>JARWLC010000007.1:99077663-99457663 GCA_033318265.1 Phyllotis vaccarum | reverse complement strand
CTCAGCCCTTCTCCTTCCACAGCAGTTGATGCCTCTCTGACTTTTAGAGGTTGAAACTCCACCAGCGTCACTTCCTGTGTGACCCTGTGGTCAGGTCTGCTTTTTGTCGCATTCCTTTCTGGGCCCTTCTCCATAGCTTCTGGATTAAAAAAAAAATGTTTATTGTTGTGGAATAGTAGCTTAAACATGTAAAAATGTGTTACCTTTGTTTATTTTACATTTGTTTAACTATGTAAAGATGTGTTACATTGGTTTCATCTTGCCTGCCTAAGGTACCTGATTGGTCTAATAAGAAGCTGACTGGCCAGTAGCTAGGCAGGAGAGGGATAGGTGGGGCTGGCAGGCAGAGGGAATAAGTAGGAGGAGGAATCTTACGAGGGAGAAAGTGAAGGGGACTCCAGGGACCAGCCAGCCTGGCACGGAGGAAGCAGGAAAGCAGGGCATAGAGAATGAAAGGGAAAAAGCCACGAGGTAAAACAAAGATGAAGAGAAACAGGCTAGCTAGAAACGAGCATAAACTAAGTCCCACTTAGGCAGCACTGAAGGCCAGACTCACTGAGCCATATTCTAATAACCTTCAAGCTTGCTTACTTAGACGCTCTGGGGTCCCCAAGTACCTCACACCCTGCCTGTGCCAGGGTGCGCCTTAGTTCTGCTTCCGTCAAGGATGACTACTTCACCCAGGATCACTCTAGTGCCTTTAGTGTTTCCTCAGGTCCCCGGTTCTCTCCACGGAGGACTCTAGTCTGCTCTCCCTATACAAAGACATGTGGCCAGCACACTTCTGGCCAGGTTGGGGACCCGTGACAAAGCCACAAAGACAATCTAGAGGGCACGACTAAGCTCTTTCACACTCCATCATCGCCATGCTGTCTGCTACCATTCTGCTGGCTACTGGCCGGTCACTTATTTGCGAGTTGTCTGAATTTGGAAGCTCACAGAGGGCCAAGATGTTGCTTTTTTTATTCTATTTAGATTTGTTTGCCGTTTTCCTCTGTGGTAGGTATCTATCCTTCTCTCTGAGGCTAACCTATCCAGCCTCCTGCTGTCTCTGAGGAAGAGGGCATGTTTTTCTTCCACAAGGCCTCCTGCATAGTTGGGAAATCCCCACTGGAGCTCCCTAGCTGTTAAATTCACTGCTTTTCAGGACTGGAACATCAGAACATGTCCTTCTGGGCTGGCTATCACCTTTAATCTTCTGAGGTGGAGCCCCAAAGTGCAGATGAGCATCCGTTTTTTGACTCTCTACCCCCTTCCTGCATTCTCCCCACTTCCAACTTGTCATGGCATCCTGAGCATGTGCTGTTAGCACAGGAGGTTGGGAGCTTCGGTGGGAGGGGCGGATGGATACCGCTATGTATCTGTGTGCTGGGTAAATGTGCAGGTCCCAGATTCAGGTTAGCTGGCTATTTAATTGTTTATTTCCTTGCTTGAAATTCGAGCTTGCTCTGTAGCTCAGGCTGGACCAGAGCGCACTACATAATCCAGATAGATGCAATTCTGGTAGCAACCGTTAGGGGTCAGTGTTGCTTCAGTCACAATGCCAGGCAAGAATTGGGAGTCAGTACACACATCCTCACTCACTTCCCACCCCACCCCGCAGCCTTGGAACCTAAATTCTCAGGGAAACAAGACAACTATGAAACCAGATATAGCTTCACACGGCTCATCACCTGCTTCACTCAAGTCCTGCTTTGATGGTTCTGTGGCTTCCCTGGGTGCTTGCTGCAGGACTGTGCAATGTATAAGACTGCTCAGTGGATAGGGGTGTGGTGAATCAGCCTGGGTGCACGGTGCTAAAAAACTTTGAGGCCTTGGTTTTGACATAAAAGCCTGGACTGACTCCTGTGCAATTTTAGCACGTTTAGAGGTAGACAGGACAGAAGCTGGCATTCTGGCCTCTCAAAATAACCATAGAGAGCCTGACACAGACTGCTCTGGTGTGTGTCCCCTGCCTTGGCTAGGGCACTAGTAGGGACAGGTACTGTTACCAGGGCCCCTCCTTCACTCCATTTTCTAGCTACTCAAAGTCTGTTCTGTGAGCTTCTGCTCACTGGCCAGATACAGTGATGGACAAAATGTAGATGGGGCAGGGAAGGAATGGTTGATTCTGCTGAGAGGTCGGATACAGGGGGTTCTCTATAGGCCTCTTTCACTTCTGGCCATGAGTGCCATAATGACAAGAATTTTCTGTGTCACTGCTGTGGCAATCCTGACTGCTGGGGTCCTCATGGAGGTAATATTTCATAGCAATGTATTTATCCTTAGGAAAGAGAGAGGACATCTACCCCTAGCCAGTGCTATAGATGAAGAGCTAATGGGTTGCCTGGGACCAGAGTACAAACAGACTTTGTATTTATTGTGTCTTCTCCAGTCCTTCCTAGAGAGGCTGGGTGGGAGATGGGAGAGAGGAAGGTGAGGCTCTCACAGCCATAGCATCCAGGGCTAGCAATCCAGGAGACAACTGGAAAGGGGGAGATTGTGCATCAAGGGCTGCCCTTGAGGCAAAAGAGGGAGGAGCACCAAGCTTGGGGTCCCTGGGCAGAGCGGGGTCAAGGGGGAAGGAGGTGAGGGTCAGTAGGAACCCACTTGCTCAGGGTGCTAGGATTCCAGCTTTGTTCTGGTATGTGGGACAGGGAAAAGCAGGGATGGTGATATGAATACTTGTCTCTAGGACCCAGAGTGAGTAGAGAGATCTCCAGGCCTGTCTCTGGCCACTCATTTGCTTTCAAACTTTTGATGACCCAGAGTTGGGGGGGGGGATGTCTCTCTGGACCCTGCCGCCAATGGACTAGCTTTCTCAGTCTGGAAAGTGTCTCACTCTGAGGTCAGGACATTCCTGCCCTATGGTCTGAGTCCCTCCTGACAGGCTCTCATGCTTCCCAAGGCTATCTCTGTGGGGCTGCTCAGATGCCTCCCTCTCTGGCTCATGTTCTCTGCTAGTACCAGGCTAACTCTTGACCCAACTGAGGGAGACTCAGGATGAGAGGTGAACATATGGCCATAAAGGTTGGGTCCTGTCTTCTCTCCCCATGGGAGGCTGGTCAGGTGGGGCATGGGTAACTCTCAGTGTCTTGGGTCCTCATTTGGGGGGCTGTAGTCTGAAGCTCCATTTGAGGTTGGTGGTGAGTCAGGCTCTGTCTCAGGAGGCAGCAAGGAGATCTGGCCCCGCTGACACTCTGAACTATAGTAGAAGGAACAGAGTCGGAAAGAGGGCCGAAGCTCATCCTGTATGCGATCCAGGATGTGGACGAAAGTTGGTCGCAGGCGTGGACTATGCTGCCAGCAGAGTCTCATCAGCTCCTGTCTGGTGAGGGTGAGGGGGGTTAGAGGAGCCCAGATGCAGCCCTGCCTTCCACACTAGGAGTGCCAGTTGGTGGCAGAAAGGGACCAGAGAGGAGTAAGTGAGGAATGTAGGTGAGTGAGTTCAAAACTGTGAGTAGCTGGACAGTGATGGCTCATGCCTTTAGTCCCAGCCCTCAGGAGGCAGAGGAAAGAGGATCTCTGTGAGTTTGAGGCCAGCCTAGTGTACAAAAAAAAAAAAAGGCCCAAAACAAAAGAATTGGAGTCAGTGACATAAGGGCTTTGGAGCCATTGGGTTGGAAGGGTAGTGGGCACAGAGCAGAGAAGGAGATGACAGTGGGGACACTCACAGCTGAAGTGGACAGTCTTCCAGTTCCTCTAGCATTCCACCATCCATGACAAATTTGAGCACCTGCTCATTTGATAGACCTTGGTATGGTTGTTCAGCCAAGGTCACAATCTCCCAGAGCACCACACCGAAGGACCTGAAAAACAGCCTAAATCCAGCATCCTTCTGGCTGCTCGGCACCTCCAGTGAGGAAGTGTCTCAGGCTCTTCCCAGATGCCACCTACACTTCCCTGGAACCCTTTATGTCTGCCAGACCCTACCAGACATCTGAGTGGGTGGTGAAGATTCCATCTTTGAGGGACTCGGGGGCCATCCAGCGTACAGGCAGTAGCCCCTTGCCTCCCTTGCGGTAATAATCTGTCTCATACACATCCCGAGTCATTCCAAAGTCTGGAAAATAAGAGTTTAGAGGCATGGGAATCATGCTCCAGTTCCCCTGAGAGGCAGTCCCTAAACCTATCTACCTCCAGTCTCTAAGCATCCTGGAATATGTGAGCTCAAAGGATTCTGGAGGTCATCCCTGCTCTTGGACATGGAGATTGAGATTGGGGAACGGGGAACTTGCCTGTCAAGCCTGTGAGCAAAGCCTGGTCTCCTATGGCTAGTTTAGGGGAAGACTCTCTATGTACAGGATTCCCTCATCCACCTTGCACCCACTGTACCACCAATTTTGACGGTGAAATCCTGGGACACCATGCAGTTGCGGGCTGCCAGGTCCCGGTGTACAAACTTTTTGGCAGCAAGGTAGGCCATGCCATCTGCAATCTCGCCCGCCATCTGTATCATGTCCCTGAGTGCTGGCTCTGGGAGGCCAGGGTTGTTCTGCAGGCAAGAGAGGGGCTGGTGAAGGACTGTCCCTTACCCACACCATGCCCAACTTCTCAATTTCCCAGCCTCATATGGCTCAGGAGCTTCCTTATTCCAACCTCTGCCTCAGGTCTCAGAGATCGGAGATGGCTCTTGAGGTCCCCACGGGTCATTAACTCCATGATGACCAAAGTTGGCTGTCCCTGAGACACCACACCCAGGAGACGAACCTGGGATGACAAAGATCTTGTTGTAAATCTGTTTTTCATGTGGTCAACACCTCAACCTTCTGTGATTATAACCTGGATGTCTACCCTAACCCTCACCCTTGCCATGACTCCAATCCTAATCCTGATTTAACAGTTACCCTGATTCTTACTCTTAACCCTGATCAGATATGATTATCATCACAATCATGAACTTGGCACAGCTCTGATCTTGATTCCAACCAAGACCCTAATAACTTTCTGGAGACCCAAGACTGTATGTACCTTGACTGATCTTCTAGACATCACTTTGTTCCTATTAGAATTTTAGCTACAGCCCGAACCCTGACCTTGAAAATACTCTGACCTTATTTCAGACCCTCTACCTCTTTACACATTATGACCTTACCACATGATGACACTTGAATGCTTTCATAACAGAAGCTTCCTTGAGGAACTCAATTCGCTCCCGAGCACTGGCCAGCTCATTAACTGTCTTCAGGGCTACAGGTGTAGACTCCTTCCCAGCCTCGAGTCCTCGTGCCTGTCCCTCATAGACCATCCCAAAAGAGCCTTGACCCAGCTCCCGGATGATGGATATCTGCTCCCGAGGCACCTCCCACTCATCAGGGACATACACTGAGAGGAAATGAGTGTCAGGAGACAAGGGTGCCACACTCTGCCATGCCTTCATCTGCCTCTTGACTTTTTTCCCCCTTAAGCTATTATCCAGTTTTATTGTGGAAAAACTACTTTTCTAAAGCTCATACATGCTTTAACATTTAGGTAACTACAGATTTAGGCAAAATGTACTAGTTTTATGCTGGCTTCCTGCATACAGAAAATAGTTGTTATTTTCAAATTGGGAAGTTGTTCATGATGTATGTGTGTGTGTTGTGTATACATAGGCATGGACATGTGGAGGCCACAGGTTGATGTTAAAAATTATCATCAGTTGCTCTTCTACCTTGTTCACTGAGACAGGGACTCTTAATCAAAACCAGAGCTCACCAATATGCCTAGTCCTAGCCAGTTTGCTCCAGGGATCCCTGTCTCCATTTTCTGAGGCTGGAATTACCTGTGGACCACTATGCCCATGTAGCATCTATGAAGATTTCTGGGGATCCGAACAATCTGAACTAGAGTTCTTACTCCAGAGACATTTTAATTATTATATTTTTATACTTTATTTCTAAGTGTATGGGTGTTTTGCCTACATATATGTCTGCGTGCCACATGTGTGCCTGGTATCCTTGAAGGCCGGAAGAAAGCATAGGGTTTTTGGAACCAGAATTACAGACAGTTGTGAGCTGCCCTGTGAGTTCTGGGAATAGAACTCTGTAAGAGCAGCTGGTGCTTTTAACTGCTATGGTCAACATTTTAAGAGTGGTGACCCCCCTTGTTAGCTTTCAGTTGTTCTTATAATTGTGTGTGTGTGTGGGGGGGATATGTTTCAAATTTAATAAAAACAGTCTGAGATATCAGAGGGATCTACCCACAACCAGTCTGGAATATCAGAGGACAGATCCACCTCCTCCAGTCTTTGTTTCATTTTTGTTTTTGTTTTTTTGAGACAGAGTTTTCTGTGTAACAGTCCTGGCTGTCCTGGAACTTGCTTTGAAGATCAGGCTGGCTTTGAATTCTCTTGCCTCTGCTTCCCAAGTGCTGGGACTAACAGTGTGTGCCACCACTGCCTGCCTGGGAGCCTTGAACTCCTTCTGTAAACTAAGATGACCTCAAACTCAGATGTGATGGGATTAAAGGCGTAGGTCACCCTCCTGGATCTGTGCTGTGATTAAAAATGTGAGTTACCACTGTCTGATGCTCCTAGACTGACTGTGGATAGATCCCTCTGATATCTCAGACCGTTTTTATTACATTTGAAACATATCCCCACATGTGTGTGTATCTGTGTGTGTCTCTGTGTGTGGAGGTCTCTCTCTCTCTCTCTCTCTCTCTCTCTCTGTGTGTGTGTGTGTGTGTGTGTGTGTGTGTGTACAATGTACATAGGTGTGCAGATGGCCTTGCTGTGTTATTGCACTGATACAGGGTCTTCCCTAGAACTGGAAACTCTATGCTTTGACTAGGTTGGGGGTGGGCAACTAGTTTTGGGGGATCTTTGCCTATCTCTATAACCAGTGCTGGAGTTACAGGCATGCACAGTGGTGCCAAACCTTTTATGTGGGTGCTGGGTATTCAAACTCGGGTCTTCACACTTGCAGAGCAGGCACCTTCACCCATCTCCCCAGTCACCACCCCCAGACTATCAAATTAATGTTTCTCCACCAGAAGCTACGAAGCCATCTCAGAAACCCTTTTGAAATACACAGAAGCCTTTTGGCTTCTCTTCTGAAGCACTCTGCTCTCAAAGCCACGTTCTCCAAGAAGGCCCAGGAACGCTGTTCTCTGCTCCTGCCCCAGACTTACTGTGGGAAGCGCTGAAATACTCTGGGTTTACAGATGTGTACAGTGTGCGATTTCTGCAATGGGAGGCCATAGAGCAAGGGGAGAAATGAACACATCAGGATTATGGGGACCACACTTGTTCTGCTGGTTAGGGTGACCTCTGGGAACTCCCAAGCATTTCCAAGCTGCCTGTGGTCCTAGTCCTGGGATCAAATAACCTGGGCATAGGTGGAGCCAGGGGTAGGTGTGTGTCTGTGGGTTCTCTCTCAGTGGGCCTCTTGTGCTCAGCCCCAGAGGGATTTGATGCCATCTATATAGGCACATCCTAGGGTGGTTTCCTCTTGACACAGCAGAACCAACTTTATTTTTTTCTTAGTTTGAGCTAATGGTATGGTGACCAGTAATCCTCATGTGGCCCACCAAGGTGTTTCTCAGGATACAAAACATTTCCATGCTAACAAAGATGAACTGTCACCCTAGCTAAGAGGTTATGTGTCCTCTATGTCTTCCAGGGAAAGTTACTGTCTTTAAGGAAGTCTTTTCTGTTGTCTAAACTGTTGCCCTCTGAGTGTGCTGTCCCTGTGAGATGGGGGAGAAGAGGGGGAAAATGTGTAGGACTTGCCATTACCTCTTCTTGCTGTAGAAAAAGCCAAGAGCAGCAAGTGTGATGAGCAGCATGAACCCCACAGGGGTGACAGTGAGGAGGATGCGCAGTCCCCCAGCATCTTCTTCCTCTGGTGGTCGAGGGTGGCAAGAATGGACAGGTTAGAGTGGAGTCTTCTTCTCTGGCAGCACTGGAGAATGGTGATGGGTAGGGCAACGGTAGGCAGAGACCAGTTGGGCAGAGTGGGAAGCAAGTCTCTCTTACCTAGACCAGTGATGTAGAAGGCAACACCGTCTGTCCAGGAGCCATTACCAGCCAGTGAAGTGGCCCGGACTTTAGCAGAGTAGTTTCCAGGGGGCAGCAGAGCCAGCTGGACCCCACCAACTTTGGCATATCGAAGACGGGACACACAAAGCACTGTGGCCTCCTGCAGGCAGTACAGACAGTAAGCAGAGGGTGGAGGTACAGATCCAGAGTGAGATAGGGGTCCTGGGGTATGTACCTCTCCCAGGCGGCGGTACTTGATTTCATACTTGAGGATGAGCCCATTGGGGTCAGGTGGTTCAGGCCAATGTAAAACAACGCTGCTCCTGCCAGCTGCCTTCCAGGCCACTTTCCCTGGGATGCCATCGGCCTCTCCTGCAGGAGAGAGGCATCTGGCTGATAGGCCACAAGCAGCTCTCCTTGTTCAGGTTCAAACCCAGGCTTAACCCAGCCAAATTGGGAAGTTTGGAGAAGTTCCACAGTCATGGGAACTGGGAAGGGTCAACAGAGGCAGGCTCTGAGATTAGTGGGAGGGCAAACCTGCTGGTTACGGAGCACTGACTGGGCAGTTCTTGGAGTCAGTAGTGGGGGTACAAGGTGTAAGGGGACACCTACTATGTGGCATGGTGCGTGCAAAGACGAAGGTGGCAGCACTGCAGCCCACAGTGTGTGCTGCGTGGTTGCAGGCATGGATGTCAATTCTGTATTCTGTGAAGTGCCTCAAGCCGCTCAGCACCACTCGCTCCCGGGGAACCTTGTCCTCATGAATCTCAAAATCCGACCTGTTGCTCCCTAGTCTGAAAGGTACAGCTTCTCGACGGTGTCTCTCCGAGTCTCTGGAAATGGGATGGATGAGAGCCATAAGGCTTGTTTCCAGAGCCCCACCCTCCGCCCCGCTTCCATCCCAGCTCACCTTTGGGGGCTCTTGTTAATGGATGTTACTTTCCAAGGGGACCTGGTGAAGCCAGGGGATCTCTCAGCTCCGGTGCGCTCTGCCGCTGCACCCCGCCTCCGAATCCACCCATACCAAAGCCAGGCCCACACCATAATAGGCCCCTCCCACGAAGTCCCACCCTCTCCAAGTACCGCCCCTCAGATCCTCCCAACCAGGTCGCACTTCGGGATGGTGATGGTATGGTGTAGAAAGTTTTCAAACTTTTTCTGGAACGTGACCTCTTGTGCTTCCAGTGCGGGTAGGGCCTGCCCAGAAGGCGAGTGTTGGCAAGGACAGCAGCCTTGCTCAGGCTCAGCCTCGAGCGCCGGGTCTTCACGGTCGAAGCGTGCGTCGTGGCTGCTGCTGGGCAGCCGCAGACCTATGGCCATGGTGCAGAAGAGAGAAGTCAGGACAGTGGGCCACTGGCCTCTACTGAGTACCCCTGGCTTGAGGCGCCCCCAGCGCACCACGGTGACAGTAGTCATTGATGTAAAGATCCCCATCCTCTGCTAGCCGCTGCCACAGCACCAGGTAGTAGGTGATATTTCCATTGCGCTGGACCGGCGGCTTCCAGCGCACCAGGAGGTGTGAAGAGGAGTTGGACATTGAGATGACATCTTGGGGCACCGTGGGTGCTGTGAATGTGAAGAGGGTGATGCTCAGAGGTGGGGCCCTTCCAAACACTGTGTGGTCCACCCTCCTTTTCCAGAGGGTTCTGTAACATTCAGCCCTACTACCCTAGAAATCATTCTGTTCTTTCTCTGTTTCAGAAAATGGGCTGCATAAAACTGGGGTCTTCATTTATGGGAGGCAAGCTCTCTCCCTGCTGTGCCATGGCCCCCAACCCTGGGTAGGCAATATTGTTATACAAAAGCACAGAATTCAGGATTTAGTCCCCTAAATCCTTCCCAGGCCTCTATTGCAAGTCCAACCCCAGCTCCCCCCAAGGCTCAGAGAATGCCCTGACTCTCTGTAGTGCCAAAGAATCTAACCCTTCTGTCCTCTAGGGTGCCCTGTCTCTCTGTGTTTGGCACCCATGTGCCTCTCTATCTTCCTCACCAGGATTCAGGAGTCCCCAGCTCACCTGCAGGCAATGTCCGAAGGTAGACAATGGGGCTCTGGGCTCCTTGATGGGGGCTATCCTCAGCAGTGGTCAGTGTGATGGCCCGCACAAACACGGCATACTGTGTCCAGGGCTTAAGGGGGGCTAGGGTCACCCCTGGCTCTTGGGTGCGGCTGAGGGGTAGTTCCACATCCAACAGGTTCCAGCTCTGGGTTCCACACGCATCTGGACCCACATGTTCTGTGGCATTCTGGAATGGGCTGAATACCCCATCCCCAGCTGGGGGATGGTTCAGGCCCATCTCTGAGCTCTAACATCCCCCTCCCCCTGCCACACTATACAGGACTCTTAGAGCTATTTTCCCACTGTTTGTGAACACAGCTGTAATTCCCATCAATTCACCCACCCTGTGGAGCTATGATCCTGTCACACATCACAAATTATAATGAAATATCCCTCAACC
The DNA here is from genome assembly GCA_033318265.1 of Phyllotis vaccarum. Taxonomy (NCBI): domain Eukaryota; kingdom Metazoa; phylum Chordata; class Mammalia; order Rodentia; family Cricetidae; genus Phyllotis; species Phyllotis vaccarum. The sequence continues at coordinate 99,447,264 of JARWLC010000007.1, read as the reverse complement.
TTAGTAAGAATTATTGACCTTTTGTCCTAATGAGAATAGAAAAAAAAAGTTTGAACTGTATTAAAACAACACCTAGAATGTGGGTATGGGCAAACAAGCAGATCATTCTTGATCTGAGGCTACTTGGAGCCAGGACTGGAGAGTACCCTCTTGCTGAGAACAGAACAATCTGCTTTTCTTTTGCTCTGTTTTAGAGAGTGTTTCCAAGCAGCCCAGTCTATCTTGAACCTGCTCTCCTTCTCCTTTGGCCTCTGGAGTGTTTGCTATGATTATAGGCCTGTGTGTGCTACCACTCACGATGAGCAGGGTGTTTTAGTTGAGGTCCCTGAATGAACTCTGGAAGTCTATGGACCTTCCAGACTATAGGCACAGTTCTGCATGTGTTTGTGTCTCTAGAAATAGCTTCATAGAGGCGGTTTCTAGCTTTCATGCTGTCTTAGAACTTCCTATGTAGACCAGACTGATTTTGAAATCACTGAGATCCACCTGTCTCTGCCTCCTGAGTGCTGGGATTAAAGATGTGTGCCACCGCACCGGGCTAGCTCTCAGATCTTAAAAGTAGATCTCCAAAGACAATACCCACTGCCTTAAGGGAATAACTGAGGCAGACTTTGGGAGCTGGACCAGAGGGAGGCCTTAGGAGAGATATCATAGACTTTGGGGATACAGCTGGCTCCTGATCAAAGAGAATAAGGATGGCGTAGAGGTCATCAGCAGGTTCTGGGGTACTCTGAGGCATCACATCCCTGTTCATGATATACGGTTCTTTGATGGAAGGGAGATGGGTGGAATTATGCTGATCCAGGGACAAAAAGTGTGTGTGTGGGGGGGAGACACACACACACACACACACACACACACACACACACAGAGAGAGAGAGAGAGAGAGAGAGAGAGAGAGAGAGAGAGAGAGAGAGAGAGAGAGAATATATATGGGGATGCTTTCACTGATACACTAACTAGTTCAGGTATGGAGATGGGGGGTTGATATTGAAATGTCTCCCTCAATCACTCTCCACCTTATATTTTGAGATAGGGTCTCTTTAAACATGGAGTTTTTTTTTTTTTTTCTGCTAAGCTTCCTCACCAATGAGCCCCCAGGCCCCCTATCTCTACCCTCCAGTGTTGGTGTGACAGATGCACACTGCCACATCTGGCTTTTATGTATGTTCTGGGGATCTAACTTCAGGCTTGGATAGCAAAAAGCACCTTGCCCACTTAGCCATCTCTCCAGCAGACAGACATGAGCTAGGTCGAGCCTAGCTCAAAGTGCCTGTTCTTGCTGGAATTCAGAAGCAGGATGGTTCAGGAGCTGGTATGGGAGTTACAGAGTGGGCACCATGAAATCAAGCACCTTGTGAAACATGACACACTGAATCCTGGATCAAAACAAGAATTGGACTAGGATTCTTGGTGTCTGCCCTTAAGAGAATACACAATAGTCATACTATAAAGTAGTGCTGGGGTGGCTTCTTCAAGAACCCTAAGATTCTTTGCTCTTAGTGTCTAGAGGCAGCTATGTATATTTCTGTACGTTGTGAACTATATGAACATGGGTGGGGAGGTATTCACACTGCTGCCCATGTTAGCAACTCCTTGAAGTTGTCCCATGAGCCATCAGCCTTAACATTAGTTAGGAGCTTGTTAGAAATGCAGGTCTGTTGTTGTGGAATATTAGTTTAAGATATGTTACATTTGTTTATGCTGTGGAATATGTTTTTAATGATGCAAAGAATATATTGCTTTCTTTTATGTTGTATTTGTTTAACTCTGTAAAGTTGTGTGGCTTTGCTTGCCTAAAACACCTAATTGGTCTCATAAAGAGCTGAATGGCCAATAGCTAGTCAGGAGAGAAAAATAGGCAGGTCTGGTGGACAGAGACAATAAATAGGAGGAGAAATTTAGGAAACTAAGCAAAGAGCAAGAAAAGCAGAAGAAGAGGAAGGCACCAGGGGCCAGCCACCCAGCCACACAGCCACACAGCCACACAGCCACACAGCCACACAGCCACACAGCCACACAGCCACATAGCCACAGGGCCACCCAGGCACCCAGCCACACAGCCACACAGCCACCCAACCACACAGCCACACAGCCACCCAACCACACAGCCACACAGCCACACGGCCACACAGCCACACAGCCATACAGCCATACAGCCACCCAGCCACATAGCTACAGGGCCACCCAGGCACCCAGGCACCCAGCCACACAGCCACACAGCCACACAGCCACACAGCACACAACCACCCAGCCACATGGCCACAGGGCCACCCATTTACCCAGTCACACAGTCACACAGCCACACAGTCATAAAGCACACAGCCACACAGCCACCTAGCCACAGGGCCACAAAGCCACATAGCCACACAACCACACTCCCAGCCATGGAGTAAGAAGGGAAGAAAGACATATAGAATAAAGAAAGGTAAAAAGCCCAGGGGCAAAACATAAGGAGAAATGAAATAATTTAAGTTATAAAGCTGGCTAGAAACAAGCCAAGCTAGGGCTAAGCATTCATAAATAAGAGTAAGCCTCTGTGTATTTATTTGGGACCTGGGTGGCAGGCCTCCAAAGAGTAAAACAACCAACTACAGTTTGTAGGTCTTTCCTGACATTAACCAACTCAGACTATCAGAGTGAGGCCTAGGAAATCCATATATAATACACCTTCCATTCTCCCCATATTTGACATTCTCCTGCCATTGAGGCCTAGGAAAGTCTGAGCTAGTTGGTCACTGCTCTGTGAGCTCTCTACCTGTTTCCAGACCCTGAGCTGGTGCTGCAATAAAACCCGTCGATTCTAATTTTCAGGAAGTACTTCCAGCACAGGTGGTCCAGACCTTGTCTACCAGGGGAAGTACATCTACTCTCAATCATCAAAAATCCATTTCTCTCTTCTAAGAAAATCTCTTGCTCTGGTTCTGTGGATGGAACCAGGGCCTCTCATGTTATGCAAGCATCCTGCCACTGAGTTCCATATCCAGTCCTTCTGTTTTTTGTTTTGAGAAAGGATCTTACTAGGTGGACCATGCAGGCCTTGAATTTAAGATTTTCTTGTCTTAGCCTTGTTCATGCTGTGCTAAAAGCTTGCCTTGGACATCTCCTGTTGAACCTAAGACTTGTTTTGGTACCTCTCTTGCTAAAGTCGGTTCACTTTCTCCAAAGAAATAGCTTGTTCTGGGCTGGAGTGTATCTTAGTTGGTTTTAGTGTTTGATTAACATTCACCAATGCCCTGAGTTTGATCCTCAGCACCACACACACAGGGTATGGTGTGTACTTTCGAAATCCCAGCATGTGAGGTTCAAAAGTATGGGGATAAATTCATAGAGTCTGAAGCCAGGCAGGGTATATAAGACCCTGTTTTTTTTGTTGTTTGTTTGTTTTTGTTTTTTTAAGGGCTGGGCAGTGGTAAATGTCTTTAATCCCAGTACTTGGAGGCTGAGGCAGGTGGATCTCTGAGTTTGAGGCCAGCCTGGTCTATAGAAAGTTCCGTGACAGCCAGGGCTACATTATTGAGAGAGAGAGAGAGAGAGAGAGAGAGAGAGAGAGAGAGAGAGAGAGAGAGAGAGAGAGAGAGAGAGAGAGAGAGCCTTTTCCAGGCTTTAATGAAATGCTTGTAAAAATGTTCATAAAAGTAGCCAGATTAGTGGGTACTTCTCAAACCACTGCTGGGGGAAGAGCATGTGGTCAGTAGAGAATGTTAGCGCAGTGAATTGAAATTAATTAGCCAAGCTTTTCTAGCAAAATGATCTTATGGGCTCTCAGAAACCCTAGCTGTCCTCTTCATTTGACTTGGTGAGGGGAAACTGAGGCATGGTGGACCAAAGAAGGTGAGACAGATCTAGGCGGGATGTGACTTGGGGGTCCTGGCTTTCAGGCCCACCACAGCCCAGCTGGGCCATGCCCTCACCTCCTTTGGTGTTGAAAATAATAGGACTCTGCAAAGCACACCGGCCTGGAATCCCAGTATTCTTGGAGGCTGGGATGCAGGCAGGAGAATCTTTGAGAGCTGGAAGCTAGTGTACACAGTGAGACCCTGTCTCAAAGGAAAGAAAGAAATTAGGGTCCTCCACCTGGCACCACCCTCTACTCACGACTCCTTGTAATAGACGATGAAACTGAGCAGGTCCCGGGCCTCCAGCGGCTCATAACGCTCCCAGCGCAGCAGGATGCGGTCGGCCTCCGTCAGGTTGAACACAAAGCGCAGGGTGCGAGTCTGGCCTGGACAGAGCAAAAGAAAAGCGTCTGTTTTCCTTCCCGCTGCAGACACTGATCCCCCAACTGCTCGGCCCCTTGGGTGACCCCCTCAGTGTTTTAGTGCGCGTGCGCGTGTGTGTTGCCCTGCATGCACTTTTGCGGTTGGGCCTGGCCTTACAGGCAGCGCGATCTCCATTGGTGCGGGGGTTGATCTCAGCTTTGCTCTGCCGTCCTCTGGTCCCAGTCACCTCTTCCAGTTGGTATATGTGTTCCAAGCAGAGGCGAGGATTAAAGGCGAAGTACATTTTGCCCACAGGAATGGTGAGCCCCACGGCCACCCAGGACCCCAACTGTTGCAGGTTCTGGTTGTCCAACACGTAGAGAGTGTAGTTCCTGGAGAAAGCCGAGTGCCTTTCTGCAAGGTGGCCAGGGCTGGGGCAGAAGGGCTGGCCCATGGGTTCCCTTACAGAGGCTGCACTGGGCACACATCCACAAGGGGGTTCAGGGGCGCCACTCTGTGCCACTGACCAGAAATATGACATGCTGAAATACCCACTCTCCCTCTGCTGACCTAGCCAGTGAAGCCGGGTCTTCCCTCCTTAATCTCACCACTGACTGTGGGAACACAGAAGCTATGCCTGGTCAGCTTGACTATGAGTACCCCTAGGGGGGACACAATAATATTCCAGGAGACAGAAGAAGCCACAGGGAACCACTTGACTGATGGCAATTTAAACTTCTTTTTATTTTGAAGACTACTGGCTACTTTGTGAACAGGCCTTGGTTGCTAGGTGATAAGAATGGTTTTACACCCAGTCAGGTTCACTCAGCAACTGAACTGATCAGGTGATGCCATCAAGGCTTATTGTTATGGAACAGCATAAAACTAGTGTGGCATGTACTGTGTTCTAATCACTGTTCAAAGCACTTCACATACAACAGCATACACAGCAGTCACAATCCTAGAGCACACACTTCGTTTTACAGACGGAAAACCTGAGGACCAGAGAAGTCAAGTAACCTCCCCAAACTCACACAGCTAGTAACTAGCAAACTAATTTCAGAACCCATTCTCTTCAACATTGTTCCAAGAAGGTTGAGGAAAGGAGACTGGTCAGCCTGATTTCTGACCCCTTACCCATCCACCATGGAATCTCCCCGGATTAGTTTAAGGTTCTTGAAAAAGCCCAGAGACATCAGTGCAAAAGAGTGCTTGATTTTGAGGAAGCCAGTGATGGTCTCTACCAGCCCCAGGTTTCGCTGAAGCTCAGGCTCCAGGTTGTCTGGGGATGAGGAAGATAAGACTGTGTAGTAGGGTCAGGGAAGGTCCACGGGGTAGGGAGCTGGAGGGTGTGGTCAGGAAGATTACTGACATCCTTGACGAAGGTTGAGGATGAGGCTCCCCTCCACGTGGGTGCAGCCCACCAGGTCCTGTGTGGCTTGCACAGAGTCAATGGTCTTTGTGCCAACCTTGCACTCTTTGGGGCACAATCCTTCACACTTGTGGCAGAAAATGCTGGAAGGAAAGCAGATCACCTAAGCCTTTGGCCAAAGAAACTGCTCAGGCCTCTAGACAGCCCCAAGGTTATCCCACTCACCTGCTGCCATTACGGGTGAAGCCTGGAGGGCATTGAGCCAGGCAGCTGCCCTGGTAGATGCCAAAGGTGGCGGTGCGGCCAGGCACCTCACGCAGATGAGCACAGACCTCAGCGGTGACGCATCGCCAAGACTCGTATTGGTAGGTGCCCAGTGGGCAAGCCCGGAGGCAGGCTCCTTGGAAGTAGAGGTGGCGGCAAGCTACACAGGCTTGAGGGTCTTCAGGCTGGCTGCAGCCCCCCAGACATTCACTGTGGCAGCACTCACCACCTGCTGTGCAGGCCAGCCCACGGGGGCAGGGACACACTGTGGGTAGAGGGCTGTTAGACCTTACCTGCACCTTGGCAATCCCTCAACCATGCCCCTTTCCACCCCTGGCCCACCCCATCACGAGGTGACCCTCTCATCACCAGGTGTCTCTGATTCAGATTTTACTCCTGACTGTTTACTTGCATCATAGGTGCTTAAAGACAAGTACAGGGTCTCTCTCTGTGCTCCACCTTGAGAGTATCAGAACTCAAACTGGCCTGTGTTGCAATCCTAGTACTTGGGAAGCATAAATTGGAGAATCTCTGTGAGTTTGAGGCTTCCCTGGTCTACAGAATGAGTTCCAGTCTAGCCTAAACTGCACAGAGAGACTCTCTCGGAAACAAAGAAAAAAGTCTCGGAACTCAGGATGGAGCAGTGACCTTGTCCATCAGGGCTGCTGCTCTGCAGCCTGCTGTCCTGTCTAGGCTGTCCTGTGGTGACTTGGTGTGGTGCCAAGGGGAACCAGCTGGCCACTCCTGATCAGCTAAGCCAGGGCAAGGTGGGTTCAGCCAGGGCCTGTTGACATGGTACACAAATTGAGAGGACATGTAGCAGCTGTGTTTACAGCCAACAGGAAGACAGCTCACTGCTGATACAGCAGGGATCTGGTTATTCTCCTGCCTGGAGTTGAGGCTAGAGGTGAGAGGGAAGACCTTGGGCTGTATGAGAGACTCCTGGGCTAGGGAACCCCAGATCTGCTCCTGTCCTCTGGAAGGTCTTACTTTGCTCCCCACCTTCTCTACTCTGTTCCTTCTGCCTTCCTGATCGTACTTCCTAGGTCACATGCTTGCCCTTGCCTGCCCGAGTCTTTCCATCCGTTCCCTCTCTCCTTTCTGTCCCCAAAACCTCATCTTTCTGGTTCACTGCTACCAGCTCACTCCTTGATCCCATGCACTGAGACCACTTTTTCTGGGAGCACAGAACTGATACTGTGGCCCTGGCTATGTTTTGATGCTATATAGGCACCTACCCACTCCTTATCACTGCTCAGAGGAAACAGAGGCCAAGACGCCAGGTGAGCCTGGTTAGTGAGCAGAGGTCAACCCAGGTAGCCTGGCTGCATCCCTGGCTGCTGCCCCAGAAGACAGTTTATTGAGATGACTTCTGTCTACTTGTGTCTACCCTCTTCCCCAACCCCCTCTTTACCTACTCTATGCCTGCCTGATGCCATGTCAATTATTTAATTTCTCTCCTGAATAATGGATCATGAAGGTACCATAGAAAGGGCGATTTAAAAACAATGGCTGCAAAGCAGACATACACCTGCAATTTCAGCACTTAGGAAACAGAAGAATTAGGTGTTCAAGGCCGACCTCGACCATATGTGGCTACATTATAGGTTGGCTCAAAAACCAATAACAGTTCTGGCCTTCCTGTGGCTCTTGCCATGTGCTCTGCAAGTGCTCACCTCTCTGACAGTGGCTGGAGGTCCAGCACCTATAGTCAGTGTGTCCACTGAAGGTGGTTCTTGCACAGGGCTCACCAGCAGCACCTAGCACACCAGGGCACACATCAGCACACTCCTCATCCAGCTTGTTCCCCACAATGTGGTTGGTGCCAGGCATAGGCTGCAGCAGGCCCCAGTCGATGGTGGAGAGGTGGCACAATTCCTGGTTTTTTTCCACGCGCACAGCCCCACGCAGCACGGCCCCAAGCGACGGGAGCCCAATGTCACGCAGGTGGGGCATCTCAAAGATGACCAGGGCATAGCCCAGGAAGAGGCGTGCACCTCGGATCACGGCAAGGTTGGGGAAGAGGTCTCGCAGGCTCTCCAGGCCATAGACTCGGAACAACAGCAGGTAGTCTGTGACCTGGGTAAGGCGCGGGAAGCTGAGGCCTCGAAAGTCCTCTCCGGTAGCAGCGAACATGAGAAGGATCTGCAGATGACCCTCCACCACGCTGCAGTTCTCTAGCCGACGAAGCTCTGTCACCTCAGAGCGGATATCCAGGCTGGGGCACACTGTAGGCACACATGGGCAGGCAAATGACTACAGCGTAGACCACGGACACTGTCCCAGTAGGTCTGGCGTCAGGGTCACACACGTAACAGAGGATACCAAGTTGTGCTCTAGTGAAGAGCTGCCTCCTCCCAAACAAGGCAATCAGACCGCTGACTTAGCATCTTTGTGCCTTTTATTCCTGAGACTAGAACATGTTCCCTCACGTGGCTACCTCACCTCCTAAAAGCACCTCAGTGAAGACTTCCCCCACTACCCCACTTAACCCCCCCCCCCACTCTTTTCGTGGGGCTGGTGCTGGATAGGCAAACACCATACCATCATTGACCTATGCTCCCAGGCCATGGTGTTTTGAGACAGAATCTTACTGTGTAGCTTTGGTAGCCTGGAACTCTGTTCTTCTGCCTCTGTCTCCTGAGTCTGTGAACCATACCCGATTTCCCTGTAACTAACTTTTGAGGACTGAACTTCTGTTCCTGTCCTTAGGGAACACCCCCCCCCCCCAATCTGTCTTTTTTGCTTTTGAAGGGACATTCCATAGTTCCTTTTTGCCAACGGTTCTCATTTCACTTCCTCAGCCCTATATTCTGGGGTGTAGACAAGCTGGCCCCCATTTACTTCTCCAGCCCCAAAACCAGAAATGCTCCTTAGGACTTGAGTCTTTGGCCTGCAATCCTGGGGCCTTTCCATGGCTCGCTGCCCCTTGCCTTACTTCCCCTTCAGGAGAAATTACCGAGTTCAGTTCTCACCAGCATACCTGTGGTGCTGTCCAACACAGCTGCTTTCATTTCCTCCCTCTCTTCAAAGTTCTGGTTGTTCTAACTGAAGCTTGCATCTCCTGTGGTACCCAGTTCAGGACTGGAACTTCTGGGTTCTTGGGACCATGAGCCATGAGTATCTGGATCCTAAATCTACCCTTCCTTTCCTTCGTGACCCAGCCCTTCACCTTTCTGTTCTCCAGGCTAATTTCCCTGCAAGAGCTGGCTGCTTGGCCCCGCTTGTTCCTAAGGAGAGCTTGCAGGTCTGAATGCTTCAGTTTAACATCCAGGTCTGCACCCCCCCCCCCCCCCCGCATCTGGCCCTCTAGAAATACCATACACTGGCACCACACCCCACATTCTACCATACAGGCTAGCTCTGTCCCTGGCTCAGCGATTGGGATGGGGGGGGGGGCAGAAAAGCCTGGCTCCCTATACTTTCTCTCTGTGGTCTATGATTGACGGTCCAGCTGTTGAATGTGAATGTGCACGGACACGCCCACATACTTATGCGCGCACTAGGAAGGGCAGGTACATACTCAAAAAAGATGAGAGAAGGAAAACACTTCGGTTCGCCCTGTGAAAGCCAATTAGGCTCTTTGAGGCAGGTGGGGGGGTTCTCTCAGGCGCCCACTTCCCATCATGCCTTAGCCTCTCCACAGCTCCCCTAAAGCGAGGCTTTGGAAAAACAAATCCAAGACCTCTGCAGATTAACCCCTGCTTTTCCTTAGGACAAGCTCCAGGTAGAGCTTCACTGGGAAACAACAGCTGTGCTCCGTGACCAAATACTAAGTCCTAGGGCTTGTGTGTTTTATTTTGACAACTGTGCTCTTGCCTGGCATCTGCTGTGCACAGAAGGGGCAGGGGTAGGGTGCTCGGGCAGATCACCATGCATTGGAAATCTTCTGTGATTGGCCCCTTTCAGAGGGCACCTTATCCTGGTTCATTTGTATTATCTTTACAGGAAAGAGAGAGCCCCTGCCTTCATCTTGGAAGGCCCCACTTAGAAGAACATTCTAAGACCCTTCACATTCCCAGACTGCTGAGTTCCCAAGCTCTCTGTGTAGAGGATGAAGTCAGATTAAATGAGGAAGGGGGTACGCTTAACCTTTCCCCTTCCATTTCCCACAGAGCCCCTGTCAGGCAACCCTCTGAGGTATATTTGTTCTGCCATCCCACTCACACTTCCTGTATACTTTTGGTGGGAAATGTGTATTAGGGGAACAACAGTGAGGTACAGAGAGGTCTGCTCTCAGGCAGCCCTTCTGCCCACAGGGGGTGAACCCCCAGGGTGGGGGACAGGGACTAAAACCTGGGTGCTAGAGCTCAGAACCTGTCCTGGGGCTGCCTCTCCAGGCTCTGAGCCTTTTATCTGTACAATGAGTCAAGTTGTTTAATGATGCCTGGTGTTCAACTGTTATCATTCAGTGGCCCCAGAAAGGACCTCTAGTTCTCATAGTCTCATTTCGGTTCAAACTCAGACTTTACTAGGACTGCTGTTTCACAAACAGCAATGGGTTGGAGAGCATCTGTTCATTCCATTTTTAACTCCTAGGGAGCTGAGAGAGGAAAAAAGCCTCTTCATATAACAGCCCCCACCCCACCCCGTGAAAAGTCCTTTTGAGGGCTAATCCTAGTCTTCAAACTAAGTAGAAGCCAGAGGTGGTGACTGAATGCCTTTAATCCCCGCAGAGGCAGGTGGATCTCTAAAGGTCTAGTCTAAAGAGTGAGTTTTAAGACATCCTCCAGGGCTACACAGAGATAACCCTGCCTCGAAAAACCAGAACAAAGACTAAATAGAAATGTTCTGGGAGGGAGATGGGGGTTGGAAAACGTTGTTGGGGACTCACCCTCTAGTGTGTCCAGGCCAGATCCCAAAGACAGCAGGCTCATAAGCAAGTGTACTCCCCAGGGCCACAGAGCAGGTACAGCCATCATCTCAGCCCTGAGTGTCCTCCAGGGACAAAGGGTCTTGTGAATGCAGACCCGGGTTCCTGGGTGGGGGTGGGGAAAGGGGCAAAGGGATTGGAAATTTCAAGTGGAGACGGGGAGATAGAAAAGAATTTTGGACCAGAGGAAACAAAGCCGGTGCAGACAACTGGACACAGCTTCAGTGTGATCCACAGACAGGCTGGAACGGGAAGATGCAAGATGCAGTCAGGAGCAAGAGAGCCTTAGAGAGGCCTCCAACGGGAGAAACTGACTCAGGATACGGGACACAAAGATCCAGGGGCCGGACAGTCCCGAGGGGAGGCGGAGCAGAAGCCCGGGAGCGCCCCGGGGGGCGGCGGTAGGGTCCCGAGGCGCCCAGGACTCCACCCCGAGGCTCCGCAGACCTCCTGGGCATACGGACTTCCAGCCTCTGCTCGCAGCAGCTCCTGGGGCAGGAACGCAGGGACCTCGCCCAGCTCCCACCCTTTCCAGAAACGGATTGGTTTGTGCTTCTCTGTTCTCTCCGCCCCTCCTACAAAGTCAAGTAAAAATATTTAGCCTGTCAACTGAGGGAGGTGGGGGACAGATGTGTTGGGAGAAATAAGGCCAAAATAGCGAAGGGGTTGGGAGCCAAGAACTGGGCTCCCGATTCTCGGCGCCCCAGCGTCTCTCCCACCTCTGGCACCGCCTTCGCTGGCCTGTGCGCCCTGGTCTCAGGAGCGAGCGGAGGTTCTGGAGTCCAACAGGTGTTTTGACACCCTAGAGGGTAACTTCCCTGGACTGGACGGACTCCGTTGTGGAACCTAAAGATCTCAGATCTTCGCCTCTCCCAGCCCCTCCTAGCCTCCCGAGGCCACTTTGATCCTAACCCCTTAGCGCGGGGTGTGTCCTTGCCAAATCCTTTGGTTCTGGCTCGGATCCCTACGAGAAGAGCCATCTCTTTGTGAGATTCCGTCTTCATTTGGTTACTTTTAAGAACTCGAGTGGTTGGTGGGCTTCTCTCTCAATGTGTACTCGTTTGGAGGCACTTGGAGACTATTCATTCTGGAGCCTGGCACAGAAAGCTACCTGCCACTAGGGCTATCCTTCACTGGATCCTACTCACTTCCGGTCACTCCCAGTACCGACCTGCCCCCTCCCTTAAGCGTGAGACTTATAGACTTGGAGCCTGGGAGGCCAATGCACGAGACCTGCCCTGTGATGGCCTGAATGCTGGGATCCTGGGACTTCCCAGCTTCACAAATAACCCAGGGCCGAAGGTTCGTTCCTTCAGCTCTACTCGCGGGCAACTCCCACGTCCAAAGAGCTAAGAGATCTATTAATTTCTCCTCTCAGAAATCGATGCACTTGTCAGGCCGGCGATCAATGCCAGGCCTGCTCTGTTTCGCTCTACCCAGCTTTGGTGCCCCAGCTGGCTGACTAGGGTTGGGGACCTTAAGACCGAAGACACATCCTACCTTGCAAACCGCGCTCCCTGGCCCTCGAAGACCCATGCCGAGAGCAAATGCTGAGGCGCGAGGGCTTCTAGCGCCACCCTGTGGCCTCCTGCAGACCGAGCGGTCCCCATTTCCACTCTCCCTCCAGCTGTGTCGGAGAACTCTTCTCTACCCCATCTGGTTTCCTCCCCAGGTTCTGTGTCCAGTCATTCTGAGGCCCTCTCCCTTTCCTTGCTAACGTCTGGAGAGCGTTTATCAAACTTATTCCAAGTGACATGCACGCACTCTCTTAGGCAAGTGCACCGTGAGGCTGGCTGGGATGACCCGACTTCAACCTTTCCCTTGCTCAACCTCTCTCCCGGTCCTCGAAAATCTGAAAATGCAGCTGTTTTACTGGGAGAAACAACGTATCAGCTTCCTAGCCCCCCCCCCCCAGGGGGGCTCAGAAGACACTTGTGAGCAGTTCCCCGCCCCAAAGTCTCCTGCAGCCGCGAGGGACATTAGAGAGGCTAGCTGGCATTAGGGCCCCCGAAAGAGGAGGGGGCACAGGGGCATCGACAGGCGGGGCGGGGCGGGGCGGGGCTGCGGGTGCCGCCCTCTCCAGGCGGCTGGTCTTTTAACACCGCCCCGCGCACGTGTCGCGCGAGGCCGGGTGGCGGCAGCTAAGAGCGCACGGACGGCTGCGCGGCCCGAGCTTGGCGGGCGCCGCCGCGATGCTGCGAGGCCAGCGGCGCGGGCAGCTGGGCTGGCATCGCCGGGCCGCGGGGCTAGGAGGCCTGCTGGCTTCGCTGATGCTGGCTTCTGCCTGCGCCGCATCGTGTCGCGAGGCCTGCTGCCCCGTGGGCCCCTCGGGGCTGCGCTGCACCAAGGCAGGGACTCTGGATACCCTAAGCGGCCTGCGGGGCGCCGGGAACGTGACAGAGCTGTGAGTGTGTGGCGGGGGAGGGCTGCGGGGTCAGGAGGGCATAGCCCTTCCCCGAGGGCGCGCACTCAACCTCTGGCTTGGCTACCGTTGGAGGCTGGCAAGTGTGGCTGTGCTGTGGTGGTTTTTGCTACTGCCGCCACCACCCTGGCAAAGGCCGGCAGTCACTATCTGGATACCCAGGATTAAGGGTAACTGGGGTGCTGGCTTGGGGTAGAGCAGGAGGAAACTCGGTAGACCAGGGCTTGGTCCAGCGATCCAGGAGCCTCTTTGTGGAGTTCATTTAAAAGCCAAGTTCTGCTCCTTGGAGGAGTAAGGTTGCCTGTGGAGAACTCGGCATTGTGCACCTTTGCCATCTTCTCTTTCTTAGGGGGAAGTCACCCCCCCCCACCTCTTCCTTGTCACGACCAAAGAATCTAGGTCTTTTCTGGATTTGTGATTGAGCTGGAGTTGATGGGAAGTGGTGAGGGGCCACTTTGTTCAGTTTTTCTCCCTTATCACCGACCCCAAGACTTTTAATTTTGATGTGGGAAATGAAAGCCTGATGCTGCTCCCCAGCTCTCTTTTCACCAATGTCTCCTTGTATCAGAGAGTCAGGGCTGTTGCTGATTCTCCCTTCTTCCAGATCCAGAGCTGGGAAGAACCTTCAGCTCTGCAGTACTGTGACATTCTGCAATAATTGGTTACAAAATACTCAAATACGTTTTAGCAGCTGGTGAGACCTAGGAAGAGTATAAGGGACTCAGCATCCCATGGTGGTGATTGGAAAATACTTGAGTATTCTGCATGCTGGTGGAGCCAGCAGCCTGCAGTGATTGGCACCGAGTTACTCGGGCATCTTGTGGTAATTAACGGAGATACTCAATCTCTTTCTAAGGGCCCTAGGGAGACCAAGAAGAGAGGAGATGGCCTTGTCTTGGTCTGGTCTAGGCTCCGGCATGGTGGGATGGGGCATGAGATCCAGGCTTCCAGGACTGTCCATTCAAACCAGACTCTAGGCTCCTGACTGATCCCCCAGGGTTCTTATTCCCCAGTGCCTTTCCAGGCTCCAAGGGAGTCTAGCCCAGGGACAGGGACAGTGGGCAAGCCAGGGCTGTAGAAGAGGAGGTTGGCAGGGTGGTGAGCTGAGATGTCCCCCTGGGTGGGGCCCAATCCTCCTGCTCCTCCTGCACAGTTCTCTCCCTCCTCCCTCACCCGCACAGCTAACAAGGAGCTAATGGACTCGAATAGACAGATTGATTATGAATCCGAACAAATGAGGCATGGAGCACACAGCCTGACAGTCCGAACTTACCCAGCTCTTCACATCCTACCAACACCCTAGGTCTTTGTAGCTCGAAACTCTTGGGGCAGAACAAGGATCTGACCTCCCCAAAGTGGCTAGCTACAACTCCTTAGGCTTCCAGGGTGAGGATGGACACGGACCATCCTACTGGGATCAGGGAAGCACGGGGTTGGGGGTGGGGTCTTGGGTTGCTGCTCTCTTACTAAGGGAAAGTCCAGAAAATGAGGGGAAGAGTTCTGAGACCTGTTAGCGAGTCCCTAACGGGGGTGGGGAGAGGAAAGGAAAACATGGACTTGCCACTGCCCAGGACATGTCACTACAGGGGAGTGAGTTCACAGGAACTCCCAGATGCCAGATCCGCCAGATAGCACTGCAACCAGAGCCTCTGCACCCCCTGTGCTTCTTGTTCTGGGCTCTTTGCCTCTCCCTGCTTCTCAGCTCTAATCTCGGGCTCTGTAGCTCCCTCCCTGTCCTTATCTGCAGGTCCCTTCCCACCACCACTGCCTCCGCCCATCTTTCTGCTAACAGTCTCAGTCTCTTCGCAGTTTTTTTACTGTTTTTTTTTTTTTCTCCCTTTCTGCCCCTCCATTCGGCCTTCCTATGTGTCACACCGTATCTCGATCTCTCTTCAGCCACACACTCAGACTCCATCTGTTCCATCCATGCTCCCTCTCCCTTCCTGGGTCCTTCACAAGAGGGGCTAGGAGGTCCCCAGTAGCCCTATGCTTCTTGTTTAGGGGTTGCTGTGGGGAAGAACCAAGGGTTTTGAGGGGGGCAGAGAGGGTGTGGTATATTTGTGTGTGTGTGGTTGGTGTCAATGAATCCAGTAGCAGCCTTTGAGCTGTGTTTGGGAGCACACATTAGCATGACAAGTGGGGCATCCTTAGCACTGGGTGGAGGCAGCATTGAGAGCCTTGCCCTTTGTGGAACTAAGTCCCAACACCAATTCGATCGCACCCCCAGCATATATATATGCTGGAGAGGCCCACTATAAAAGTGGATCCCCAATGAGAATAGCAGTGTGCATTCACTAATGCGTCTTCACACCTTTTCATCTGTGTGTGCATGGGAGAAATTTATGTGAGCTTTGTTCATGTATGTCCTTGGATGAGGGTCTGAGGATACCCCAGGGTGTTTCTGTACACTTGCATATGTGTTGCAGGAGGCATGTGAGAGTCTGCATGCACATAAAGGTGAGGGTGCATGCATGCATGTATGCACACATACGGCTTGTGGGTCGTGTCAGCATGTGGGGGCATGTGCGTGGATGGGGTATGTGAAGTGGGTCTGTGTGTGAATGGTGCATGTGCTTGTGTGAGGGAGGTGGGTGGGTGGTAGGCATGGGGTAACTCCATTAAGGTCCTGACCCTGCTGACCCCCTCCTCTCCCCTGTTGACTCTCCCCTCTCTCCTTACAGCTACGTGGAAAACCAGCCTCATCTTTACAGCCTGAATTTTGGAGACTTGCAGGGCCTGGGGGAGTTGAGAAGCCTGTGAGGACTAAGTGTGGACAGGGTGGGGCTGGGCACAGGGTGGTAGGTGCCCACATATATTGGGGTCTCGGGAGACCCGAGAGTCTGGGGGGGGCGTGGAGGCTCAGGGGTTTGAGGGGTCCAGGTAGCCGTGGAAACTAAGGGATGGAGAGGGGTATGTGGCTCCACAGGGGTGTATGGCCTGGGTGGGCAGAGGGCAGAGGGCAGAGTTTAAATTCCTGTCACCCCTTCTCTAGAACCATCGTGAAGAGTGGCCTCCGGTTTGTGGCCCCAGACGCCTTCCTGTTCACGCCTCGGCTCAGTCACCTGTGAGTGGCTAGGCTGGGTCGGTGGGGGCGGGGCTGAAGAAGACCTCCAGACTTGGGGTGCCCACAGGCTTTGTGCTCCCCAGGGAGCTGTCCCGCCTCATCTCCTTCTGTAGGGAATTTCTGCTTCAGGGAGGGCGGTGTTCTGATTCTCATCCAATCAGACTAGAATTCTGGTTGCCTCTTCTCCATGCTCAATGCCTCAGAGACGCTTCTCATACAGGCCCGTCCAGGCTCTCTGCCTGGAGTTCATGGGAACTGAAGGGCAAGAGTAAGACCCCTGGGTTCTGGTCAGAATTTTATCTCCTCTCCTGTGGGATGGGCTGACTGGGCTGCAGGGCAACCTGGGAGGTGGTATGTTCTGTCAGCTACTCCTCATCCTGAGAGTTACGGGCTACTTGTCCAGTAGGGGACAGAAAGGTACATGGAGTGGGCCATGTACACAGTTAGAGTCCCTGGCAGTCCCTCCCTGGATTGGGGCCCTGTCATTCACAGAGCTGGGCTGGGCCCTCTATTCTTAGATGGACCCTAGGATTTAACCACAAGGCTGATGCTGTGTTATCGACTGTATGTACTGGCTTAAAGCTGTACGCTTAGGGTTAGAGATATGGCTCAGCTGATAGAGTATGTGCCTACTGTTCACAAAGCCCTGGGTTTGCTCTCCACCATAAACCAGATGTGGTGATACATGCCTATAATCTTAACACTGAGAGGTAGAGACAGGAGGATCAGAAGTTACAGGTCAGCCTTTGGTCTCACAAAGCAACAACAAAAACCTTAAAAAGAATTTTTAGATATGTACTTCATGGCAGTTCCTGACTCCCATGGCTTGCAATCAACTTGGGGACAGAGATGGTATAGTCCTCATTTTATAGATCCTGGGAGTTAAGTTGTTTCTTGACTGAGGTCAACTGGTTGTAATGGCAGGACAGGTGTGACAGCTACCTCTAATCTGTCTCCAAGGTAGTGGTGTTCGAGGCGTGGGGGGGGGGGGGAGGCGCTTGTGTGAGGGTTCCCATTCAACCCAGTCTCCATTAAGTCAAGGGTGGCTAGGCATGGCGAGCGCTTAGGGCATGTCCCCAGAGTGAGGCTCCTGGCACTGGTGGTGTATTTCAGACACAAAGCAGCACTGAGCCTCCAGAAGCAGTTTGCTTGGGGCTCAGGAGCAGAGCCCTGGCTGGGCTCTCTCTCCTTTACTTGGAGAACTATGTCACTATATCCCTGGGTCTCTTCCTGTTTGAAGTGCCTTTGGTGGAACAGGAAGGAAGGGGAGGGGACCCGAGGAAGTACTTTGACATCCCTTTCTTGAGGTTAGGCAGCGGGAGGGGTGGGGGGAGTTATAAGGATTGAGGTCCTTCTCTCCTTGGTGGGGAGCACAGATGGAGCCCCGTATCCCAGCTGTGGCCTCAGCACTTGGCCAGCTGGGGCTGAGGTGTGGGGGGAGGGCAACCGGCTGTTCCCTTAGATCTCTTTCCCAGGGGTCAGTCGGGGAGGGGGTTAAGTGGGATTAACCCTTGTTGTCCCAAGAAGATTATACTCAGAAACATTTACCTGCCCACACCATTCCTACATTCCCACATAGCCATAGAGGCACAATGCGCTACTTCTCTGAGCCTGTCTGGTTGCCTGGGCTGGGGGCGGGGCGGGGGGGGGGCAGTCTCCTGGTGCTCTGCCTCAGACTAGGTCAGAGTGAGGTCACTGTCTCAGGGCATCTGTCCTCCTACAGGAATCTGTCCTCCAATGCCTTGGAGTCTCTTTCCTGGAAGACTGCACAGGGCCTCTCCCTACAAGACCTGTGAGTGTGTGGGCAGGGGCAGGGCAAGGGGCCAGTGTGTGTGATATGTGCTGTTACGTTTGTGTCTCCAGGCCTATATGTTACTGTGTCAATGTGGAACAGGGAGGGGGTGGGAGGTGGGGTATCTGGAGACTGTGTTGTGTCTGA
Source organism: Phyllotis vaccarum (assembly GCA_033318265.1). Taxonomy (NCBI): domain Eukaryota; kingdom Metazoa; phylum Chordata; class Mammalia; order Rodentia; family Cricetidae; genus Phyllotis; species Phyllotis vaccarum. Next base: position 99,429,128 of record JARWLC010000007.1, on the reverse strand, counting down.
GAGCTTGCACCAGGGATTATTTGAATGCCTATCATCCACTCCCCTCCATCAAGGCAAAGGCTGTAGGTCTGCCATAGGCTGGGCTGGGCTGAGCTGGGAAGCCAGTGTGGATGAGTAGATGTGTATATTCAGAGGCTAGACTCAGAGCTTTGTTGAATAGACCACAGGCCCACCTTGATGCTTGAGGACAGTGGCTTGATTCCCAGTGTACACACTGGAAAGGGGTGACACACAATAGTCCACATGTGTGTGACTGGTACCTAAAACCCGTGGGCCATGGCAAGACACCCTTGTCACCATACTTGGCTTCTCACTTTAGAGCTGGGGTAAGGGGGTCCCATGCTGCCCTCAGCTGGCATCTACAACATTCTGCTCTTATCTCTTTCAGTAGCAAAGTCACGTTACTGTATTGGTTATGGGCCTGGTCTCCTTCTGCTCAGATGCCTTGTAGCTAGCCATCTCAGAGGACTGTCTCCGGGCTCCTCAGACCCCCTGCAGCCTCTTTCCCTGACTCTTGGTACCCTCTACCCAACAGGACCTTGTCAGGGAACCCACTGCGCTGTTCCTGTGCACTGTACTGGCTCCAGCGCTGGGAACAGGAGGTTCTTTGTGGTGTGCACACACAGGAGCTTCAGGGATCTGGGTCTGGGGACCAGTTCCTCCCACTCAGACACAACATCAGTTGTGGTAGGTGCTGTTGTAGGATGGGGAAGCCTGGGGTCTGCCTGGAGGGACTTGGGGGAGTATTTGGCAGGGGCCATGGACCCTGGAGTCTGGGTGTACTGCTTAGGTTTAGGGCAAGGTGGGACGCATATGCCCACCCTTAGGTGCTAACGTCTCTCCATATCATGGGGGGGGGGCAGGTGTACCCACAGTGAAGATCCAGATGCCAAACAACTCTGTGGCAGTGGGGGATGACATATTTCTGCAGTGCCACGCGGAGGGCCAGGCCCTGCAGCAGGTTGGCTGGATCCTCACAGAGCTGGAAGGGACAGCTACAGTAAAGGTGAGAAGCCTTGCAGCCAGCCCCTCAAAAGAGACAAAGAGCAGGCCATAGAGACAGAAAAAGTAATAAGGAGCACATAGGGGGAGGTCTCACCTCATACTAGTAGGGAGTAAGAATGAAAAACAGCAGGTCCTCAGGCCTGGTCTACTAGGCCCCAGGTCTTAGGCTCCATCTTTGAGCACAGTGATGGCTGTAAGAGGGGCCTGTAGCTCACACATGAGATCCAGGAGTAACCTAACAGGCCATTCCTCCCATATATCCTTTTTCTAGCTTAGGAAACCGAGGCTTGGGGACAGGATAGGATCTGTGTTCCATACCCAGAGCTAATTCCTAGGGCTTCTGGAATCTCCTGGACACTCAGGAAGCAGTATTCTCTTGGGTATGTTATGAATACATTAGTGAAGGGCAGCTGGTTCCAGCTCTCTACTTACTTTTAAAATCTGTACATACACATGCATTGGCACTCACAGAGTCAGAGGACAAGCTCATATGTCTGTCCTCACCACCATTCATTTTGCTTTCTTTGCTGCTTGTCTGTGAGCTTCCAGGACCTCTCTTGTTTCTGCCTCCTATCTCACTTATAAGGTCACAGGGAGTTACAGGACTGGGATGCTGAGCCCAGCTTTATGTAGATTCTGGGGATCCAGACTCTGGTCCTCGTACTTGAATTGGAACTGCTTTACCCATTGAACCATCCTTCAGGCCCACTAATGATTTCTTGGGATAACACACACACACACACACACACACACACACACACACTCAAACACACACACACACAATCTCTTATTTCTACCTGCTTTTTCTGGTTTATTCTTTGTAAACTGAGGTAGCCATGGTGGCCCTCTGTAGGCATTGTTATGGCCCCTGTCTTCTACCTGAGCATCCTTCCAGCTGGCCATGGGTCACTGACAATAGCTGCAGCTGACTTCAGAGGCTCCTGCGCCCCAGGGAACTGGCTGTTAGGGTGTGGCTTTTCTATGGAACAGGTGTTAGTAACATGTCAAGTTCTCAAAGAGCTAGCAGAAACTGGGACTTCCCGAAGTTGTCTGACGCTGTTCCCACAGTCGGGCATTGGACACACCTCTGCTTCTCTCTTATCCCTTACTCACTTTCAGCAACCTTGTGCTCTGAGTGGGAAGGGCTGCCCAGCAGCAGTGGTTTGCCATGTCGCCAGGGTCTCCAGCAATTAGAGTTAACTCTCCTTTTACAATGAGGGTCCCCAAACTGAACACTCTCATCCCAGAGGTCTACTTCCTAATTTCTGGAGGGGCACAGCCCACTGTCAGAGCCCAGTAAAATTGTGACCCAAACCTCTGAAGTCGATGGGTGGTAGTGGTGGTCGTACATGCCTTTAATCCTAGCACTTGGCAGGCAGAGGCACGGATCTCTGAATTTGAGGCTAGTCTGGTCTACATAGTGAGTTCTAGACCAGCCAGGGTTACATGATGAGATTCAGTTTCTGGGGGTGGAGAGTAGGAAATCGGAACATTCTGCCCATTCCAACTTATAAACAATTGCTAAATTCATCAAGATTGAGAATTCTTGAAAGGTCATATAAATTACACGTGGTGCAGCCACGGTTTCATAGGAAGACGATCTGAGCTGGATTTAATCTTTTGGTGGTGATTCCGAATCAGTCACGTAATCTCTCCAATGTCACTCACTGGCATCCTTTTCCTTTGCCCAAGGAAGTGATGCTGTTTGCTGAAGCTGCTTCTAGCTGCAACCTGTTCACAGTTCCTTTGCTTCTGACCTTCCTTGGACTGAGACTGAGTTTGTTAGAACTTTGTGAGCCAGGAATGAGTGGGCTCTACTTGGCCTTCTGATGAACTGCATGTGAATGTGGTGGCTGAAGCTCCATGGCTTCTGTCTGGCCCCTTGGATGTAGCCTCCGTTTCAGAGTACTAACTACCTATGTTGAGGCGTTTTTGCTTTACATTTTTCTGATTGAGGAGCTATTGCACAGACTGCAAAGGGAGCCCATTCTCTGTCAGATCTACCCCCTCCCCATTCCCTTTGCTTCCCCAGCCCCTCTCTTTTTTCATATGGGGTCATAGGGCTCTCAAACATCAGTTATATCCCCCTGACTCCGGCCTAGGCCTGCTGAAACTCTTCTGATGTCTCTTTCTTCCCTGGTCCAGAAATCTGGAGATCTGCCGTTCCTGGGGCTAACCCTGGTCAATGTCACCAGTGACCTCAACAAGAAGAATGTGACGTGCTGGGCAGAGAATGATGTGGGCCGGGCTGAGATCTCTGCCCAAATCATCGTCTCCTGTAAGCTCCTGCGACAGCCCTGCACCCACCCCCACCCATCTCCTCTTCCCTGAAAGGAGGGGGGTGGGTAGATGGAAGGGTGAGTGGGTGTCTCTACAGCTGCTCCCTCCCAGCTGTTTTCAGATTCCCACGAAAATCCGATCCTACTTGGGAAGTCCTGGAGGCTCCTCAAGGCCAGAGGGTTAGAGATGGATTTCTTTCTGGCCCATTGCCCAAGCTTGCTACCTGAGGCCCTCAGCACCAGCTGCAGGCTGGCCTCATGGCCTGTTTCTCTGTAAGGCTTTTTTTTTTTTTTTTTTTTTTTTTTTAAATTTTATCTTACCACCTTATTCGTTTATGCCCCTAGGATTGTCTAGGTTTGGGATACCCACATTATAGCTGGTGAAGTCTCCTCTCACCCAGGAGTGAACTTCCAGCTTAGGCTGGCATTTGTGCAGATTTAATATTGTGAGTAGAATGAGCTCAGGGTTGGACTTCTCATAAAGGAGGCTTACATCAGTTCTACATCCTGTCCTAAGACAAGCTTTGGTTTAATGGAGGGGGTACAGCCGTAGATAAGCATCCTTAAAGAGGGGAATTCCGCTCTTGAGTTCCTTTTTCTGCTGGTTGCCTGGTTTCTCTAACTTTGCCAACAAATTATCTTTAATCTATGTTCCAACATCATTTCTGTTTTATTGTGAAATACATGTAGTTATATGCACATCAAACATACACATTATTTACGTATTTACTTAGAGATGGGGTCTTTCAATGACTCCCAGGCAGCCCTGGGCCTCATGATCCTCCTGCTTCAGCCAAGTGCTAGAATTACAATATCAACCACACCTAGCTGGTATACATAGTTTAAGCAAGAATTACCCTTGCTGGGAGATTAGAAGACACCTTCTCTCAGTCCCAACTCCATCTCTTTATCCCAATTTTTATGTTCAACACTTCTTTGCAAAAATAATTTTCCACAGGGGCTGGAAATTGAGCAGTTACAAGCATCTTCTATTGTTTAAAAGCCCTGATTGCTTTTGCAGAGGGCCCAGATTAGGTTCCCAGCACCCCACCCGGTAGCTCACAACCATCTGTAACTCCAGTTCCAAGGAATCTGATGCCCTGTGGTCTCCAGGGTCACCAGGTACACATATGGTACACATACATGCAGCAAAATACCAATAAACATAAAATAAAAATAAGTCTTAAAAATAGTAGTTTTCAAGCTGGGCATAGAGTGGTAGCTCACATCTTTAATCGCAGCACTTGAGAGGCAGAGGCAGGCAGATCTCTGTGTGTTTGAGACCAGCCTAGTCTACAGAGTGAATTCCAGGACATCTAAGGCTACACAGAGAAACCCTGTCTTGTAGACCCCCCAAAAGAAAGAAAGAAAAAGAAAATATGGGGTTAATAATAATACTTTTCTACATGTCTGCTTCCCTATTGGAATTTTGTTTGTTTTTACACATTATATAAACAAAAACGTACCCTATGTATTATTTTTATCTATTTTCTTTTGTACAACATTAATATTTTTGAAATCCCTCTGTGGCAACAAAAGTAACTGTAATTCCTTCATGTACTACATATATTTCATGGTATGGGTGCGGGTGAGAATTCCCAAAATTTGTATGTGTTTATATACATGTTATACATATATCCTTTATTTCTATTATTGAGGGGCTTTCAGTTTTCCAGGATTATGACTGCCTTGAAGCCATATTTCTTGGTTGTTTTTCTCTTCCTTTCTTTCTTTCTTTCTTTCTTTCTTTCTTTCTTTCTTTCTTTCTTTCTTTCTTTCTTTCTTTCTTTCTTTCTTTCTTTCTTTCTCTTTCTTTCTTTCTCTTTCTTTCTTTCTTTCTCTTTTTCCCTCAGTGCGGTAAGTGTCCTGGGCTGGAACCCAGGACCTGCTGTGTCCTAGCCTACCAAGTGCTCCCTTGCTGCACACCCTAGTACTGTTATCTATCTGCTTAGAGACAAGATCTTTCTAAGTTTCTCCAGCCTTGGTCCTGCACCCTTCTGCCTGCCGAGTAGCTTGGCTGGCACACCACCAGGCTCCGAGTGTGTCCCTTAAACCTCTGAATCTTGTCTGTTGTTTTATTCAGTATTGTCTGCTCATTCTCTCCCAAATATGTCTCCTAGAGGATTTCTTAGGATCTAACGATTTGTTTTTCCTGACCCTACCGCTGATTTTTCTCTTCCCTGGATTCCTTCCAGCCAGATACCCACTTCCTCTTATGCACCTTCTTCCCATAGTCCCAGCCAGTGTGCACCTGGGCAGAGCAGTGGAACAGCATCACTGGTGTATACCCTTCTCCGTGGATGGGCAGCCAGCCCCCTCCCTGCGCTGGTTCTTCAATGGTTCTGTGCTCAACGAGACCAGCTTCATATTCACTCAGTTCTTGGAGTCGACCCTGACAAATGAGACCGTACGGCATGGTTGCCTTCGCCTCAACCAGCCCACCCATGTCAACAATGGGAACTACACACTGCTGGCTGCCAACCCGTATGGCCAGGCTGCCGACTCCATCATGGCTGCCTTTATGGACAACCCTTTTGAGTTCAACCCTGAGGACCCCATCCCTGGTATGAGAGCTGTCCTGAACCCTGCCTTACTCCCAGGAGGCATCTGGGTGGAGATCTCACCATCCAGGGAGGTCTGGTCTCTGTCTGTCATGACCCTGGTTCCCAGAGCTAGAGTGCAAGTGTCCTGGACTAAAGAGCTGGTGGCCGGCTCTGTACTTCCTCCTTGCCTCTCTCCCGAGCCAGGCCTGCTGAGGCCCTGAGCTTTTCCATCTGACCAGGCTGAAGAGAGGGTTGTGCCCTCCAGGCATCTCCAGTTCCCTCTTTCCTGAGGCCCAGCAGCCTAGCCCACCCCATAAAGGAACACCCTGGAGGGCAGGGCCTCGCTGTCCCCCCTCTGACCGCTTTCTCTCCTCCTTCCTGCTGCAGTCTCCTTCTCGCCAGTGGGTGAGTTGCTTGGGCTGGAGGGCAGCTGTGTTATCTCAGCTGACGCAGAGGGAACAGCTAGCTGGGACCCTGAGCTCTGGCCAGGGTGGGGAGCTGAGCTGTTGGAGGAGACAGGGCGATACGTGCCAAGGCCCACCCTTTGTGCCCTGTGTCCCCACAGACACTAATAGCACATCGAGAGACCCAGTGGAGAAGAAAGATGAAACACCTTTTGGGGTGAGTGTGGGATGTGGAAGCCGATGAGGATGTGGAATGGGGTGGCCGGATAAGGCTCCTTGGGCTGCAGTTTGGAACTAGAGCAGGGCAGTCTGTTGTGTCCTGAGCGTGGTTAGATGCTTCCCCAGCCAGGCTGAGGTCACTAGGAAGCAGGGTACAGGGCTGGGGTCTTGGCTCTGCATTCCTCCATAGGATGGGCCTATGCAAGAGTACAGGGGCCCTTAGGACTGACCTGCTTCTAGGTCTCTGTGGCTGTGGGCCTCGCTGTCTCTGCTGCCCTTTTCCTGTCTGCCCTGTTCCTTGTGCTCAACAAATGTGGACAGAGAAGCAAATTTGGGATCAACCGTGAGTTGGCAGCAGAGAGATCTATCTGTCCATCTGTCCTACTGGCTTGGCTTTCTACTGGCTTCTCCCGTCTATGCCTTGTGTTTGGTGTATTGTTGAGGGGTTGTCTATGCGTGGGGCTGGGGTAGGGACATTTTAGAAACAGCGGCTATCTGTTGGTGGTTATTGTCACTGAATGGGTCTGGAGGGCTAGGCTCTGCTGGGAGCAGGGGAGTGCCTTGGTGCTGGGAGCCTCTGGTACTTTCCTTTTCTTGCCTACTGTCTCTGGTACTTCTTCCCTCTTGCAAGTTAGCCAGGGAGGAGCCTGGCTCTGTTCAAGCTGGTCCAAGCAAGGATGGAGATAGTATCTTGGCTGTGATGCTCCATGTTGATGTGTCTCTTCCCCAGGCCCTGCTGTGCTGGCTCCAGAGGATGGGCTGGCCATGTCCCTACATTTCATGACATTAGGTGGCAGCTCTCTTTCCCCTACTGAGGGCAAAGGCTCCGGACTCCAGGGTCACATCATGGAGAACCCACAGTACTTCAGTGATGCCTGTGAGGAACTGTGTTATAGTAGGCGAGTGTGAGCATGGTGTGTGAGCATGGTGTGTCTGTGTGTCTGTGTAAAGCCCCTGGGCCATCTTTGTGCCGACCCAGACCTATCCCTACCCTACCTCAAAGACTAGGCTGGCTCCTGGCTCCAGCCCTGTTCAGGGTTGTATCTCCCATATTGGACTCTCCCGGACCAGCCAGACCCTCTCACCCACCCACACCCCATTTCCTATGGCTGCACTGCTCTTACCACTGCCCCATCCTGCCCAAGCCAGGGCTACCTTCTGACTTTACAAGCCCCTCCCAGGTGTCCATCACATCAAGCGCCGGGACATTGTGCTCAAGTGGGAGCTGGGGGAAGGAGCCTTTGGAAAGGTCTTCCTTGCTGAATGCTACAACCTTCTGAATGAGCAGGACAAGATGCTGGTGGCTGTCAAGGTGAGACCATAGTCCTAGTGGGGACTTACTGGCCTATGTCCCTCCGAGCATCATCATGTCAGGATGGTGGGAATTTGCATGGAATAAGACTTGAGATGGGATTGAGGGTCCCACTAACTCCTCCCCATCCCTTCCCCCAGGCACTGAAGGAGGCATCTGAGAGTGCTCGGCAAGACTTTCAGCGTGAGGCAGAGCTGCTCACCATGCTACAGCACCAACACATTGTTCGCTTCTTTGGAGTCTGCACAGAGGGGCGCCCGCTGCTCATGGTCTTTGAGTATATGCGTCACGGGGACCTCAACCGTTTTCTCAGGTACAAGAACCCAGCCCCTGGCTCAGTGCTTGGTATCACCCCTGCAAGAATATCGTTGCTTGTCTGTCTGATTGAGAGGAGACACCAGAAAGGGTCAGGAAGGCACAGTTTCCATCCTCAGGGAAGTATAGTGGGCAGGTGTGTGAATTTGGACATGTCTGTGGGACGGTTGCGAGAGGTCAAGTTCTGAGATTTGGGACCACGGTTCTGTAAGAGTGTATGTGCATTTATATGCATAGAGGCCAGGCCTGCGGGGAGATGTGGTTTGGAGGATGCTGACCCCAAGTAGCCGTTGGGCCCCTTTATGTGTTCTGTGTGCTTGCATAGTGCTGTATTTCTCAGACTCCAGGCATATAATCGATTTATATTTGAAGGATGACACACAAAACTCACTTCTTTGGCTTTGGACAGAACAACTCTGACATTTAGTTGCTGATATTTGTAATCACTTTGAGAAATGTGTTGACTTCACATGAAGGCTTAGGGGTGACCTGCCCCAAGGCACACAGGAAGTGAAGGATGCCACTCCAGTATAGCCCTTACCCTCAGATACAGATTGTGATAGTCCTTCTTTTCCAAGGTAGCCAAAAGAACCAGGCAGTGTTAGCGGGAGCCCCAGGGTCCAGTATCAGCCCCCATGTCTGCAAACATTCCTTTTTGGCCAAGAGCACACCAGGGGAATGAAGATAGAGGTTTCCTGGAAGAAGGGGCATTAAAGCTGAGACTCCAGGCAAGAGGCAGAGAAGTTAAGCCAAGGAAAGGCGACCAGGCTAGGAGGCGGTGTAGCTGGGAAGGAGGAAGCCGCGGTTTTGGGTGAGAAAGCATTGAGCAGCTGATGCCCATGGTCTGATTTTCCAGCAGCTCTAGGGAGTGAAGGCTCATGTGTGCAGTCATTAGGACTCTGTTACCAGAGACCCTAGGAGGAGTGTACCCTGGGACAGTGTACCCCTGTAGGGGCACTAGGTGGCTCAGGTGAGCCAGCCAGCCCTAAGGTGCATGGAAGTGCACTGGCTGAGGAGCCAGGGTCAAAGGAAGGCCACGGAGAACTATCTAGTTGGTTCTGGACAGGGTGCAGGCCTAGCCAGAAGGATATTATCAAATGGGGCCCAGGCTGTGTGAAGAGTAGCTGGTAATTCTCTTTGAAGCATTGAGAAGGAAGGGGAGAATTTGAGCAAGCTTCCTCTGATGACACATGAGACCTCCCAGATATGCTGCCTCCCGGCCTGGCCTTCTTTCCCTGGCTTACAGCTCTACCTCTTGACTGGAGTCTTAGTTTTAATGCCCCTTCTTCCAGGAAGCCTTTTTCAATCTCCCCACCCCAGACCCTGTGTACGCTTATTCATACCTACTTTTTTCTACAGTGCACTGGTCTCAGAGGTGTTCAGCACATGCTTGGCAAGTTGGAAAAGGCATTGCTAGCTAAGCAAGCAGCAGGAAGAAAGGCCAGGAAGGGAGAAGTGTTTGGGAAGTGGCACCAAGTGATGAGGATAACCCGGAACTGGGGGGCTGTAGGGCACCCTGGAAACCTTTGCAAAGAAAAACCATCCAAGGAATAGCTGGACACTAAGCACACTAAGTGTGTGTGTGTGTGTGTGGGGGGGGGTGATAGGGGATTCAGAGAGGACTTGAGTTGCTGGCCTGCAGCTGGAGGGTGGGAGCCCTTCACGGGGCAGAGTGGGATGGAGGGCAGAAACAGCTCTGCTTAGCAAAGGCTGTGCCTGTGTTTTGGCATCAGTGATAGGAGTGCGGGGCAGCTGGAGGCTGGGGCTGAGTTCCTTCAAGGACTATAGAGATAGCATCCTTGGGGGTGGGAAAAACAACTCTGTTTTCCTCCTTAACCCAACCCTCTAGGCATCTACCTCCTCCTTCCCTTCCTTTATTTTTCCCCTGGTCTCTTCCCTCATCACACCCCACTCTAGGCATCCCCTCCACAGCTCCTAGGACCCTGCCTTCCCAGTTGTTCCCTCTCTGCCTCTCAGCTTCTCCTTCTTTCTGTCTTTCTCAGGTCCCATGGACCTGATGCCAAGCTGCTGGCTGGTGGTGAGGATGTGGCTCCTGGTCCTCTGGGCCTTGGGCAGCTGCTGGCCGTGGCTAGCCAGGTGGCTGCAGGTATGGTGTACCTGGCCAGCCTGCACTTTGTGCACCGGGACCTGGCCACACGCAACTGTCTGGTGGGTCAGGGATTAGTGGTCAAGATTGGAGACTTTGGCATGAGCAGAGACATCTACAGCACAGACTATTACCGCGTAAGGGTCCCTACACCCTCCTCCAAGCATCTATACCGCGCACACCCTGGCCTGGAGTTTGTGAAATCCTGTACTGGCCAGCTTACTCTCCTCCTTCCTCTGCTGGTGTGGTCTCTGGCCTTCTCTGGACTCCCATCCCTTCCAGCACCTCAGCCCTGGGTGGGAAACTCCTATCTACCAGTCCCTCAGCCCTAGCCCTGGAGTACCTTTTATCTATTTAATGCAGTGGGATGGCTTTGCGGTTGCCCCCACTGGAGGTGATGCAGTGCGTCTCTGCAGGTGGGAGGTCGGACCATGCTGCCCATCCGCTGGATGCCACCTGAGAGCATCCTTTACCGTAAATTCAGCACCGAGAGCGACGTGTGGAGCTTTGGGGTGGTTCTCTGGGAGATCTTCACCTATGGAAAGCAGCCCTGGTACCAGCTCTCCAACACTGAGGTCAGCCTTGCCAGGCATCTGTGCGTATGTGTATGGGGGGGTTCCCCTCAGCCCCCCCCTCCTCCCCTTTTCTCACTCCTGGTTCTTCGGTTGCCCAGTCTCCCAAACCTAAACCCAGCTGGCTCCTACTGGGCCCTTAGAGATCATTGTGACTAGAGTCCCCGGCATGCCTGTGTGTTTTATAGGTCACAGTGGGCAGTAACAGGGCAGAGCGGAGGGTGATATAGAACAGCAGGAAGGCTGGAGAAGGGCGTCCCTGCCTTCCCTGCCCTCTGGCTGGCCACAGTTGGAGCAGACCCCAGGTGTTCTGTCTCCCAGCAGTTCTCCAAGCCTCCTTGGCTCACAGCTGTCAGCTTCCATTTCTCCTTCTAATGCAGTCTGTTCCCTGGAGGCTGATGGGGTGGGGAGAGGGTTATAGATTTTAATTTTCTCAAGCACCGAGAGAAGGAATATGGAATTACTGCCTGCCCATAATCTCAGTCCTCTAATGGGGATGGGGAGACGGGGGAAGGAGGCTCCAGGCGGCTTCTCCAAACATCTCCCCGTCACCATCTCTCTTTGTTAGATCCTTTATCCACCCCAGCAGCCCTTCCTGGAGTCTGACTAGGATCATTGCTTACAGTTTCCTTTCAGTTATATCCCCACAGAGTGGCGCCCCACAAAGGGGAGAAGCAAGGGCTGCCTCTGCTTTAAACCAACACAGCCATCCCCCTCCCTAAGCACACATTAGAACAAATGAGCAAGATGGAAAGAAATTTGTGTGTGCGGCTAGGAGGTGGATACTGAGGCTGAGGTTGGTCGTCTTGGCAATGTCGTGCCCTTACCCACCTGGCAAGTCATCTTTGGGTGTGACACTAGCCTTCTGGAGGCAATCCTTAATCATTAAGGCAATCCAGGACCCATGAGTGGGAGAGCCTGTGCCCTCCATGCCCTGAAGTCCTCAGTTCTCTCTCCTCTCTGTCTCTCCCGTGGCACAGGCGATTGAGTGCATCACGCAGGGTCGGGAGCTGGAGCGGCCACGCGCCTGCCCTCCTGATGTCTACGCCATCATGCGCGGCTGCTGGCAGCGTGAACCACAGCAGCGCCACAGCATGAAGGATGTGCACGCGCGTCTTCAGGCTCTGGCACAGGCACCTCCCAGTTATCTGGATGTCCTGGGCTAGGAGCTGAGCCTGGCTATCATGCCACCCAGAGGTTCCTCAGCACCCAGCAGCTACCACACTCAAGCCTCTCACCCTCAGCATGTGGAGGGGACTGGCAGGCTGGGAGTGGAGAGTAGCCTTGCTTCATGGCCAGCATCCACCACAATAGCAATTATATTTATTATCCCTGGCTGTGTTTCTTTGCCCATTCTTGGGGAGAAGGGCTTTGGAATTTAGTAGAGGCTGTGAGCTCTTGGTCTCATTCTGGTCCCTTTGGGTTGCTGCCTTGCCCCTTGCAGCTGCCATTTCTTACCTGGTGACAGTCTCTCCACACCCTCACTGTGTTTGGTTTTCAGAAAGGCTGATGCTGGGGATGGGAAGTAAGGCCCCTGGGGATGGTAGTCACTGCTGGTGGGGGTAGACAGAGCAAGCACACATTAGAACAAATGAACAAGATGGAAAGAAATTGTATGTGTGTGTGTGTGTGTGTGTGTGTGTGTGTGTGTGTGTGTGATGTACATACAAGTGTATGGATTGAAGGAGCAGAGCAGGAGAGTAACCTTTAACCCCAGTTACTCAGGAGGCTGAATGCAGTAGGAGAATCTCATATTCAAGGGTCTGTCTGGGTTTTGGAGTCAGTTCAAAGCCAGCCTGGGTAACCCAGTCTCAAAACAAGAAGTAAAAAGATGGCTGGAAAATAGCTCAGGGCAGACCCTTTGCTAGGTATGTGTGAGGCCCTGGTTCAATTCCAAGTACTGGGGAGGCGGGGGTGGGGGTGGGGGAGGATGAGGATGAGGATGAAGCATCAGGACCCCATTCCTTCCCTTCTGTTTCCCTTGGCGCTACTGCTTTGAAATTAATACGTGGAGGTGGGGCTTGGGCAAGATGACTTCCTGAGAATAGACCTCTTGTGCTGTCCCTTACTGCTGGGACAGATGGGGGTCTCTGTGACCTTAAGCAAAGTGACCTGAAGCTTCTGGCACATTAATATCCCAAAACTCTACCATATCAGGGGAGCAGAGCCTGGCCTCCTTGTAGCTGCAGAGGCAAGCCTCTGCCCTGGAGCTGAAGCAGCATTTCAACCAGCAGCCATCACTTCCCATCACCTACTGGGCTCCTGCAATATCACATGCTCACAGAGCTCCAGGGGCAAATGATGGCTGTCTCCTGTCCCCAGTTGCCCAGTTCCCTGCCTTGTTCCTGTGATTCAATCTGTTCTTATCACCCTGGCCGGGCCCTGCAGTGTGTCTGCCTCCTGTCCAGGCTGGTTCCAGCTAATGGAGGGCTAGCCCAGGGCGGCAGGCTGATTGATGGGGGGGTCTGGTCTCCAGGGCCCTCGTTGGCAGGCTCTCCTTTCCTGCCTTGGGATTGTCGGTGCTGTTTCACCCTAGAGAGGGACAGAATGGAGGCATCAGATGTGGCAGGTGAGGCGGGGGACAAGGGCTGTGGAAGCTAAGAGCATACAGGGTGGGGAACAAAGGCAGAGATGGCGACACATGGGGGGGTGGCGGTGGCACAGAAAGGCAGCAGTTGGCAGAGTCCAGGACCCCTACAGGCTTTGCTTGCCCCTTTTCCTCCTGTCCTGTGATCCTCTGTGGTTACTAGCAGCCTTGGAGGCCCTGCTGGGGATGCAGGGCTCTGAGGTTTGCAGCACTGAGCAGGATTGGGTAGAGCTTGGAGGCCAGACAACAGAAAAGCCTATGGGATATTTGTAGTGTTGATTATGGGGCATAGAAGACTCCTGAACCCCACCGGAGGATTACTGGAGAAGCTGAGCAGAAGGGGTACAGAGTTCTGGGAATGTGGTTTGGGTAAAGGGAACCTTCTGGGAAAGTGGCAAAGATAAGTACCAGTCCTTCAGGCAACAGGGCTTGAAGCTCTGCACCGTGGCAGGAAGGGACTGTACCTTTTGTTTGCCAGTGGCCTCCTCAATGGATACTCATATTGTCCGACACTGCACATAGCTGACCTGAACGGAGGCATGTGCATGTGAGCACATACAAATAGCACTGCTTTCCATTGCTGCTGGGCCCCATTGCCATTAACAATGTCCTTGTCCCACTGTGGCCCCTGCCCCCTTTCTGTTAATTACCTCCTGGCTGTGCCAAGTCCATTAGCTGCCCTCAGTCCCACGGGCTGAGCACCAGTTGAGATGGATAGCTATAAGGAGATGCATGGAATGGGACCCTGGGGATTTGGGGGGCTTGGAGATTGAGACAGCAACCTGGACCCATAGGGTAGTATATCCCCCCCCCCTTCTCATCATCCTTTTCAGACAGGAGTTGTGTTGGCTGGAAGCGAGGCTCTGAGGCTTGGGAGCACAGGGCATTGGAACCGGGCACCATCTTGGTTACTCTTGTTCTGGAAGGGAGGAGGGGGCAGTAGTCAAGGTAGTGAGCACCTCAGATCTCTGAGGAAGGTGGGTTCTGCTCCCTCATAGCTATTTTCTCTGAACCTGGCTGCCAGAATTCCAGGACCTTGCAGACAGGTTTCTAGGGTTCCTTGGGAGGCCGAGGACAGGTCCCAACAGTGACTGCACAGGCCTCGGGGCTGTAAGTACTAGCTGTCAGGAGCTTGCCATATTCCTGTGTGGCCTTGAACTGGCTACCCAATGATGGCAGAAACAGGGCTGGGGAAGCCAGGACTCAGGGACCCTGGGTTCTAACCTCCTGCCCTGCTGATGTGCCAGGCTACCCAGGCACCTCCAGCAGGGTATGAATTGGCTGCGTGTTCTGAACTTTCTATCCCCTCCCAGCTGTGAAAAATGGAGAGTTGCCAATGGTGAGAGAGGGCTGCATCAGGAAAGGCAAGTCAAGGCCATAGGTGTAGGAACAAACAGGAGAGGCCAGAAGCCAGGAGCCCCAGGACCCAACAGGGCAGAGCCCCAGAGACAGTCTGTGTTTGCCTGGAATCCAGTCCTTGGACCAGAGACTTTGTCACTGAACTTGCAGTAAACTGAGCCTTCCGCTCCTTACTGGGTTATGTCCCTGGTAGGTAAATGTCTAGACTCCGGAGCTTCGTTCTGCTATTTACTACTGTAATGTCACTCGGTATTTCTGTACCTAAATGTTCCTGCTAAACGCGGATAGATAATAGATAGGAACAGAACCCTCCAGGGATGCTGGAAGGCTGTCCTGATGGACCTGCCCTCAGCCAGTGTCCAGGAGAGACACACTGTTCTTATGTGAGTATTCTTCCCCTTTGACTTTTCTCATTTCCTTCCTCTCTGTAGCCTGTCTCAGGCCTCGGAGACCCAGCTGGGGTCCTGCTAGTCCTCAGGATGAAAATCTATCTCATCCTGAGTATGAGCAGCTATCCTGGGAACTGAAATGTTTGAGAACACTTTTGACCCTAGTCCCACCCTTCCCCGTACCTGAAATTGCTTCAGAGAGGAGTATGTGAGGTGTGTGTGTTGGGGGGGGGGGGCTGTGGCTTCAGGGTCCTAATGGCCTTCTGTTGCTACATGCAGGGCAGGGCCGAGCCCCAAGCCCACTGTCTCCTTCGCCCCAACCCTCAAACCCCCTGGCTCTCCCAGCAGGGATATCTCTCCTGACTTATTTGTTTGGGTAACCTAGGGGACAGGATAGGAATCTTGGTACCTTGTGACAGGTGTTTCTGGGTTATGGCTCCTTACTGACCAGGTCAGGCCTCTGACACTTAGTAGAGATGTTGGACTGGAAAATGTACTAAGACTTTGATCCCTTTCCCGGTGACCTGCTGTTCCAATGTCAGGAAGTCCTTCTCACAGTCTACCTTTGTGCCTCCACTTGGATTTGAAGGGGTTACTCAGCTTCAGGCCTGCCCACGGCAGGTCTCAGCTGCCTGGGGCCTGTGGTCAGGCTAATGCAAGTGTAGGACAAGCAGGGTAAAGTTATTAGTGTCTTTATCTTTGAGGGATATTGATTGCTGGGTCTCCAGGCCCATTTGGTCTTATAATGGGGTACATGGTGGTGTTGGGAGGGGCGCAGAAATATCCCATATAGCCCCCACCCCTTCTTCTGCATCAAAGGATGACACTAGAGACATGGTTTGTGAGTGAAGGCTCTGGGGAGATGGGGGCCCAGGAAAGCTGGGGGGCGGGGTCAGGTCTTCGTGCTTTGGCACTGGACCGCTTCGTGTGCATGTGAAAAAGAATGTGAGCATACTCATAGCTGTTGAAGAGATGGGGTGTTCCCAGCCTGTCCTAAGCCCTTACCTGCCCCAAGGCAGCTATCAAGCAGTCTCTTCCCATGTGACGGCCTTGTGTGGTCCAGTTTCCTATTTGCATGGGATGTCCTATGAGATGGTTGGTACAGTACCTACCTAGAGCTTTGCACATTCCTGTCTTTATCTTGAGATGGATGTGCCAGGAGGGCTTAGGTACCAGGCCTGCCTTCTCCAGGCAGGCTCCCTGTGGCTGTCTGATGGCGGTACCAAGGGTAAATGGCATCACAGAAGCAAACTTTTCCCTCCCACCTTTCAACTTGGATGAGAAGGGCCTGGTGCTCCTCTGCTCAGGGACTCGGAAGCTCACTTCTCTGCCCCAGAGGAGCTGCCTTCCCCTGTTCTGGGGTGGGAGAGGAGGTAATTAATGATGGGAGGCTGGGCAGTGAATGTTCAGGGCTAATGTTGGTATTAATCAGGAGCTGGTCCCTGGTCCCCAGCGAGGGATCAGGTTCAGCTGGGCCAGTGTGCTTGTAGAGTGTGTGTGTGTGTGTGTGTGTGTGTGTTGTGGGACAGTAGGAACTCCTGGATCCTTCCTCAGTCCCCTGCCTTCTCCACAGGCTCCACTTAGTTCTCCTACCCCTCCACCTTGCCATGATTTTCCTAGAAACCCCTCCTGGTGTAGCCTTGAAACTCCTGTTAAGGAAGTGGCAGATCTTGCCTCAAGTTCATGTCCATCTCTGGATGTAGGTGGAGGTGAAGAAGGCCACTCCTCCTTTCATGGCTCCTCACTAGCCCTTCCTGTAGACAGGCACATTAGGTGACTCCCAGGCTGCCTGTCCAGCTAATTGCCTTTCAACCTTCCCCTATCACCAGGGTGCCCCCCATAAGCTCCATTAGCCCCCCTTCCCCTGATAGCCCCTAAATCGGCCCCAATTATTCATGCAGGGGGTATGCTGGGCTGAGCTGTGATTGCGGCTAGAGTGGACGTTGAGGACAAGGATCTAAGTGCCAGGCAAGCTGGCGGGGGAGCGGGCAGAGGCAGAGCAGGACAGGAGAGGCTGGAACCTGGCAGCAGATGCAGAACAGTGACCATCGTGGGGGCAGGAATCTGCAAGTCTAAAGTGTCTGTGTAGGGGCGGGGGAAGGCAGACTGAGAAGTGGGCACTTGACCTCGGGAGGATGTTGGGAATTAGCCGGCACTCCTCTGTAAGAGTAAAGCCTACTCTGCCCATCACCAGTTGTGGCCAGGTGTCTATGAGGGACCATTGGGAAAGGAGAGTGAGTAGCCAGCATACTTCTTTTCACAGCGCCTTCCTGAGAGGCCCTCCCTGTGCTGTGTAAGGCCAAGCTGGTCAGTACCTTCATGATGCAAGCTGGATATCAGAGGTCCTCTTCCCCATGCTTTTGTTCTCGCTGTGAACACAGCTGTGTGCCGGAAGGGTTGAGACTCATCCCTGGGAGCTGAGTGAGAAGACCGTGAGACAGCCTGGTCTCCACTCCCAGCATCCTCTCTGAGCTGTCAGGGAGCCTTCTCCAGGGGTTGGGATGCTTTGAGCAAAGTTCCTGAAGGGCAGATTCCTCTAGGACTTCTTGTGAGATCACATCCACTGACGATTAGGGAGGCTTCCAGCCCTGGGTCCTTGGCAGCTTTTCTGGTCTATTTATCACAGAACTCATGTGGATCAGCCCTGTAGTGGCTTCACCAGGCTCCCAGGTTTCACCTCTCCCCACAGCTGCCTGTTCTCAGCACAGCAATGTTCCCTGTGAGAATCATACCCACCTCTGATCAAGCCAATCCAATGGCTTCTTGTCACACACAGAGCAAAATCTGGTACCTCTATGGTGGCCTAAGAGGTTCCTATAGCTGACACCCCCGTCTTTACATTATATACAATAAGCCATTCTGTGCAGGGGATTATTGGTGTGTGTGTGTGTGTGTGTGTGTGTGTGTGTGTGTGAGAGAGAGAGAGAGAGAGAGAGAGAGAGAGAGAGAGAGAGAGAGAGAGAGCATGCATCCACATACACTAGTGGCAATGTAGGTGTACATGTGGAGGTCAGAGAACACCTTCAGATATGAGGCCTCATATTCCAGCCTGCTTGGTAGAGGGCTGAAAGGTCTGCAGTAAAAGTGGGGTTGGGGAGGTACAAGTGTTCAGCCCCCATTTTGTCAGTCTCATACACTTCTATAATGAATTCTAGTCACCCGTCACCGCCCATCTCCCTCCCTCATCCCCTTTCCTCTCTGACATATTTATTAAAAACCAGTCTGAGATATCAGAGGGATCTACCCACAGTCGGTCCAGGAGGACCAGAGAGTGGTAACTCACACCTTTAATCCCAGCACAGGGAATATCCAGGAATGGTGACCTATGCCCTTAGTCCCAGGAAATCTGAGTTTGAGGCCAGCTTAGTTTACAGAGGGAGTTCCAGGATCCCAGGCAGGCAGTGGTGGTGCCACACCTTTAATCTTAACCTGGATGTGAAACAATTAAGTGAAGAGGGTATTTAAGACAGGCGTAGAAAGACAGATGAAGGCCATAGAAGCCATGAGGTGTTTTCTCTCTTTGATATTTCATATTTCAGCCTTTCCCTGAGATCTGGCTCTAAGTTTCCTTTACTTGCGCAACACTTCTGTGTACGGTTCACTGAGTTTAGCGTTACTGGCCTGAAAGTGCGTGGGAAGTTACTCAGTGGGCGCCATATCAGTGTCTACACCAGTGAGTGTTCATTGTCCATTGTCCCCTGGAGAAGATTGGAGCCTCATGCCCCCCCCCCATGAAATGTTGCACTCATGTGTGCAAAAGTCAAGTCATGCCCAGAAGACATCTCTTCTCTCCCTGCCCTCCTGAAATGCTCCCGAGCCTTGGAGGGGATGTTAGCCGTCTCAATTGGGGCTGATACTTTATTTTCCGCCCCTTGTCCGGTTCTGGGTTTCTGTATTCATCACTGCTGACTGCTGTGTTCTGGGTTTCTGTATTCGCCACTGCTGGCTGCTGTGCTGAGCATTTCTGATGAAGCACTCAGAGTGTAAATTAGGGATTTAGAAGGCAGTCTGATGTGGCTGTTTAATAAAACAAAAGCAGCTTCGTCTCTGGGGCCCAAGTGTTAAACTTTCTCAGCAGAAATGGGATATGGGTCAGAGTGTGGCTCCCGAAGCAAGAGCATGGAGCTGAGTGCAAGCTGAACCACCGCACTCTCCCGCATTGGGAGACTGAAATAAGCAGGACCATTGGTTAACTTCCAGGGCCACCAGCTTCATATTCTATGAAACTCAGGTTTTCTGTTGAATGACCTTGAACGATGTATTGGTTTCTACTGCCCCCTGCTGGACATTTGAGGCATCAGCCTCCAACTTTGTATTTCCTTCCCGAAGTATTGATACCATCCAGTGCACCTGAGCTCAGCACAGTTTACCATCAAAACAGCAACTGTCCAGGGCGGTGGTGGCGCACACCTTTAATCCCAGCACTCGGGAGGCAGAGGCAGGTGGATCTCTGTGAGTTCGAGGCCATCCTGGTCTACAGAGTGAGATCCAGGACAGCTATGGCTGGCTACACAGAGAAACCTGGTCTTGAAAAACCAACCCCCCCCCCAAACAACCAAGAACAACAAAACAACTACTAAACAGCATTTATTGCCTCTGCTCAATTATCCACATAAAAAATAATGTCAGCAAATATACACAAAGAGCTTGAAACCACAATACCCAAGAATCAGTAACTGTTAGGACGCAGCAATCCTGTTTTTGAATAGCTCCCAGGATCAGAGAGTGTGGGAGCCACAGGGGAACTATGCATACAGTCTCATAGTACATAGCTGTATAGTCCTAAGTGCAAAAGGCTCAGTGTTATCCCCCAGGAACTCAGAAACCTTATGGTGAGGGAAAGAAGTTAGATGTATGTTGTGGACTATTATTTTAACTAGGCAAAGATGTGGTGCATTTGTTTATGTTGCAATGCTGCTTAAACCATGTAAAGGTGTGTTACTTTTCTTTATGCTGTATTTGCTTAATGATTTAAGGGTGTGTGTTTAATTCTGAAAAGATATGTTACATTTGTTTCACCTTGCCTGCCTAAGGCACCTGATTGGTCTAATAAAACACTGACTGGCCAATAACTAGGCAGGAGAAAGGATGGGTGGGGCTGGCGGGCAGAGAGAATAAATAGGAGGAGACGGTAGGCTTGAGAGGGAAAAAGGAAGAACCAGAGAAGGAGGAGAGAACAAGGGATGTACCTGGGGCCCCAAGCCAGGCAGTCTCGGGCCAGACACAGAGGCAGCAAGCAAGCAAGAAAAAGTAAAAAGCCCGAGGCAA
This sequence comes from Phyllotis vaccarum, assembly GCA_033318265.1. Lineage (NCBI taxonomy): Eukaryota > Metazoa > Chordata > Mammalia > Rodentia > Cricetidae > Phyllotis > Phyllotis vaccarum. Next base: position 99,408,769 of record JARWLC010000007.1, on the reverse strand, counting down.
AGTGTAGATGAAGAGAAACAGGTTAAGTTATCAGAACTAGCAAGAAAAGAGATAAGCTAAGGCTGAGCATTCAAAACTAATAATAATGTCTCTGTCGTGATTTGGGAACTGGTTGATGTCCCAAAGGAAAAGCCTGCTGCAGATGTGAGCACGTACTGTATGATTGCATTTACACAGAAATTCTGGGGAAAAAATCTACATTGATAGAAAACAAATCAAAATTTTTATGAGCTTGGGTTGGGAATGGGAACAGAATCTGGGTCATTATTGATGAGTAGAGCAGGTAAACTGAGGGAGACGGCCGTTTAAAATTATTTATGTTGTAAAGGGGGTAGATACATGTCACTTCATGGGATTCCTATTGACTCAGAGAACTTTTGAGATTCTCACCTTCCACCATGTGGGCTGCTGGGATCAAACCCAGGTCACCAGGTTTGGTGGCAAGTGCCTTTACCACCTGAACCGTTCCTATCCTGGAACTGGCTTTGAAGACCAGATTAGCCTCAGACTCACAGAGATCCATCCGCTCTACCTCCCAACTGCTGAGAATAAAGGCATGTGCCACTACACCCAGCCAGAGATGGACATTTTAAACCATGCTTTTATTGGGATGCGTGTTACACCGATGAGCACATTTGTTTAAACTAGTAAAACACCATATGCTAAGTGGAGTAAGCTAGACGTGGGAGGGACAAAGACTAAGCTGAGCTGTCATTCTCTGACTTCACCATGGTTAGCAGGGCCAGGGGATGTTTGCAGTTTGGGATGAGGGGAAAGCTCTGGAAGTTGATAGTACCAAAAGTTACACACGTGTGAGGTACTTAATGTCACCAAACTATACGCTTAACATTTGTTGAAAAGATAAAATTTATATTCTCTACAATATAATTTTAGAACAATGCATATCAAACCAAGTGGGCTTATTTTTACTGTATATCAATCACCCCTAAATAAAGGTGTCCCTGCGGGCTCCAGCATGAACCACATCCCAGGCCTAAGTTGTCTTTACTTTGAACCCTGACTATGGTAGGTCGCTGAGTGCTTCGGAGCAATCTGTTGGACATCCGCTCAGATCGTGCCTTGGCCTCTTGATGTAGCCCCATCCGGCTTCCATCTATGCAAAGATCGCCGTGACCCGATCGTCCTGGCGGGGTGTCCCTTCCCCTGGGGACCGCCAGAGGGCGCCGCCGGGCAGGAAAGAGGGGCGTCGGGTAGACAGCAACCCCCGGAGCCGGAGCTGATGCTAAGCCTGTCAGGTTGGGCGGCTCTATGCTTGTCCACTTCGCAGACAGGCGTGCGGAGCCCTGACCCCACCCGACCGGGCTCCAGCCTCCCCGCGCAGACTTCCTGCCTGGGCGCGGGCGGAGGCCCACCCCCTTCCTGCCCGTGCAGCCGGCTCCCTCGGCTAGCGGGACCCGTCGGTGCACACACTACCCCGAGCTCCGAGCTCCGAGCTCCGAGCTCCGAGGCAGGTGAGTGACCGGCCTTGGGCTCTGGAGCCCGAGACCGCTGAGATGAAACATCCCGGAGCAAAGCGTTGAGCAGGAAAGAGGAGATGGGGGTGGAGGGAGTGTGAGCCGTCTAGTAGAAAAGGGGAGAAAAGATAAATAGGGAGAGAAAGAGGGGGAAAGAGAGCTACCATAGTTGTGAGGATTAGGAGCCCAGGGCCAGCCTGGGAGAGTGTTCTCTTGGTCCAGGAGAAGGCAGTCTGGAAGTCTCCCCTCCTGGATTTGGTGGTGCCGAAGCGCTGAAAAGTAATTCCAAACCTTGTCTTTCCTCCATCCCTCAATTTCTTTCTATCTAAAGGGACTAACACAACACAGTGCCTGTTTCCTCCTATGGTTGAGGGGAAATGTCTCCTGGAAAAAGCCCCTTCAGTGCTTGTAAATTTGCAAGTCCTTTCCCATCTTGTAGGAGAGAGTCAGCCACAGGCACCTAAGGCGTCTGAAGGTTTGCCTGGATGATGTGGGCCCATTGCCAGGCAGATGGTGTGAGCCTGGGCCCTGGAGTCTCCGAGTCCAAGCCCCCTCACCTCTCATCCTTACTTTCAGCCTCTAGCCATGAACTCATGACTCCCTGTTTTGGCCTTTACTAGTGCCTGCTGCCCCAGCTGGGGACTGTGACCCTAGTCCCAAGAGACAGGAACATCGTGTATTAGCCGAGGTTCCCAGGCTCAGCCAGGCCTCGGCTCCAGGCAAGGCCGGATAAGGGGTCAGCTCTCAACCCCTGCCTATGCTAGGCCTAGAGGGATAGAGGCTGTTTTCCAAATTCAACTCCACCCCATAGTATAACTGTGTCTGTGTGTGTACGGGTGAGATGGGTGTGGACAGGCCTCCCACCCACCCAATCTGCCCCTCGCTGCTCTCCAAAAGAGGACATCTTCCAAAGCCTGCCACCTTATCCCGGCTGCCTGCTTGCTTGCCTTTTTCTTCTCAGAGGGGGATGAAGTGGGAGGGTCGGTGTTGGCTTCTCCATTCCAACATGCCCTATCGGGCTTTCCCAGAAGAGGAAACCCTCCTCCTCAAGCACCCCGCTCCACCAGCGGGAAACCTAGCGAATGATACCACAGTGGCAGTAAGGAGCTCTACAACCTCTTGGCTTCTCTGAGGAAGCCCCACATAGCCTCATCCCAGCTTGGTGCAGGGTGGTGACTCCTGGTACCTGCTTTGTGTGTGTGTGTGTGTGTGTGTGTGTGTGTGTGTGTGTGTGTGTGTGTGTGTGTGTGTGCATAGCAGAAATGCAGGAGGAGAGAGAGTAGACAGACTTATACAAAGACACAGGCCAAACCAGACACAGACCGGGAGACAAGACCCAGGGAGAGAACTGTGGATATAGAAGACTAAGAACAGAGATCACAGGTTGAGGAGAGGCCGCAGTAATGGAAAGGAAGGTGTGCAGGCCTGGTCCAGACCCAGCGGTGCCCTGGTGGTTTCTATGATGGTGAAATTATTCCACCTTCCTGGGACGTTTCTTCATCTCTGAAATAGGAGGCAGAGTGGCTAAGGGAAGGAATTGGTTAGCCCTCAGTGGTTTCATGGGTGATAACCAGTGTTACACACTTGCACTAGCCTGAGAAGCAACCTGAAGGCAGGATCCTGAGTGTGGGCATCTTCTGTGGCTGCCCCCACCCACAGAGAGGCATCTGAGACTCACTCCCTGTGTTTGGAAGGATCTGTGGCCCCAAGATCTCATATCTCGTCTATACTCTCTATATGCTAGGTGACTCAGAGCCGTGCATTTCTGTACTTCCATTCCACTTATCACCCGGGACCTTGCATGCCAAACTTGAGGAATTCCTGACCCAGGCTGATAGATCTTTCGCTTTGCCCTGTTCATTTTCTTGCCAGTCACACTGGACTGGGTCTGGGGCCTGGGAGGCCTGAGGAGGAGCTGAGAGGAGGCCACAGCCTCTCTGGTACACCTCAGAAAGAAAGTTGCTGAGTTCTGTACTCTTTTTGGATGTCTAACCTTCTGTGGGTGCTGGCTGGGCCTAGGCACCTAGGTGTGTGTGTAAGGGTCCTGCCCAAGCCAACTCTGACACAGTGGCAGACAGCTGTAGATAAGCATTAGGCAGTCTAGGGTACAGCTCACTGGGGTAGCATTTGCCTAGCGTGCTCAAGGACCAGGGTTCCATGCCCAGCACCACCAAGCAAGCCCCGACCACTGAAAAGCCCACTGTGGCCCTGGGCTGAGCTGGATGGAAACATCTCTCCATGCCAGTGTTGGAGTGTGTTGCACAAGGGAATTGAGACTGAGAAAGCAGGCTGGTGGATGTGGCTGCCACAGAGGGCTCCCCCCCCACATACGCTGCAGTGTTCTACTGTGAGCCCTTAGAGTAGTTTGGGTTTGGACTAGTTCTGCATGCTCCCAGGGGAGGGACACAGGTTCTTTGTGTCAGGTGGGAGCATCCCACTTTGACTCAGGTGGCACAAGCAGATTCAGGGTAAATGGCCAGAACTGCTTTGGGCTAAGAGAGCCATGACTGTTAGTTAAGTCTATGAGGCAGGAGAGGGAAGGGGGGCCTTGAGTACCAAGGAGCTTTTTGGTGGACGCTGCTCTTGAAGGCCAGGGGCAACTGGACATTCTGAGGAGGCTTGAGCAGAGGCCGCTGCCTGGTGAGAGGCATGTGGGGATGTTGACTTTAGTGGCTGTCATAAGGCTAGATGTCTGGTATAGCTGGTCTTTCGTGTAACAGAGACCCACAGAAGGTAGGAGAAGGGAGCAGTGGCCAGGGCAGAAGTGCACACTATGATTTGTTTAGTGTTTGTCACAAGCTCACTCTGTACCTAGCCTGGGATGACCTGGAATAAATTCTCTTCCCAGGTAAAAGCCGTCTTGCCCTGCCAGAATTATAAATTCTGGAGATAATCTCTTGGTGGTGGCAAGGAAGACAGGCCAGCGGGGAAGCTGCTCTCTAGGCCTGTCGCAGTCTGGTGGCCAGACAGCCCTTGGGGAAATCATTTTATGAAGAGCCCTGCAGCCTCCTGTGAAAAGGGCCGCCTCTCCCCAGGTAGTAGTGGAGGCTGGGGCGGGGATTGGTTTGGATTGTGAGTCAGAATCCCTGCTGGTTCTGTTTCCTGATGAGTAAACAAGGCCAATGGTAGAGCCTCTAGCCTCTGTTTCCTGAGCCAGCAGCAGGCCAGCCTCTCACCCTTGCCCGTTCCTGCTGCCCCAGCCTCCAGTCTGCCTCTCTCAGGCTTCCTGTTCCTCCATCCGGCAGACATGCCTGGCGTGCCGGAGCCTGGTTTGACTGGATGTAGGAGGGGCCGTGTGTGGTGGGGTGTGTGTGTGTACGTACCGTGGTGTGAGGTGCCGCTGGGTGATCAATGCTGGCAGAGCCAGCTCTTTGTGGGGAAAGGTGGAGGTCTGGGCTGGGGTCTCTCTCCTGGTTGAGATGGACTACATCAGCATGTCTCAGTGGCAAAGACAGTTCAGGAGAGGACAAAAGAGACACAGGACTCAAATGCCCACCTCAGCATCTAGCTAAACTGCGCAGCGGCATGCGTGTTCATTTGTCACCCCCTTTGGGAGGCAAGAGATGTGCGGGGAAACATACTGCTCAACTGTACACGACAGCCTTGACAAACCATGCCAGGTTCAAACAGTCCCAGTTATTAGGAAGTGTGGGTGGAGGCTCAGAGGGCTCAAGTCACACAGCTGTGACAGGGACAGGACTGGACTCTCTGGACAGCAGAATTGGGGGGGGGGGAGATTCAGGGAGTTGAGGTTGCGACTACAGGTGGGGGAGGGCAGAGAGTTCAGGGATCCTGCCCGGTTCTTGGCTCTAGCTTGTAGATGCACCTGGCAGGGAGCCTGTCATTCTGGGGATCAGGTTCTGGTCTCCCCCACTTCCTCTCTGCCTGTCAGCATTTTCAATCCTGTTTATTCCCCGATCGACGTGGGGGTTCTTCAGGAAAAAAAAAAAAAGAAAGAAAAAGGAAAACAAACTTCCAGTTTTTTTTCTGGAATGAATGCCGGGGAATGCAGGGGTCCTGCGGATACAGCTAATGTGGATGAAAGAGTACATGTTACAGATCTGCCCCAAGTGTGTCGCCAGATTTAGACTTTACCTTGGGGCAAAGTATGTTACCATTCTCTGGAGCTGGGGAAAAAGGTAAAAGGGCCAGAGCACAGGGGTTAACCTGTGCTACACCAATCCTCAGAGGCTGAGGGGAGATGGAAATAGGCCTGCAAAAGTGTCTGCCTCTCACTTCCACTATTCCCATTGCTGCTTTCTGGTTAAGGACCGTCTTCTGTGATCTACCAGCTCCCAGGGGCTGGGGTGCAGTGAGGGTAGTGGGGTTCTTGGAGAGGGAACAGGCTAGGGCCCTGTGGGATTTGGAGGCTGAGAGGCAGGAATGTAACTTGTAGCCTTGTAGGCAGGAAATGGAGCTGAGCCTGGCGGAGAGCCCAGCAATTTGCATATGGAGGTGGGAGAGAGTTGTTCGGTTTTTTTTGACTGTGTTCATTGCAGTTCCCACGCCTCTGATCATCTTCTAGGGGCAGCCCCCCTCCCCTGCTCTTGCCCAGTCCCCGGAGCTCCCCACTCCTATAACTAAGGCTGTAAAGAGATCAAGCGTTTCCTATTCCGCCATCCAGAAATAGAGCAATCGGAAGGTCTCTGCTGCTGCTGGAGTTTGGATCCCCCTTCTCACAGCACTGGCTGGAGCTTGTGGGCAGACTCCTATATTAACTGAGTCTGCTTCCTCCTCTGTGGACCAGACAGGAGCATTTTCCCCAGACGGAGGCCTTCAATGAAGTGGCCTGTGCGAGCTACTCACTCCCTGCTGGCCCACCTCAGAACAGTACAGGCTCACAGCTCAATAGTGACTGGTTGCTGAGCAGAAGGGGCCCAAGAGGGCTCTCTTAGGGCAAGGAGCCAGGAAAAAGGACCAGGCTCCTATAGCTGCATATCATAGAGGCTGGGTGCTGATGGGACTGGAGAGGAGCTGGAGGCTCATGGGACAGGCTTCAAGTGTACCCCTCTCCCCTCCCCCAAGCCAGCTTTGGCCTCTTTGGGGTCCTCATCAGGCCGATGTTTATTTCTCAGACTGAGAATGGTCAGGTAAGATCCTTTTGCTTTCTGCTAAGACCCCACACTTACCCTTCCTATTGTCCACCCACGGGCCTCTGCTGCCCCACCTTGGCTTCTAGCCTTGGACCTAGCAACTGAAGCCTCCTCCACAATGCAGCCCCACCCTGAAGGCCTTTGGGAGGGGGAGGGAAGGTATAATCCTTCTCCAGCCAACTAGCTGCCTAGCAGGGTTATTGTTCGTCATCTCCCATGATATCACACCCCCCTGTTCTGTGCAGGGCCACCCTGAGCCCCCAGCTGAGCTGAAGGGGGAGATGAGACAACCCTTGATACTTGTAGCCTGGGGATAAGGGACAGGTGACACGGGGAGGACTTTATGCAGCCACAGCTCAACCTACAGATCACCTTAACTCCTGTCTTCCTGCTGTGCTTTGGACTCTAGGGATGGACAGGACAGGACTGGGTCCCAGGGGTGACTTCATAGGTGAGACTGACCAGAGCCCAAGATTCTGGAAGAATGGAGTGGGAAAGACTGGGGTAGGGCGGCAGAGATGTATAGAGCTCTAGGTTCTGTCCATGGCTCTGGCTGTGGAAGACCCCTGGGGGAGTGGGGACAAGTAGCTTAGACTGGTTTGAGCCAGCCGTGTTGGTGGGCAATGAGGAGGGCAGAGTTGGAGGAGAAACTGACTTTTTGTAGGGGTGGAGACTTGTGTGGTGGTACACCCACCCACTGGATCAGGTTGTGAGTAGCAGTGGATACCTCTGACTATGGTGTGGCTCCATGGGCACGGGGATTAACATTCTTCCCCCAGTCAGCCAAATGGGACCCTTCACACCTGATGGGTAGTAAGGAGGGAGGTGAGCTCACTCCCAGCCAGCCTGCTGGGTTTCCTCTTTTAAGGATCTAGATCCTGAGCGCTGGGATCCCCAGGAGATCACCTGGTTTCCAAGGCTCATGCTGGCATCACTGGTGAGTTACCTGGTCAGTGAGAAATGGTTGAGAAGGACTAGAGATGCAGCTGTGCCACAGGGGAGGTGTGGGGTGTAGTGTCTGGCCCATGGAAGGAGCTGGCAGTTCACTCTGGGCAGCTGTAACACGAAGTGAAGAAGATAAAGGAGAAATTCAACTCTTAGGGAGTGGATCACATCAGGGAATTAGGGAGCCTATGTTAATCTGAGAAGAAGGTGCCTTGGCTGAACTGAGAGAATCATAATCTTCCAGAATCTGTGGGTGGGGGGCCAGGGGTGGGGCTTCCGCAAGCATTCCAGAGATACTCAGGGCCATAAGGGGCCAGCGATTGCGACCTTTCTTCTCCAGAAAAAAATTGCAAGCAGATGTGGGTATCTCTGGAGAGACAGAGCAGGGAGCCCGGGCAAGTTTTAGAAACACAGACACAGAGGGGTGGTCTGTAACCGTCAGCTTTTCCTGAGCCTAGATGATCAGAGAAAAACTCATCCCATCCGGTGTCTTGACTCTTCCCACCCCCGGGGTGAGGTGTAGGTGTGGGGATGAGGAGCCAGGTCTCATGAGCTGTCAGAGAAAGATGGAGATTGCCTCTTGGAGCACACCAGTGGCTGTGTGGTCACTCAGCTGCTGTTTCACTGCCGTCCCCATGGCAAGAACCTCCTGAAGTACTTCCTTAGAGTGGCTCTGGCATCCATCAAAAGTGAGGAAAAACTTGCTATAAGGGACATCTGATATTGAACTGACCTGGCTGTTTGAAAGTTCTCTTGGACTTAGCCCAAGTTGGCTTCCCTTAGCACCTCCTTTATCCGACACCTTTCAGTGTCCTTGTATTTATTTGCTAGGCTAGGGGGTGGTTGAGTGACAAAGAGATGAACATGGGACCAGCAGGGTGTGTGTGTGTGTTCTGGGTGGGGGTGGGTGGGAGCAGATAGAATAGCAAGGTGGCACAGAAATCCTGGAATAATGGGGACTGGAGTTACTGTGTTAGCGCCTGAGCTGAGTCCTGGAGCTGCAGAAGCACCTGTTCTGGGGCTCTGGGGGAGCTAGAGCCATGTGGACCAGAGGACCAAGGATGTAGTGGGCTGGTCTCTTCAGCATGCCTACTGTTGACTCCTTGCAGATGTGTCCTTTTGGCTGCTGACTGCACTGTTTGGTTGCTGTGTGCCCTGTTACAGGCCTCTGCGATGCGGCTCCTTCTGCGGCTCCTTCTCTCGGCCCTAGGCCTGCGTCTGTCCGGAACACTCAACTCCAATGATCCAAATGTCTGTACCTTTTGGGAAAGGTGAGAAGAGGCCCAAGCTTGATGCTTGTCCAGGATGAGTAGCTCTTCCTAGGAATCTGTTTCTGGTCTCTTTGTGACCCTGCATGGCCTTTGACCCTTCCCACCTCTGCCCTTGACTCAGGCTCCATCCTATTTCTGACCCCCATTTTTACCGGTCTTGTTCCTGGATCCCTGTGGGAGGGGACCATTTAGTGTAGACCAAGCAGAAGGGCTGGCCGGGGAGGGGGTGGGGAGAAGGTAGGGACAGGATTGGAAAACAGGGTCCAAGGTAGACGTTAGCCAAATGTGCTTCAATCCACTGCTGCCAGCTCTGTCAAGATTGAGCAATTAAGTTCAGCTTTCTCACATTGGGCAGTGCCTGTGTGTGTGTGTGTGTGTGTGTAAATGGCTCTGACCCTTAGGATGAGAAATAGCTTTGGTCAAGGAGTCCTAGAACATTCCACTTCTAGAAGGAGCCTCTACACAAGACAGGTGGGGAGTTGGGTGAGGAAGTCCAAATACTTGGGTACTGATTTTCTACACGGTAAAGCCTGGCCCTGGCTCTCTGCTGCACCCTGCCAAGTCAGGCCAGGGCTATCCTTGGGTCTGTTTTCACCCCACAGCTTCACCACCACCACTAAGGAGTCCCACTTACGCCCCTTCAGCCTGCTGCCAGCCGAGCCCTGTGACAGGCCCTGGGAGGACCCCCACACCTGTCCTCGGCCCACGTGAGTGATTTATCTTTCTAGCCAGTAGCTGGCTACTGAGCCCCAACCCCGTCTTAGAACCTTTGGTGCTCAGAGGACACTCTGACCTCAAGGCACTCACCTGTCCACAGTGGGCACCCATGTGGCCTGTGAAGGTGTGCCTGGTTCATTGTGCCTGTGTGTGGCCGATGTGGGTCGCCCTCTGGCCTCTCTAGTAGCTCACTGAGGTGTGATGGGGAGGTGAGGGGGTAGAGTTGGGGCAGCCAGGACCTCAGCTAGAACACTGATGACCACCTCCTGGACCACCACAGGGTTGTCTATCGGACTGTGTACCGTCAGGTGATTAAGACTGACTCTCGGCCACGCCTGCAGTGCTGTGGGGGTTACTACGAGAGTGGTGGAGCCTGTGTCCGTAAGTCTAGAGTTGGGTCAGGGTAGGACTGGAATAGGAGGGGCACATCCGCTTGAAATTTTCCCTGCCTTAGTAAGGGGTATGGTGGCTGGGGTGTTACTGTCTATTCCTTTAGGTCTCCCCTTTGGCCAGTGGCTGTAGCTGGGGTTGGGGTCACAGGGCTAGAGAGGGGCTGGAAATGGAGGCCAGCCCTCCTTTGTCCAGCCTTTTGTGCCTTAGCATCTTGTGATCCTGTCTTCAGATGGGCCCTGCCATCCTCTGACCAGTTTTTTTGCAGGCCCGCTTCCCAGCCTGACTTAACTCTCACTTCAGCCCCTTACCCTTTCTGACCACACCTCTATCCAGCTACCGCTTGAGAATTCCATTTCCCAACAAGATGTTTAGACGTGTTCACAGAGAGGGGTCAGGGAGCCTGGACCCGTGGGGGTCGCTCCAAGTCTTCATCTCAGACAGAGCTAGTGCTGAGGTACCTGCAGGCACAGGAGGAAATGGCTCTGCCTTCATAGGTCGAAGGTGGGAGGGCGGGATGGAGGCATCTTCTCATTCATCTCATCTCTGCCCAGCACTGTGTACCCAGGAGTGTGTCCATGGCCGCTGTGTGGCTCCTAATCAGTGCCAGTGTGAATCAGGCTGGCGGGGTGATGACTGTTCCAGCGGTGAGTTGTTAGTGGTTTTTTGTTGTTGTTTTGTTTTTTAAATCGGAATTCATTGCTGCCGGCTGCCCCTTCTGGAGATGTGGTAGAGGATAGGGGTGTGTGTGGGCTAAGAGACTGGGCCGAATTGGAAACTAGGGACTGGTGACTCTTTGCATTCTCTGTCCCATAGAATGTGCCCCAGGAGTGTGGGGGCCAAGGTGTGACAAGCTCTGTCACTGTGGCAACAGCAGTTCCTGTGATCCCAAGAGTGGCACATGTTTTTGCCCCTCTGGCCTGCAACCTCCCCACTGCCTTCAGCCTTGCCCTCCCGGCCGCTATGGTCCTGCCTGCCAGCTTGGTTGTCATTGCCATGGGGCATCCTGTGACCCCCAGAATGGAGCCTGCTTCTGCCCCCCAGGGAGAACAGGACCCAGGTGTGTGATGAGGCCACAGACACAGGGCCGCGCATGAAGAAATGGAGTTGAGAGACCAAGATCTTAGCCCATGGAGCTCTGCTGGGTCCCAAGCCAAGCAGCCACCAACTCCTTGTGAACTGTTCCCTGGAACAATTGTCACAATCACAGCATGGGGAAGGGTGTGTGTGTGTGTTTGTGCGTTCGTGCGTGTGTGTATGTGTGTGTGCATGTGTGTATGTGTGCGTGTGCATTTATGGTGTGTGTGTGAGCGTGTGCGTGTATGCATGTGGTGTGTGTGTGTATGTGTGTGTGCATATGCATGTGGTGTGTGTGTATGTGTGTGTGCATATGCATGTGGTGTGTGTGTGTATGTGTGTGTGCATATGCATGTGGTGTGTGTGTGTATGTGTGTGTGCATATGCATGTGGTGTGTGTGTATGTGTGTGTGCATATGCATGTGGTGTGTGTGTGTGTGTGGGGAGAGAGAGAGAGAGAGAGAGAGAGAGAGAGAGAGAGAGAGAGAGCGAGCATGTCAGCAAGCCAGGATGAGTTGAGGACCTGAGCAGAACCACTTACAAGGCCACATGCAGAGAGGGTTTGGGTGTTGAGCTCTCCAGGGTAGAAAAACTTATAGTAGGAGCAGGTGTCCAGAGAGGATCACCCGAGCAAGGGGGAGAAGGGGCATAGGAACCTGCTTGCTGGAGAGCACCCCTGCTACACCCCCCCCCCCCTGTCTGCTGATGTCAAGGTGTCCTTGCCATTTACCTGCCCCAGACAGCCAGCCTTGGGGGAGAATAGAGGGCTAATTGAAGGTTCTTCCTGATGACACTCTGACCTCACCCCTATTCCACAGCTGTAATGTGCCCTGTTCACAGGGCACTCCTGGCTTCTGCCCCAGTACCTATCCTTGCCAAAATGGAGGTGTCTTCCAGGTCCCCCAAGGCTCTTGCAGCTGCCCACCAGGCTGGATGGTATGAAGGGCCAGGCCTATGTGCATGGGGTTGGGATTCCCAAGGGAATTCTGAGGGTGGCTTTAACAGGTCTATGGGCCAGTGTTTTCATGAGATGACTCCCAGGACCCTGGAAAGGTCTGAGGGCTTTGAGGATATGGGGGTGTCTAACAGCCTGTGGCCATGAGACAGGAATTAAGTGACTCCTCCCCCCCCCCAGGGTGTCATCTGTTCTCTGCCCTGCCCAGAGGGTTTCTATGGACCCAACTGTTCTCACGAATGTCGCTGCCACAACGGTGGCCTCTGTGACCGCTTTACTGGGCTTTGCCACTGCGCTCCTGGCTATATCGGGGATCGGTGAGCACATGGATCTAGGGAGCTGGGGTGGACCAGGAAGACATGGAGCCCAGTTTATACATCCATATTTAACCTGGCACCCAGGTGTCATGAAGAGTGCCCTGTGGGCCGCTTCGGGCAAGACTGTGCTGAGACCTGCGACTGCGCCCCTGGTGCCCGTTGCTTCCCTGCCAATGGCGCATGTCTGTGTGAACATGGCTTCACAGGTGACCGCTGCACTGAGCGACTCTGTCCAGATGGTCTCTATGGTCTTAGCTGCCAGGAGCCCTGCACCTGCGACCCAGAACACAGTCTCAGGTGAGCCGTGGGAAAAACATGGTCAAGGGAGACAGATTCTTGTTTTAGAGCCACCAGAGAAACGGAAAATACCAGGGTATAGCTAAGGGCCGCATCGATGTCACAGGACGTGTGTGTGTGTGTGTGTGTGTGTAGGGTGGTGGTGATGTATGATCTCATTGCCCAGCTTGGCTCTCTGGAAGAATCGCACAGAGCACCTTGGCTCCCTACTCCGGTTCTGCGGAGAAAGGGACCTCTGTAATTGGCTCAGACGCTCATGTCTCCTTCTGCGCTCACAGCTGCCACCCCATGCATGGCGAGTGCGTCTGCCAGCCAGGCTGGGCCGGCCTACACTGCAATGAGAGCTGCCCGCAGGACACGCACGGGCCGGGCTGCCAGGAGCACTGCCTCTGTTTGCATGGAGGCGTCTGCCTCGCAGACAGCGGCCTCTGCCGGTGCGCACCGGGCTACACGGTGAGGCTGTGCCCCACCACGGGGGAAGGAGGAGGGGGTGGGGCTTAGACAGCCCTTCACTCCTCGCTGTTTTTAGGGACCTCACTGCTCAAACCTGTGTCCATCGAACACTTACGGGATCAACTGTTCCTCCAGCTGCTCCTGCGAAAATGCTATCGCCTGCTCCCCCATAGACGGCACATGCATTTGCAAGGAAGGTAATGGACTAAGGTCTTTGGGAGGGGCGGGGTGGTGGGGATGAGGAGAGCATTACCAGGGGAAAACTTATTGGAAGTTGGCCCATGGGAACAGATTCAGGCTAGTTCCCGCTAGAAGACTTTTTTTTTTTTTTTTTTTGAGACAAGGTTCCACTGTGTAGTCCAAGATAGACTCAAGCATTATCCTGTCTCAGCTGTAGTCATTCTGCTTTCTCTAGCTACAGACATCGTACTTGTCCTTAAAAGGTGTAGACCAAAAGATACATCCGTGAACATTTCTCACCCTCGGTTCGGTGGAAATGTACCAGGCCTGTGCCAGTGAAGTCTTTCAAAGGCGATCACTGTGGCATGTTGGCAGCCCTTACGCTGAATTAAGACCCCATTTCTCTCTGTTGTCCCACAGATGGCCAGGTGGGGTCCACTGTGAGCTTGGGTTTGTTGTCAGTCTCCTCCATTCTGTAGGAGAGACAGAGGAGGCCCAGGCAATTGAATTGCATCAATGGGAGTCTTTGATCTGTGGGTTCCTGAGCTTTTCTTGTGCCTAACTCATAGCAAGAAGCTGGCACAACCCACAGCCAGTGTATACCTACTTGCCTTCTCTAGGTTGGCAGCGTGGTAACTGCTCTGTGCCCTGTTCCCCTGGCACTTGGGGCTTCAGTTGCAATGCCAGTTGCCAGTGTGCCCATGATGGAGTCTGCAGTCCCCAAACTGGAGCCTGTACTTGTACCCCTGGGTGGCGTGGAGCTCACTGCCAGCTTCCCTGCCCGGTGAGTGATCACAGCCTACTTTCCTGGGGGGGGGGGGGAGGGCACAGCAACCCTCAACTGACTAACCTACTCTCCCCTCCTTTTACTCCCCAAGAAGGGGCAGTTTGGTGAAGGTTGTGCCAGTGTTTGTGACTGTGACCACTCTGATGGCTGTGACCCAGTTAATGGACACTGCCGATGTCAGGCTGGCTGGATGGGTGAGCATTCTGGGTGTCTGGGTCTCAGGTCTGCTGTGGAGTTGAGAATGTACTCCACAGGAGATGACCTTTATTCGTCTCCTATAGGCACACGCTGCCACCTGCCTTGCCCAGAGGGCTTTTGGGGAGCCAACTGTAGCAATACTTGTACCTGCAAAAATGGGGGTACATGTATACCCGAGAATGGCAACTGTGTGTGTGCACCAGGGTTCCGAGGACCCTCCTGCCAGAGGCGTGAGGCTCCCTATATACTCCACTCCCTCCAGTTAGCAGTTCTGGACCCCCCACTCTACCCCTTGGGTTCTGCCTCTGCCTCCCATCTCCAGGATAGTTAATCTGGGGGGAGGTGGGAAGGGAGCCCTGCAAGGCCCTCAGTCACGGTACACCCCTTTCCCCAGCCTGCCAGCCTGGTCGCTATGGCAAACGCTGTGTTCCCTGCAAATGCAACAACCATTCTTCCTGCCATCCTTCGGACGGGACCTGCTACTGTCTGGCAGGCTGGACAGGCCCGGACTGCTCGGAATGTGCGTAGCAGCTTGTGTGGGAGCAGGTGTTGCCTGTTGCATGGGTGGAACCGCAGCCTCCTGGCTCTGTGAAGAGGCTTCCCACTGACCTTACTTGGTTATCTATACAATAGGAAAAATCCTGCCACCACTTTCATGCTGGTGGTTTTAGTGCAGGGAGCATCAGTGGACATGTCAGAGGGGAAAATTTTCTGCCTTTCCAGAACCTGGAAAGAGCAGTGTATTTATAGAACAGCAAATCCTAAAATGTCCCCCCTTGGGCATCTTCTTATTTTCTCTCTTTTTTTTAAAGTAATATATGTTTTTATCTTAAACTATAAATTTTGTTCTTTGGAAATATCATACACATATACTATGTGTTTCTTCCTCGTGCCCCTATGTGGCTTCTACCCGAATGTCCGCTTCTTCCATAACCCACTGAGTCCAGTGGGGCCTGACTATTTTCTTTTGCCTGTGTGGGCGTGGGGCTATTGACTGGAACATGGTCTCCCTCCCCCCCAACGCCATCACTGTTTGATGTCCTTCTCACATTAGTTTTATTGTGTGTCATCTCCCACATAACTGTAGGATGATGAAGAGGCGACTAGGCTAGGCAGCAGAACATGCTTTGAAGGGAGAAGGTGCTGCCAGAGATGGCTGACTGCACCTCTGCAATCAGGGGTGCTTAGTGAAGGGTTTGCTTGTGTCTTTCCTGGATAGAATCAGTAGGTGTCTACTATTAGATTCTCTCTCTCTCTCTCTCTCTCTCTGTGTGTGTGTGTGTGTGTGTGTGTGTGTGTGTGTGTGTGTGTGTGTGTGTGTGTGAGAGAGAGAGAGAGAGAGAGAGAGAGAGAGAGAGAGAGAGAGAGAGAGAGAGAGAGAGACAGAGGAGATTGTTTTAGGCTGTAATTCCAGCACCTAGGCAGGAGGCAGATATTTGAAAACAAAAGCGAAAAGCAAACACAGTGCTGAACCCTCCAGGGAAGCTTCTGGTTCCCCAGCACTGGGTACATTATTTTGAAATGGCTGTTTGGGGAGTCAAGAGCAGATGCCAAGTGGAGAGTCAAGATGGCTGGAAATGAACACTGAACACTGAAGTCATCAGTGTATAGGTGCCCTTTAGAGCCTTAGTGTTCCCAAGATTTCAGAGATACTGAGGGCTGAGAGTTTGTGCAGAGGGGTGGCTTGGCCCTGCCTGACAGCCCTTTGTCTCCTGTAGCATGTCCTCCAGGCCACTGGGGACTCAAATGCTCCCAAACCTGCCAGTGTCATCATGGTGGAACCTGCCATCCCCAGGATGGGAGCTGTGTGTGCACCCCAGGCTGGACTGGACCCCACTGCTTGGAAGGTACCAATATAGAGCTAGCTCCCTTAATACACCATAGCCCTTACCCAAGAGGAGGCTGTGGATGGCTGGCTCCGTGACCCTACTTGCTTCCTTGGCTCTATCCAGGCTGCCCACCAGGAGTGTTTGGTGTTAATTGCACCCAACTATGCCAGTGTGGTCCTGGAGAGAAGTGCCACCCAGAGACTGGGGCCTGTGTCTGCCCCCCGGGACACAGCGGTAAACCCTGCAAGATAGGTGAGTATTTGGACTCTTTGACCCTCCAAGGTTCTGTGACCCAGAGTCCTCATACCATCCCTTCTTCCTTAAAATGCACTCAAACATTCACTGGCAGAACCACAGTGCCAGTCTGTATCCACTTTATCTCACAGGAATCCAGGAGTCCTCCACCATAATGCCCACCTCTCCTGTGACCATAACTCACTGGGAGCAGTGATTGGCATTGCAGTACTGGGGGTCCTTGTGGTGGCCCTGGTGGCACTGTTCATTGGCTACCGCCATTGGCAGAAGGGCAAGGAACGTGAACACTTGGCAGTGGCTTACAGCTCTGGGCGGCTGGATGGGTCGGATTACATCATGCCAGGTGAACTGGGGTGGGGTTTAAGTGAGTGATAGGCAGTGGGGTGCTGCTGACTATTCTCCCTCATGGGATGTGGGGTGGAAGAATAGAGGGAGTCATCCTGGCCCCCACCTGCCTCTCAGCTACTTTAATCTGTGTTTGTCCTGCAGATGTCCTCTCCAAACTATAGTCACTACTACTCCAACCCTAGCTACCATACACTGTCCCAGTGCTCTCCGAACCCTCCACCTCCTAACAAGGTCAGTGCGTTGAGGGCGTGTCCTCTGTGTGTGGGTAGGGGCCACTCACTCTCAGGATAGCCTCAACCCTGCCTGTGTGCTCTCTGAGGCATCATCCCCCATCAGGTTCCAGGCAGTCAGCTGTTTGTCAGCTCCCAGGCCCCTGAGCGGTCAGGCAGAGCCCATGGACGTGATAACCATGCTACACTGCCCGCTGACTGGAAGCACCGACGAGAGCCCCATGACAGAGGTAGGCACTGAGGCAGAGGCTGGGAAGTGAATGTGTGCGGCCTCACCTGCTGGATCATCTTGGTGGGGTCGGCATGGGGGAAGAGCCTAGTTCCAGAAGAGGCCTGGGAAGGGACCATAGGTCTGACTTCTGTTTGCCTTTCCTCAGGCTCCAGCCACCTGGAGCGAAGCACTAGCTGTAACTACAACCACAGGAATGACCCAGGACAATTCCTATCATAAAGGTACAGAGAAAAGGAGCGGAAGGGAAACTGAGTCAAGGATCCGGTGCCTCCAAGGAACCTAACTTCCTTCCTTGATCCTTAGGTCCCACCCTCTGAAGAGGGACTGGGGGCAAGCATTATGTCCCTGAGCAGTGAGAACCCCTACGCTACCATCAGAGATCTGCCAGGCCTGCCTGGGGAACCCCGAGAAAGCAGCTATGTGGAGATGAAAGGCCCTCCATCAGCGTCTCCTCCCAGGCAGCCTCTTCATCTCAAGGGCAACCAGCAGCGCAACTGCAGCCCCAGAGGGACAGTGGCACCTATGAGCAACCCAGCCCCTTGAGCCATAGTGAGCCCTCCCTGCCCCCAGCAGGGGCCACAGGGCACTGGAACATGGGAAGTAGGGAGGGAGGGGGGAGGGGAGAGAAAGAAACAGTGGCATAATATGGCAAGAGCAAGGCCTTGGGTGGTTTGGTCTCAAACCAGGCACGACACTGGGGGAGTTGCCCCTGCTTCTTCATGTCTGTTCCTCACCCAGAGGTTGAGTATTTGAGGTGGTGCTTGTACAGAGGTAGAATTAGCATCCAAAAGCCAGTTGTGGGACAGTATCCTCATATTCTCTGAGGTGGACAGGTGGGAGGCTAAGAAGCAGAGGGCTTTGCTCAGAGCTGAACACACAGGTGCTTGGCACAGCACTGCCATTCACTTCTGTATGGGTGGGAAGAGCCTGGAGTTGGAGGAGAACCAGGGGAGGCTGAGGGGTCACCTCACCTTGTCCTCTCTGTCTTCAGATCAAGAGTCTGTGGGCTCTATGCCCCCTCTTCCTCCAGGCCTGCCTCCTGGCCACTATGATTCACCCAAGAACAGCCACATCCCTGGACACTATGACTTGCCTCCGGTACGAC
Source organism: Phyllotis vaccarum (assembly GCA_033318265.1). Lineage (NCBI taxonomy): Eukaryota > Metazoa > Chordata > Mammalia > Rodentia > Cricetidae > Phyllotis > Phyllotis vaccarum. The sequence goes on along the minus strand of JARWLC010000007.1, from coordinate 99,390,615 downwards.
ATCCTCCGTCTCCTCCACCTCGACGCCAGACCGCTGAGGAGTCAGCATGGTATGGAATAGTGCCTTATACCCTGCCAGGAGCAGGAACTGGACCAGCAGGCCATGAACAAGCACATTTGATGAAGTGAACAGAGACTGATGTTGACTCTCAGCTTCCACCAAGGGAGACACTAGTCGGCAAAACTGTCTCCTTTCTCCAGTCCACTGTTCTCAAGTCCCATAGGCTCTGTGAACATAGTTGGTGGGATGAATGTTGTTGCCTATAAGTCTGATCTTAAAAATACTGTGTCAGGTACCTTTTCTGTGTGTGTACCCAGGCAGAGAGCTATGTGTGTGTGTCTAGTTGGCTTCAGGGGGTTCCAGGCACGTGTTCTGCCTTCTGTACTTTCCAGGTAGCCAGTAGCCAGCCTCCAAGCCTAACTAGCTCCAGCAGCAGGCCCTTCCTACCTGCCCACCCTTCACTTGGTAATCGTCCATGTTTTTGCTCGGACGGTTGCTTCCTCCTGTGGTATTTCTCTTCCTGGTACTCTTTGGCTGCACAGTCACATTTCCCATGCCTCAGTGGCCCCTTCTGGAGTGAAGGCTATCATCTGCCATCCTTCCTCTCCCAGGGACTGGCACTTCTGAGTCAGCCCACTTCAGCCGTCCCAAGTTACCTATTGACTCCTGCTTGTCCTTCATATATCCTACAGAGTACCCCACCCCCAATCTCTCCTTTGTAGCTCCTGTTTCTTCTTCGTGCACCTGCAGAGAAGGCAGTAGTGCCAGGCAAGACCTGGATTTGTTTTATTTTGTTTTTGAGACATTGTCTCACTATGTAGCTCAGGCTGTCCTGGAATTCACCATGTAGACCAGGCTGGCCTTGAACTCAGAGGTCCACTTGCCTCTGTCTCCTGAATGCTGGATTTGAAGGCGAGTGCCACATGTACTGCTAGCTCAGCTGCACTCTGATGTGACTTCCACATTACTAAATTAGCCTCTGCCTCCCCCTAGTGGGGAGGAGGACCAGAAGCTCCCTAATGCAGGACTCCATGTTATAATGCTCACTATTGGTTTCCCCTGGCACATGGTAGTCAATAAATGTTCCTTTAACAGCTGAGTGATAACTGTGGTAAATGCTAGGACCTGTGTTCTCAGTGGAGCCTAGTTTGAAGATCCCTTCAGAAGCTTCTCTGCAGGGAGCAGCATCAATGTGCGATGTGCTGGGGTCCACGTGGTGGCATTGAATGAGGTCGCAAAGTAACTCAAAGGGACCCAGGATAACAAATTGGTAAGGATGGGACGTCCTGAATCAAATCATCATCAGACTGAGCCTCCAGCCCTCCAGAAAGCTGAAGAGATCTGGTAGAGGACAGAACTGAGGCTCAGCCAGAGCAGCTTGCTTGGGCCCTTACCACTAGGGATTCTCTCTAGAGAATGAATCTGAGCCCCCTTTCTGAATGCCCTGCAACCACTACCACCTAAACGCTCAGTGTTGCCCCCTCCGCACATCTCCGTGAGTAGAAACTGTTAGGTGCCTGCCCACTTTGTCTCAGGATATACTCATCTGTCGGGACCCACAGGGATCCTCGGCTGCCTGAGCCCTTCTGTCACACGTTCGCCAACAGTACCAAACCACGCCCACTCGCTCTGGCCAGGGGCAATCAGGCACCCATCAGCTCGTCACGTGCACTCTTCCTGCCGTTGCTCTGTCATAGCCCCACCCCAGGCTCGGTTGTCCTGGAGAGGGACTCGCAGGTCCCGCAGATCCGGCTGCGGGTCAGTTGGATCTGGTGAGTGGAGATCCTCAGGGTGAGGACCACAGAGCCCTAACTCGCCTTGCCTCTCACTCGAGGGGCCCAGAACCACCAGTATGTCAAGTGAGCCGAGTGCTACAGGGACCTCACCTAGGACACCACGTCCAGGGCTCAGAAGTCGTCCAGTGCGGTAGCCAAGAAGGGGGACCGGGCGGCTAAGGAGAAGCCAGCAACTGCCCTGCCTCCGCTGGGTGAGGAGGAGCCAAAAAATCCTGGTAAGCTGGCAGGACTAGGGTTAGGTTAATCAGAGCCCCAGAGTTTGGCTTATTATTCCTATTATAAAATTAAATCTGGCCTGGAACTTGCTATATAGACTAGGCTGGTCCAGAACTCAGAATTCCGTCTCGAGATCAAAGGTGGGTCTCCTCAGGGGTTGGCCTTAAAGTATACACATTTCCTGGAGATGCTGACATACACTGTAGGTGGTGATAAGATATGCCAAAGAAGACTTGGGTAGAGGTGGAAGATCCCATGGTGCTGCGGGAGGGCTCTTGAACAGAACTCTGTAGATACTTATTTAGCTAACAGTTACTTTGGGTAAACAGCCATAGTTCTGCTCTGGCATAGTTGAAGAAAACCCTTAAAGTTAGATGAATGGGGACTGTGGCGTTTTCTTGTTGCAAGAGACAGAACCCAATTTTCACCAGCTAAGCATGAAAGGGAATTTGTCAGGTGTCTTGATGCAAATTTGATGCTTTTGTTACCAAAGAGGGTCAGGAGCCTGTTGTCCCTGGAATGGAGATTAAAAACAGCCTGAGAAAAGGTTCTGATGGTCCACCAGGTGCCATTTCCCTGTCCTACTATGGCCAAGGACAGGTGGATTATGAACTGGACAAAAAGTGTCTTCCACCCGTGGGGAAGACACGGTAGAACTGAGTTCCCTGAGCACATGAAGGGTGCTCACTTGTAACCCTAGCAGTTGGGGGTGCTGAGGCAGGAGGCGCTTGGGTTCCTTATAAAGCAAGACTGTGTGTCAAGGATGTAAAAGAGATAGTCAGGGCATGAAGAAGAAGGATTGGGAGCAGACAGAAGCAGCAAGACGAGCTGTCACTGAGTAGCTTAGTCTGGGGACAGTTGGCACAGGACGGTGAGTGTGCAAGAGGGTGGGTTAAGCTCCTGAAAGGTATAAAGGAATTGGTGAAGGATTGGGGGGGGGGGGAGAATGCAGCATGACTGAGTCCCAGGTTTCTAAGCCTGAGATGGAGCTGAGTGGAGATGGAATTTATGGGAAGAAAAGTAAAAGGAGGTACATGCAAGGGTGGGCCTTCAGGAGTGAGGCAGCAGTGATGGAGAGTGGGACGTGAAATGGCGTTGGGAACTGTTAGGGCATTGGATGGAGAGAAGTCTGCCTAAAGAGTGCAAAGGCGGCTCCGGTAATGATAGTCTATGCAGCCTTGGCTGATGCAGAGTCAATTGACAACCGTACAGGGACCGTGGGCAATGTGGAGGGCACCAAGGTTTTACAGTTGCCATTATATGGCTTGGCAGAGACAGACGTGGATCTCACATGGGATGCCTGATAGGGATAGATTTAGGGGAAACTCCATCTAATGGCCCATTTCTCAAACTGTGAGTGGAGGAGGACAGGAGTAAGTTCCTTTGAGACACTCCCCACAGGGAATGAAACTGTTGAGAGCCTGGGCATGGCTCCGAGGGTGCTTTAACAGACTCTTCAGGTGATGCCTGTGGATGGTGAAGTTTGGGGGACTCTGCTCTTGAGAGGGTGAGTGATGCCAGAAGGGTGAGGGGAATGAGCTGAGCGTGCGTGCATAGGGCTGGGCAGGACCCCCCCCCCCCAACTTCCATGGGTCTCCTGCCATTAAATCGGTAAATTGGGTTAACTGAGCACACATTTCCCATGTGCCTAAGTTTCCACTGCCAGCTGGGTACAGAAGCAAAGCTTTTACCCCCTTTTCCTCAAAGAGCTTCGGTGTCTCTGGGTAGCCTGGGACCAGGCTCCCTACTGCACATAGAAGGCCAGGCACTGACAAATGTCCTCTGCTGGTGGCCTGGGTGCTCCTGTGGGGTTGTTGATGGTTGGCAGGAACTGCCCATTTCCAGGAACCCATCCTGGCCACCAAGAAGAGGACTGAGAGGAGAAGGGGTCTCTCGGGTGTATCAGCTAAATTAACAGACCGTATCAAGCCAATGAGTATTTTCAAGCTTTACAAACCCTGGGACACTGGCTAGCAAGTATCATTAAAACCAAAACCAAAACCATGTTAATGGTTCAGCAGCCCCGCTGGGTAGGTGGAGTCCTTTCTGTGAGCTCTGCTTTCTTTGAGTTTTTTAGCATTGGTTTTAGCAAAGTAGCTTGCACTTGGGGGCTACTATGAGCATGGAGGTTCCTGCTTTGCTGAATGCCGGGCTCACTCTCCCGCTGTCCCTGCAGAGGAGTACCAGTGCTCTGGGATCCTGGAGACAGACTTCGCTGAGCTCTGCACACGGTCAGGCTACACTGACTTTCCCAAAGTTGTCACCCGGCCACGACCCCAACAGAGCTTTGTCCCTTCCGCCTCCCAGGCAGAAAAGCCCACCCAAGGTGAGCCATAGCTCACCCAGCTCATTCACTGGGTGGGGCATGCTGCAGCTTGCAGGTCCTCACACTTCACCCTGTCTTCTAGACGACCAGCGGCTGTCAGCATCCTGCAGCCAGAACAGCCTGGAGAGCAAATATGTGTTCTTTCGCCCCACCATTCAGGTGGAACTGGAGCAGGAGGACAGCAAGGTTGTGAAAGAGATCTACATCCGAGGTGTGTGCTCCCCTCCTCACTTCTCACTGCCCTCCCCCCAGCCCTACCCATCACCCCCCACCCCCACCCAATCACAGCAGTTCACATTAGGCCCCTCCCAAGGCCTGAGATGTCTTTGACCTTTCCTCAGGTTGGAAAGTTGAGGACCGGATTCTGGGTATCTTCTCCAAATGTCTGCCCCCCCTCAGCCAGCTGCAAGCCATCAAGTGAGAGGCTCTGTGGGAGGTCAGCCTCTGGCTGGCTTGAGAGAATGAGAGGCAGGGAGGGAAGGGGGGAGGGAGGGAGGAAGGGAAGGGGGGAGGGAGGGAGGGAGGGAGGGAGGGAGGGAGGGAGAGAGAGAGAGAGAGAGAGAGAGAGAGAGAGAGAGAGAGAGAGAGAGAGAGAGAGAGAGAGAGAGAGAGAGAGAGAGAGAGAGAGAGCTCTGCTGGCGAGGGGAGGGTGTCCCTGGGGGACTGTGGGAAGGGGCTTCAATGGGAGGTGCGGTCTAGCTATTTCTGTTTCTAAAACAAGCTTGTGGAAGGTGGGACTGACGGATGAGACCTTGACCACTTTCACCGCCCTTTTGCCTCTCTGTTCCTCCACACTCAGGTCAGTCATGGTCAGGCTCCAGCGCCATAGTGGCCAGGCTGGGGTGTTTATGGCGGGGTGGGGGTGGGGTGGGTGGGGGGTGGAAGCAGTTGCCTACAAAGTTAGCAAGTCCCAATTGCAGGCCTAGACTGGCATTAGTGTGGAAATGGGGCTCAGCCCATGTCTGTTGGGTGGTGGGATTCCCATCTGAGACCATGTGGCACCCACAGAGCCCTCTCTCCTCTCATTCAGCCCCTCCCTCTTAGAGATCTTCTTCCTGTTCCATGACCCAGTACAGGGAGAGAAGGACCCTGGAACAGATGCTGCTTTGAGGCACTATGGGACATGGATGTGGTGTGGGGATATTTTCAAATATAATAAAAACAGCCTGAGATATCAGAGGACAGATACACCTTTTCCAGTCTTCGTTTTGTCGAGACAGAGTTTTCTGTGTAACAGTCCTGGTCTTGAACTCAGAGATTCTCTTGCCTCTGCTTCCCAAGTGCTGGGACTAACAGTGTGAGCCATGGCTTCTTCTGCCTCCTCTGTCTTTCTATGTCTGCCTTAAATACTTTCTTCGCTCAGTTAAGGCGTGGCATCATCACTGCCTGCCTGGGAGCCTGGAACTCCTTCTGTAAACTAAAATGACTTCAAACTCAGATTTGATTAAGGGCATAGGTGATCACTTCTGGGATATTCCCTGTGCTGCGATTAAAGGTGTGAGTTACCACTGTCTGATCCTCCTAGACTGACTGTAGGTAGATCCTTCTGATATTTCCGACTGTTTTTTATTATATTTGAAAATATCTCCACAATGTGGAGGAATGGATCAGACAAAAGGGAGCTTACCACATGAGTCTGTGTGCAAGACTTGTGCTGAGCTAGTTCAGAAATCACAGTGGATGGGTAGGAGGCAGAGCCAAGTTTATAGCCTACTACAGCTGCAGTTTGCTGTATAAAGGACAAAGTCAGCTTATCTGTCTGCCCCTTTCCAGGTTCCCATAGGACACCCTAGAGTCAACATTCTTGCTTTACAAACAGTACCCCTCAGTGCTGTCCATATATGGGCTTTCCTCCTGTGTATGGGATGGTTGCTCCCCGAGGGCAGGGCTGTATCTTTAGTTGGGAAAGTAGAAAGAAATGAGCTAACAGAAAAAGAGCTGTGAATTAATTATGCGTGACTCAGCCACATCAACATAAGATGATTTAATATGAATTGTTTATACAAAACAATGCAGCCCAAAAGACTGAATAAGAATTATATACCATAGGAAATGTCTGAATAGAGAAGTTTCTACCCATTGGTTTCACTTTCTTAGGATGGTGAGAGAAGCTGTTGCCTTGTAGAGTGACTTATTACTGTGTAACAAAGTAGCTCCTAAATGGAGTGGCTTAAACAACCCAGGAGAGAGGATGGTGGTGTACATCTTCAATCCCAGTACTTGGGAGGCTGAGTAAGGCAGATTTCTGAGTTCGAGGCCACCCTGGTTTATAGCAGGAGTTCCAGGACAGCCAGGGCTATGCTGAGAAACCTTGTCTCCAAAGAAACAAAACACAAAGAATGGTCTCCAGTTGTAGCTACACTGCAGAGGACAGGATTACATGCATAGGGCCTGGGTACCAAGAAGTTGGACTCAGTGAAGGACATCTTAGAGATCATTGTACTACAGATCAGCTCAGGGTAGCCCCTCGCATGCTTCTGGAATTTTAGCCTGGGGAACTGTCATAGATAAGACTTCATATATTGAGGATATCCTTCACTCTGTCCTGTGTCGTGTCCCTGTGCACCGCCTCCCCCCCCCCCCCCAGGTGATTCCTAGACCTCAGATCTCTCTCGCTCTCAGGAAAATATCTCTGGAGGGGAACCCTCTTCCGGAGCAGTCTTATTACAAGCTCATGGGACTGGACAGCACGTGAGACTCCTCGACTTCATTTTTTCTTGGCCTATTCCCCACTTGAAGTAGGCTTTAGTCCTTACCTGTCCTTGTCCCCAGGCACCTTTACCTTTACTTCCTGCCCCTCCTCCTACAGATCAGATAGAACAAGCTCCAGGAACACTGCTTTTCCCTCTCCCTGTCCCAGGATTGCTCACTTGTCCCTGAGGAACAACAACATTGATGACCATGGGGCACAACTCCTAGGCCAGGCTCTGTCCACACTGCACAGCAGCAACCGGACCCTCGTTTCACTGAACCTGGGATTCAACCACATTGGGGATGAGGGCGCCGGCTACATTGCCGATGTGCGTGTTGTTGGGCAAGAGGGCTTGGGGATGCTGGCTTCCCCTTGCTTACAGGACTCTGTTCTCCAGGGCCTGAGGCTGAATCGCTCTCTCCTCTGGTTGTCCCTTGCGCACAACCGTATTCAAGACAAGGGGGCTCTGAAGCTGGCCGAGGTGGGTTTGCACGCTGGGCGGGGCAGGGAATCTGTTGCAGGTGTCTGATCCTGGGAGCTGGCCTTGCTTCAGGTCCTGCGCCCCTTTGAGCTGACCCACAGGGAGGTGGTGGAGCGGAGGCGCCTGCTGCTGGAGAAAGGTTCACAGGAGCGGTCGCGATCGGTGAGGTCCCAGGAAAGCTGCCTTTCTGTCCGCTGCCCATGACTCCAATTCCCTCCATTGTCTAACCCTTCTGGATTTTGGAAGCTCAACTTGGCATTTTGACTACACAGCCACTCTGGCAGAAAATACTATTCTGACCACCTTGGCTTGAAATCCTCCCCACCACTACCACGGTACCAGTTTTCTGATCTTGAACTCACTTTAGTCTTTCTTTACCTCATAAGTCTCATTTTCCTCAACTAGACAGAGTAACTGTTACTTTCCTCACAGAACTGAGAGGTTAAATGAGTTACTATAAAGCTTTTGGAATACTGCTCAGAACTTAGTTCAACAAAAGCTACCAGGTGATACAAACTAAACCCTGTCAGTTAAGAGGCAGCTGAAAGATGGGTTCAAGGACCACCTGAGCCACAGTGGAGGCATAGTATAGTGCATAGAGTACTTGCCTGCCACACACAGGCACTGGACCTGGTCCCCAGCACCGGCAACACACGAACAAGTGTAAATAAATTCATTAGCTATTTCCCCCTCCTGTGACAAAAACCCGAGTCTCCAGCTCATTTCCATCCATTTCTGGGCTCCTCCTTGCCAACAGCAACCCTGTCCCACACTGATTGCTAGGCAGGGGGTGGAAAGAGAAGGGATGGAGTAACTTCTGCACCCTCCCATTTGTGAATGCAGCCCTCCTCCTCCCGACACGGGGACTCCAAAACGGACCGTGAGAAGCCTCAGATGGTGGGGGTCAGCAGCGTTGCCTTGGTGGACAAGCAAGAAAAGATGCAGTCAATGAAGACACCTAAGGGCCTGGGCAAGAAAAAGGAGAAATCAGGGGTAGGTGTGCTGGGTCAAGGTGAACGGGCACGGGAGGAGTTTCCATGGTGTATGGGGCAGATAAATCCCTCTCGTGTCCTTCATAGGAACTTGTAAAGAAAGAAGAGAAGTCGGGCCCTGGGCAGTCACCCACACAAGGAACCCCTAAGAAAGAAGATGCCGCAAAGGCAGGCAAGGGGAGTAAGTGTGAGCACCCTTCTACCGGAATCTTCCCCACATGGAGGAAGCGCCTTGGGCACAGCTGTGTCTGCCAGGAGCGGTTCTTTTCCCATCTCTCCCTGGGCCTTGTTCATTCCTTACCGGCCTAGGCGCTGTGACCTACTACCCTAGCCCTAGTAGGCCTCTACAGCTGTCCTCAGAAAAGGGATCCATCCAGCTAGATGGGCGCGCACTGCACAGGTTCCTATGTTCCTCCGCAGGCAGGGACTCTGCCTTTCCAAGCCCTTCCTCTGGGGAGTTTGGGTGGTTGCCAGGGGGTCTGCTCTGTGCATTCTGGCTCCTCTTCTGATCCCAGAGGTAACCATCCCCGAGCAGAAGATGAGCAAGGGAAAAGGCACAAAGACGGGCAGCAAAGAGAAGCGCAGCATCCTCCTGGAGTCGGAGGTAAGTGGCGCCAGGGCCGCCCACCCAGCTCTGCTTTGGCAACTGTCCCCACACCCACTCCAGGCCACACAGGAACCCTATATGACCTGCACTCACTGTGGAGACGACACAACTCCGTTCCCCTTCCCTGAGGCTCTGTTCTCTAAGGTGTTCAGCTCACCCCCCCCCCCCCCCCCACCATTTCCCAGGGACAAAGGTTGCTTTTGTCCCTTAGGTGCTCCTAAGGCATGGTGTCACCACACTGCCCCATGCAGGACCCTCTTTACCCCCCCCCCCCCCCCAGGATTCCTTTTCATGCTTTGCACTCAGCCTTCCTGTCTCCTAGTCTCCATCTTGCCATCTCTGTTCTCTCCAACCCTGTCACACAGTCCTGGCACGGAAAGCTCTGTCCTTCTAGGAGTCTTTCCTGACACTCAAGAGAGTTCTGGCAGAACAAGTCCAGTGGAAGGAGGAAGGCTTTCTATTCCCCACGTTAGTCTTTGTCTTGGGAAAACTGTTCCTTCTCATCAGAGCCATCAGTTTTCCAGCTGCTCTTTAGTTGGAGGGTCACAAGTCCCACGTGGCCTCAGGCCCTTTGCACCTGCCATGTCCCTTGCTTGGGGAAGCCACCCTTTTCATCTGAATGCACACCTTCAGCTTTTCCTCTCCATTGTCTCTTTTGAGGCCCACACTCCTACAGTCCTCTGCTCTCAAGGGCCCTGCCACAACACACTCATGTTTAATCCTCTGGCTCCCCACACCAAGGAACTTTTTGAGGGTATGGGCTTATTTATCTTTGTTTCTCCAGCACCTAGGACACAGCCTGAATTATAACCAGCACTCAAAAACTGTATGTTGAATGAATGAATGAATGGCCTGTTGACCAGCTCCCCCTCTCCTCTGCTGCAATTAGTATTCTGCTTTAGCAGCTGGTTGTTGAAGCTACAGAGATGGTTAACCCTCTCCTGGAGCCAGTGGAGCACCGAGATGGGAAGGTTTTCATGCCTGGGAACAAGGTCCTTTTGCACCTCAACCTCCTCCGTATGTTTACAAGCCTTACCTGTCCTTACCATGGGACTACCCAGGCTCCATCATGCTAAAGGGTGCTACCATAGCTCCACAGGATGGGCATCATTTTGTCAGGCCCACTTCCTCTCAGGCTGGAGCTGAGAGGAAGTGCTGGGTCAGGGTGGGCATCAGGGACATGGGTAAGACAGCTAGGTGGGGAAGAGGAGTCATGGAAAGGGAAGGGGGGCAGAGGGCTAGTTAAAAAGCCAGTCCTGCCTGGTGAACTTGGGGTAGGGAGCCATGCTGCCAGGTGTGATCCCAGATGCCACTGTCTGTGCCTCTCTCAGGAAACCAAATCACAGAGGTGGGGCTGGAAGGATTCCTCACTGCAGTGCGGTACCAGGTTCAGGTCTCCAAGCCCAGGACTTCGTCCAAGGGCCCCTTGGGGCTGCTGTGGCTGTCCCTGGCGGTGAGCTCCTAGACCATTTCCTGAAGGTCTCTGTCTTTATTTCAATGCAGCGACACTTATTTTCTGTAGTTACCAATGGCATGACCACCTGCTCCTGTTCACCAGCCCTAACTGACCAGGGCACTGTTTTCTCCTGAAGACACATCTTCACTTCTGCAAATGTTCCTTTTTTTTTTCTTTCAGAAAAACTGCTTTGATCCGCAGTGTCCAATATACACTATGATTCAGGAACTGATGCTGCCAAGGGACCCTGTGAAGGCCAAGGTCAAGGAGGAGGAGGCCACGGCTACCTAGGCCTTTCACAGCAGCCCTGTCTCCTTGGGAGATGTCTTGGACCAGTAACACAGTCCATTGCTGTTCTATTCTTTGAAAATCACTCCAGAACTGTTTGGAACATTTGGGCTTTTGAGTCTCTTCATATGGCCTGGCTATACATGGCAGAGTGGTGGCCTCAATCACACCATGTCTCTGTGAGGGGATGAACTGAACTTCAGGCTACAAAGCCAGAGCCCTTGCTCTACTTCCTGAGTGTTCCAGCAGCATCCCCCAGATCATCTTTGCCAGCACGCACACAGTCTTAGGATGATGGGGTCAGTCAGCACAACTGATGGAGGGCTAGGCCTCCCATTACTCCCTGCGGCTTATCTCCAACTCATGGAGACATGAGGCTAGGGCTCAGCTTTTAAAGAGGAAGGCAAAAGCCATGACATCCAGAGTCAGGGCTGTGAGGCTGCCTCTACCAAATTTTGGAGGGCCCATGGCAATCTATATGGAATCTCCAACCAAGGTAAAGAGGATATCTCCCTCATTCCTAGACCCTCTGCCTACCAGAACTCCCTGGCTGCTGAATGGCTCCAGGGACATCTCCTACTGCACTGAGTCCCAACACTGTCAAGGTACACCATAGTCATCCATTATGTCTGCCAGGTCCTCTAAAGCTCTCTCTTCAGCACCTGATCAACAGCCCTGCCAATTCTGATCTATGGGAAGAGATCCCTGTTCCTTTCCGTGAAGTACCAAAAGTGAAGGTACATACCTGAAACTCGGGGTGGTGACAAGATCTGGTGTGAGATTGTGTGGCAGAGGCGCTCCTCTACCCATTCTTGACCAGTTACAACCAACACAGCCTATATCAGACTAAGAATCATACAACCAACCAAGTGGAAGAATATTTAACTTTTTCTTTAAAAAAATCTTAACCATGAAAGGAAGAAAATAAGAGTATACATTATTTTAACAGCAAAACAGTCATTTCCATATCTATATTTTATATATTATATATATTTATATATATGTATATATACACCTAGCACAGTGTGTATGTTCATCAGTGGGAATGGAGTGAGGACACAGCGATGTACCAATGCTGCTGTGGCCCCTGGGGAAGGGTCCTGAATTAACTCAGGGACTCTGCTCTCTAAGGGTCTGCTTGGAGCTCTGTACCTGCTGTAAATGTTTCTATGGGGCAAGTAGGGAAGGGGTGAGTATGGGTCAGGCATTCCCCGAAGGCTCATTTCCTGACAGAAGGCATAGACTTCAGAGGAAGGCCCTGGATGGAGCTTGATAGGGCCGGAGTGTGGGAGACCCCTGCCTGTGGGATACAGTCAATCACCACCCTGAGCTGGGCTGCTGACTGGCTCTCATCTTAGCTGTCTCTGACCGGATAAGCATGTCAGGGACAGAAAAAAGGATAAGTTATTTACAACGGGAAAAATCACATACAATCGACATATTTATAGGAAACCAAAGGGACAGAGGAGAGCCAGGCACCCAGCTGTCTTGGGCCCAGGAAGAAGGGCGGGGGGGGGGGGGGGGGGGGAGGAAAGTGCATTTACACATAAGCCTCTTCCTTTGACTTGCACGCCTGAGGGTACTGTGCACACACCTCACACATTTTGTAGCTATGTGGGGTGAAGGGGTAGACCACTGTGGGCGGCCTTTCTGTTGTGGTCAGCATGCTTAGGAGATGAAGGCCATGGAGACTTGGCTAATAGGAAGAGACACTGAAACTGGACTCTGTCCAATGCGAACAGACCAAACAACATGCAAGTCTCTCCGTGGGCCTCAGCGGCATCTTTCAAGGCTTGAGTGTCCTAATGTTGTGCTCCGGCTCAGGCCAGGCTCTGGTTGTCTGGATGGCTATGGTCCTGGTAATGCAGCTGTGTCTGTGGCACTGTCTTCCAGGGGGGTATCGGAGCCTGTGGGAGGATGATGAGGGTTAAGAAACTGGCTAAGTTTGTGATGTTCTGTTTCAAGTCCCTGGCTTACTCTTCAGTATCAGCTGTTGGTGACAAAGCTTTCTTCTCCAGAAATTCTCCTTTATTAAAATAATTTAGTTTTGTGTATGGCATGTGTGTGGAAATCAGTCAACTTGCAGGAGCCAGCTCTCTCCGTGAGTCCTGGTGTTTGAACTTAGATGCTCACGCTTGGTGGCAAATGCTTTTAGACACTGAGCCATCTTATCAGTCCAACCCTTGTTTCTTGTGGGACGTCAGCAGGTCTGTGAGAACCCTGCTTCTCTATGGCCTCCAAAACCAAGACAGGTTTTCTGAGTTAGGCCATGGTAGTGGCCTTCCCTCACAATGGAGGTTCAAGCCATTAAGAATCTGCAGCAGAGGTAAAAACAGGCCCTTCTGGTACATGACCTCTTCAACATAAAAAGAGGGTTCTGGGGGCTGGAGAGATGGCTCAGTGGTTAAGAGCACTGGCTGCTCTTCCGGAGGACCTGGGTTCAATTCTCAGCACCACATGGCAACTCACCACCATCTGTAACTCCAGTTCCACAGTAAAAGTTGTCTCTGGCCTCTTTAGGCACTGCATGTATGTGGTATACAGATTTACATGCAAAGCATCCACACACACAAAGGATTTTAAAAAGAGGGTTCAGTACTGGTCCGTCTGGCTCTTCCCTAAAAAGATCCCTTTCTGGGGTTGGAAAGACAGCTGAATGGATAGGCACTGCCATGCAAGCATGGGGACTGGATGTGAGAGTGCAGAGTTATGGTCCCAGTTCTATGACAGTAGGGAAGGTGGAGACAGGAGAACCCCCAAGAAACTTGTGGGCCAGTGAGCCTGGTTTACCTCTTTTCTCACTTTGTATCCCTGGCTGACCTTGAACCTTGACCTTGAAATTCAGCTGCTTCTGCTTCCTGAGTGTCTGCTAAAGATCCCTTTCTGAAGCTGAGGGAACGTTGGTTTCACCTCATCACTTGGTTATGCTCACTCATGGTCATGGCGTTCCCTCCAGGCGGGACATGCAGGAATGGGCTTCACTTACCTTCAGGGCAGGACCCCTGTTCCTGACTGTTATGGGACTCAGAGGGTAGAGCTTCTTTGGCTGGAGGATAGAGGGAGTGGTCTGTCCATCTGGCTGTCTCTGTGTGAAAACTGCCCACAGGAGTGGTCCCACCAGATGACTCTCCTCCAAGGGACTTGAGAAGCTCTCTGTGGGCCAGCTCCATGTCCTAGAAACATTGTAGAAGGTGAGTTTTGAGTTCCAGCACTAAGGCTCAGAGAGGGAGACAGGATAAGCTGAAGATGAAGCTTCACTAAGACTCCAGTGAAGACACTTCCTGAGCTGGGGGTGTAGCTTAATGGTAGAATGTATGTCTAGCATGTACAAAGCCCTAGGCTCAATGCCTATCTGTACACAAACATTTACTTAAATATATAACTGTACAGAGTAATGATGGCCTTCTGACCGAAGGCCATCTTCCTTACCTTGAGTCTGTGAAGCTTGATGGTAAGCTGCTCGATGGTATGAAAGATCACACCCACATCCTTGAGGACCAGGTTGGGGGGAGAGCAGCTGGAACGTATTTGATCTCCAATGCTTCCCCCCTGGTGCTGAGGTTCTATTGGCCATGTAGGGAGGCTGTGAGGCTGTGAAGGACTTGGAGGTGTCTCAGTGGGCTCAGTGTTGGAGTCCAGAGGTCCTGCTGGCATGCTGACATAAAAACAGTTCCCTGTACCGATGGCAAGACAAAGAAATTAAGACAAGCAGAGATGCCTCAGTCATTCTCCCACTCCCTCAGTATATCACCTTGTGACAGACTGGCCAGGGAGGCTTCTATGACAACCTACTGCATGCAGGCCCATGCTGCCTACCGGGCTCCCAGAGGCCCCTTTCTCTTTAGATGGCAACTGTTCTCAGGCTGGCCACCTGCCAGGGGAAGGTGCTCAGTGACGAGAGTGAAGAGGGGCAAGATGGAGGTGAAAGGAAGGGGTAAGAGGTTTGGGGCCCCTCTGGAAAGCAGCAGGCAGCAGTACTTCAACTATTTCAGTTCACATTCTGATGCCCATCAATACTGCCCCTACATGTCACCATCCCCTAGAACATCAACTGATCAGAAGTATGTAAAGGGTCACCAGAGGGCCCCACAGTGGAGAAACAGAAAGGAACCTGCAAAGCCATGCAAACCTTTTCTCACACAGTGCTAGAGTAGTGGACAGGCTTAGGAAGTGGTTGCTCAGGATGTCAGGTTAAGTACACTGCAATGTGGGCACTGGCCAGACTTTCTTGCTTTCTTCCAGACCTGAGCAGCCTGAGCATAGGCTGAAGGCTCTAAAATGGGTCTCTGTATCTCCCTGTGCGTGGTTTCTCAAAGCTGGAGGTACAGGTCTCCTTCCTGTCTCTGGGCTCATGCGCCACTTCCCAACCCTCTCAGACAGCTCAAGGAGCACAGAGGATGTTTATGGGTAACAGAACTCTGACAGCCAAGGCCCAGTTCTATCCCATGTGACCCCTGCTACGGCCTGGCCTGGCTTTGGCTTTAAGAAGAAGTTGATTACCCGTAGCCTGTGCTCCGCCTTCCACTTCAGATAGCTCAGATTCTGACTGGCCATTCTCTGGTAGTGCAGGGATAACTTTGCTGCCCGCCACCTTGGCTGCACCGACACCACCACCAGGGAGAAGAGAGACTGAGAGAAGGCAAGGGGAAGGAGGGTGAGCATGAAGGAGAGGGAGAAAGAAGTGGACATGTCGGGATAACAAGAATAAAGGAAGAAAAGAACACAGTGAGTACAAGATCATACATGGCCATGTCCCAGGAGCTGCAGAGAAGCAGGTCAGTACCCAGAAGCCCAGGAGAGACAGCCTTTGGCCAATAGAGCAGGGGCAGCAGAGGCACAGGGACTGAAGTCAGATAATCCTCTCAACCTTCAGTGGCTCAGAATGACATCACCATTCTGGCCACACTCCTCAGGAGGGTCTTCCCTCCCCCATATCTTTACTGGTCTGTTCAAACCTGGCTGGAACTGTTATAGAGCTCCCCGCAGTATCCCCAACTTGGGATGTCCTCTCTACCACTCTGTGCACTTGCTCCCAGACCTTTCACATTTACAAAAGTCTTCCCAGCTTTGTCTTAAGCCCCTCTCTGCTCAGCCACTTTTTGGAGGAACAGGTTATAGGCATGTGCCCTCATCTTTCCAATAAGTCCAAGTCTTCTGGGAAGAAAAGTTACATTTCTCTCTTTAGACTAGACAATCATCAAGAATAGAAAAAAAAAATTTCCTGGAAGTTGATCTGTGCTGCATGAGTAGCGAGGTAAGAAATGTTCTATATCACAGAAGGAAAATGAGACTGACTTCAAAGGTTCTTCATATTAACATGCCTTCTTTCCTCAGGTCCTAATGCCAGTCTGCTCACACAGTATCCAGGAGAAAGATGGGACAGTATCTACTCCAGCAAAAGTGTGAACACAATCAGTGGAAAAACACATTTTACCTTTTCTTACAACTTTGTAGTTTCCTGCTGGTTCTGTGCTTGAAGCCTCTTCAGCTGGATTCCTATCCAGCTCAGGAGAGTCCCAGATGCCAGAATTTCTGGTCCTTGGGGGCAGGTGTGCCAGAGAACAGAGAGCCACATCCTCCCCCTCTGGCTGGCTTCCCTCTTGCCTCAGAAGTTGGGTGTTGTCACCTACAGTGGGAGCTTGCCCTGGGGATCCTGGGTCCCAAGGGTGAGAGGTGATACTGATAACAGAAGGGGTGGGTGTGAGGTCATCCTCAGGCTCGCCAGCAGCCTGAGTCTTCACAGTGTGACTAGGCAGCAGGCTCCACAGGATCAGGTGCCGCAAGTTCTCCACTGCAGGAAAGACAGAGCAATGGCCTCCCTAGTGAAGGATTGCACACAGCCTAGTAATGGATAAGCTGGGGGAGATGAGGGTATCATTTCTCCTGCCACTAATATAGTCAGTGTGCTGCAGTCTAAGGTGGAGCTGGTGGGTTCTGGACAATGGCAGAACTTTGAGGAACTCACCATCTTCCAGGGCAGCATCAGCAAGTCCCTCCATGAGAAGAGGGCCTGTGAGGGCCAGAAGGACAGGGTCCCTGGTCCTGATGCCCCTGTCTTCTCCATCCAGGGAGAGAAAAGGGTGAGGCAGGGCTCGTAGGTCCTCTGCATCCTGCTCAGGCTCTTCTTGTGCTGCCTGCTGCTTTTCTTGAACTCTCTGCTGGGGCCCAGGGCCTGTTTTGGATGAGTGTGTTAGGGTATAGGAGAGAAGTATGAGGTGAGCCTATGTCCACCCATGGACCCAGAGCTTGGGAACACTGGTGGCAAGCTCTATGGAAACTCATGGAGCACTTTCTGTGGCTGCCACACCAGATCCTGACATATACCAGCAGGCAAATAAAGACTTGTGCCTGGGGTGGAGCCTTAAGGTTTTACTGGAGGGACTCAGAAATCAGGCATTTGTTAGAAGGTGTTGAGTATTATGGACAAAGAGACAAAGCAGATCAGGGTATGGGCATTAGAAGTGCTGGCTATACTATTAATTGACACAAACAACAGAAACAGTAACAAAGCAACCACTGGAACGAAGCTCTGAAGGACGTGAGACACGAAGATATTCTAAGTGGGAGGAGACAGAAGAGTGACATAGGCAGGGAACTCAAAAGCCTCAGAGAAGTTACCCGAAAACTGTGCTTCTATATCCCACCCCCCAATTCTATCTCTGTGTGCATCTCTCCTGTCAGTGTCCTCTGGCTGAGGTAGGCAGGCCTTTCTCTGCCAGCCCCATTACCCACAGACGCAGCAGGAGTAGTCAGGCTCCCCTCTCCTGTTTCTCTTCTACTCATTTTGTCAAATGTTGTTTCTCATGTCTCTGGCCCCAATGGACTCTCCCATCACCTGACACCTTACTCTGACCCATACCTACAAAGAACAAAACAAAAAGACTAGGCTGGTTTCCCACAAAACGGAGAGGACCTTACCTCTAGATAGTTCCGTGGGGTCTGGTTCAGTACGGTAATCTTCTGGGTCATTTATTTCTATCCTGAGGGAAGAAACCCATTGGAGGTTAAAGCAGACCACAGGCTTTGCTAGCCTGCCCAAAGGTACCGTGAAATCCAGTCTAACCCCTCTTATCTTTACAGGCTATGAAGGAGCAGGGTGAAAAGAAGAAGGTGGGTGTTACATTACATCCAAGTGGGAGGTATTGGGGGGAGAGCAGGGAGGAAGAGAGAAATAGAGGCCAAGGAGCACCAAGAAAGGCAGGCTGGATGGCTAAGCACCACACCTGCGAGTGGAGCCCTGGAAGGCTGGCTCCTGAGATCCTGGTGGTGAGGGATGGATGGGTGTAGGGGCAGCTCCAGGGTGCTTAGTGGCATTCTGTACGGCCTCTTCTAAGAGCTCCATCCATCTGTTGCTCGGCAGAAACACAAGTGGTGAGAATGAGACCAGGCCCACCCCCTGACCTCTGTGGACCCCGCTGTCAAAAATCTTCAAAGCCCTCCCCACATCCTGTCTCAAGGACCCTCTATCAACTCTCTATCAGGTCTTCACCTCTATCAACACTCCTCACTGGCTATTCTTCTGGGTTTATATGGCCCATAGTATCAATCACTGGCTATTAACACCTTGATAGACCCCATTCTCCCTTTCAAAATAACACCATACAGATGAAAATCCAGAGGGAAATAAACTGATTTAACCTGTCTCTGGGAAGAGCCAAGGCCGGGGTATATCATGGGGTGGTGACATCTGCTTCCTAACTTCTCTTCTTAGTTCTCCATCCAGAACGGCTCTGGGGCCCAGCCCTAGCCTCACTCCTCAAATCCTTCTACACACCACTCTGGTTCCAAGGGGACAAAAATTACATGGGACCCGCAATCAATTCTCACATATTCTTGTCTGATGATGTCAATGCAACCAGTTCATAGATCTGGGGAGGGCCCAGTTCAGAGGTACAGATGATGAAGAAGGCTCGTTTATCTGGGTGAGGAAAAAAGGCAGAAAGTCTATACTGGGCATGGCAGACATGGTCCCCAACCTGAAGAAAACACTGAGATATACCTGGGACATCAGAATCAATTGGTACTGGTACTCACCAACAAAAGACAGACAGTTATGGGTCCCCAGTGACATTTGTCAGGATCATCCCTACTTCTTCCTTGCTCTACTAACTGAGGGTTGATGTGCATATAGTGCTTACCAAATCTTTTCATGTCTGTTACATCCTTTTTAAGCTGCTTAGGGAGGTCAGGTGTCATAGGTGAAGGTCATCCCAGAGAATTGGGCTGCTGACTTCTGCCCTCTCTCATCATATCATATTTTGCCCTGCTATCTAAAATTCCTGGACGTGGGACTGTGTTGTAGGTATGTTTTCTTTGGAAACTCTGCTGTTCTCTTCTTTATGTCTACTCCCATTTCTTCCATTCTTGCTTTGACATTCTCAGTCCCACCCAGTGCACACATCCCATCCATCATGGACTTTAAGGCTGACGACCCCCTGCTTCATCTTCGCCTTGGCCCCTTATCCACCTTGGACCAGATCTTCCTGCTTAGGCTGGGCCAAGACAGGAAAGGAACACTTTAAGTCTTGTAAAGCCTCAGAACGGGCCTACATCAGCCAATGCTCACTGGATAGTGAATGGTGGACATGCCGCAGAGCCCCTGGCTTGCTGGCTCATCTCCTCATGGGTACCTGTGGCCACGGAGCGGATGAGCACAGCATTGAGCTTTAGCACAGGGCTGAAGGTCTGCTTGCTGTCTGCGGAGCCCACAGCGGTCTTGCTATGGCACTTCAGCAGTAACCTCTCCTCTTGTCTCTGCAGCAGCACCAGCAGGTCCTCCAGTAACAGCACCTGGAGGTCTAGAAATTAAGACAATCCTTGTTGCGCACTCACCCACAAGCTACTAGATGGTCATGCCCAGGACTGGGAGGCCAAAGAATTCAGTGACTCTTACTCCGGCTCCATGTCCTCCCTTCCCACACTGCTCAGGGAGCCCTGTGCTCCCATCCCCATTGCACCCCAGCACCCTACTAGCCTATCAGAGCAGCAGCTCCCAAAGCTCAGGCTACAGAGAACAATGAACCCTGGGGAAGCACACTCACCACAGGTTCCCTCCCATTTCTAGTCGCTGGCACATACCCAGGGTCTTATCTTTGCTGATCCTCCAGGTCAGCGGCCCCTCATGGATCATTTTCCTTGTTGTAAGATCCAGGCACTGTAAAGGAGACACCATCACTCCGCTCACATAACAAGTATTTAAGAAACTGTGGTGTATGGATATTGCACTAAGGTGCTGGGAATCAGTGGGAAGGAAATAACTATTACCTTTAAGCTCCTGCAGGGTATGGAGAGAAGTAAAGTGTGCTACAAAGCCCTGTTCCTGTAATGCTCTGACTAGGGATTCCCACTGGCCTATGTGCCATTTAACTCCTAAGGAGACAGCGCGGCTTTTCCTGACCTTCCCTTTACATTATTTCCACCTTTACCTCAAGTCCTACCCTATTCTATTTCCTCAGGCTGAGTTCCAACAGTCTTTGCTTAGTGAGGCTGCTTGTTCCTGTTCATCTAGGGATGAATATCTCCCAGGGCCTGACCATGCCACCCTACCACAGACGGTCCATGTCTTTTCTAAGACTCACTGGGCCCTCATCTGAGTTCTGCTCCCAAGGGGGCCCAAGAAGGATGTGTGTGAAGGGCTGTCAGTGTTATAGCCTCTACCTCCTACCTTGAACTCTGCTGCCAAGGGGTTGCTGGCCCGTTCTAGGGCAGTGGCATCCAAGCGTTTCTGATAGCTCTCTAATCGGTGACGATTCTCTGTCTGCTTCACTGCTTCATTTACAAACTTGAGAATCTCTCGACACTGGTCCCGGGCACGGCAGAGCTTTTCATGCTCAGATGTGCCACCTACCAAACGGGGGAAATGTGTGGTAGTTAGTGATGTGGGAATGTCTTTCTGTATGCTGTGAATATCAATCTTTAAATAAAGGAGCTGTTTTGGCCCATGACAGGCACCATAGAAAAAGTAGGAGGAGAAATCAGAGCATAGGTAGGAGAAGCAGGGCAGAGTCAGGCAGGCCAAGCCCAAAGCTCAAAGGAGCAACATGTAAGGAACACAGGTGAGCGACTGAGCCACATGACAGACAGATTAACGAGAATGGGTTGATTTAAGATGTAAGAGCAAGCCTGCAATGTGCCTGAGCCATAGGCCAAACAGCATGAACTTAATATAAGTGCCTGAGTCATTTCTGGGGCCTGAGCAGCGGCGGTCGGCTAAGGGGTCTGGTGTGGCAGGTCTGTGGGTCTGGATCTCTGGCCACCCGGGATCAAAGAAACCTTATTACAACAAGTTAGTGCAAAGTACATAGACTCATCACTCTTCTCAGGTTACGTATGGTTTAGCACAGTTGCTTATTTACTATTGTATGTGCATGTGTGGGCACCCATGCCAGTGTATATGTTAAGGTTAGAGGACAGCTTTATCAAGTTGGCTCTCCTTCCATCCTTTCTGTTGGGTTGTCCTGCTGGTTCCTGTTTATAGCTTTTGTACACTGCAGAGGTACCTGGCAGCAGTATTCATGGGTCTAAAATCCAGCATAGCCCTGGTATGAGCTCAGTTTCCCAGAGGTGCCAAAATGCTTGCAAAGGCCAGCCACTGGGTCCATACTTCCTGACTCTAGGAGTGGCCTTGCCCTCCCTCCTGTGCAGCACTTTGTATCTCCAAACCACAGTCTCTGAGACTTAGCATACAAGGCACCCCCCCCCCCCCCATGTCCTACCCTCTGTGTGCTTGATGATGCTCTCTAGTAACAGTGGGTACTTGGTGAGCCGCTGCATCTCAGAGATGATCAGGTCTCGAAGCTGCAGTCGTCGGCACTGAGGGTGGCTCTCAGCTTCCTGGACAGCAAGAAGCAGACAAAGGAAGAGCTCAGCTAGTGGTTGGGAGCTGCCTTTAGCGTTCAGGGCTAACATGGCTATGAAAATGCCAAGTAGGTCCTAACCCTAGATGGGCCACTTGGAAATGGTGGTAGTTTTTTGCCTTCAACCTTTATGGAGACTTTGAAGTTGCCAGGAAGAGATGGTTAA
Organism: Phyllotis vaccarum; assembly: GCA_033318265.1. NCBI lineage: Eukaryota > Metazoa > Chordata > Mammalia > Rodentia > Cricetidae > Phyllotis > Phyllotis vaccarum. The sequence goes on along the minus strand of JARWLC010000007.1, from coordinate 99,368,739 downwards.
AACAGAAGGGCAGTAGGGCAGTATCATTCCCATTTTACAGAAAAGTAGACACTAGTTGTAGTAGGCAAGCTAGGCCTTTTGCCTGCTACTCCAGAGTACTTCTCAACCAAAGGCATCTTTGGCTCTAGAGGCAATGCTTTATAGTACTGTGTGGGTGATATGGGTAGGGAGAGGGCACTGCTAGGCACTGCCCTTATCTCAGTGAGGAGGAGATAAGGTTGGGGCCAAAAGAGGTTAGCATGACAGAGTAGAGGGAGGGTTAAGACACAGCCTAGGATACCTGCATGAAGAGCTGGAACCGGCTCTCTTTACGCTGTTTAGTCTTGATTAGCTCTAGGGCTACTGACTGATAGGAGCAGAACTGTGCAGCTACTTGCTGGAGTTCTTCCCGGGCAGGGCCATCAAACTGCAGAGGCAGAAAGACGCAGTCCAGGTACTACACCCCTGCCAGAGAGAAGCACCCCCCCTTTCCCTTTGACTAGCCTCTTCTGTCAAATCCCTTAATCTTCGGTAAAATAATCTTATTTCCTCCAATCTCCCTGTCATACCCGAGCCAGCATGAGGTCACTGATGTCTCTGATAATGGGACCCTCCTCTCGGAGCTTCTTCATGGCTTCACACCAGGAATCTGTGGGAAGGAAGAAGCAGCAGAAATGTCTGAGTTGAGCCACATTGCTAGACACTTTATGACTAGGACAAAAAGCATTTTTGACAGTAGTGAGTGCCATGGAAAAGTCTGGAAACTTTTACTTTGGAACTGGAAGGTTCATTTCAAACTGTTTATCAGCGTCTCTAAGGAGGAGTAGTGGGGGCTATTTACTTAGGGGAACTGAGGTGGGGTTCAAACGGAAACAGTGGCAGGTGGCAGAGTGCCACCGAGGGATGCAGGCTCCTTACTGTGAATCTCTATCAATTCTGGTAGATTAGGGAAGAGCCTCGCCAGCTCTTCCCGAGGCATTAGGTTCTCCTTCTTCATGCGCTGGTAGAAGATGAGGTCCAGGACCCGGAGTGTACGCAGATGGGATGCTTCTGTCACAAACAGCTCTGAGCAGGGGTTGTGACAAAGACAGGCAGGGAAAAAAAATTAGCCAGTGTCTAGAGCAGTGGTTCTTAGCCTTCCTAACGCTGCAACTATTAATACAGCTCCTCATGTTGTGGTGACTCCCCCAATCATAAAATTATTTTATTGCTACTTCATAACTGTGATTTTTCTGTTATGAATCATAGTGTAAATATCTGATGAGTGACCTCCCCCCCCAAAAAGGTTGAGACCCACAGACTGAGAACCACTGATCCCCACACCACACTACTCTGGGGAAGTGGAGTGTTGGTTTTTCTACCCTTTGGCTAAGGCCAGAAACGAGGTGACCTTGGAGAATCTCTTCTACCCACACAGGCATGAATGGAGATGAGGGAAGCAAGGCAGATCCTCACCATTGATGACCTCTTGCCGGTCGATCTCCCTCTGTGTCAGCCCTGCCACTACATCCTTGCCCACTGTATGCTGCCAGTTTTGGACATCTGGCTCTGGCTCCAGGTCAGACAGCTGGCCCAGATCATCCTCCAGAAGGTGGGGAAGAACATCTGTACAGAACCCCAGACTGGGGGACTCGATGCTCCTGGGGAGAAATGGGGAGCTCAGCTTCATATGTAGGTAACTGCCATTCATGGTTGTCTGTCACCCTCCTATCCAACCTGCTTTTACCAAGCTCATGGAGAAGAGATGCACATCTGGCCATCCCTAGTCCTGTGAAGGTGAGTGTACAGAGACGTGCTAGAGATACCAAACAGAGGTACCAAAGTGCTCACCACTCACCTGCGGCCCATTTTGGGTGTGAAGGGAGGGGTTGGGTTCTCAAGAGACCTGAGGGCAAAATACCAACTCTGAATATATTATATATAATAATAACAACAATGTATCTAATCACACTAAATGGCACTGGAGGTTACTTACCTGGTGGAGAGGCTAGAGGCAGAAGACGAGGCTGACTGATGAAGACGAGTAGCTTCAGCAGCAGCATCCATGTCAACATCACTTCGAGATCGAGGCACGTTCTCTGCTTTACGAGATCGCTTCATCTCTTCCCGGCCCTTGAGGCTTTCAGAGCGGCCCAGGCGAATTTCTGAACGTGAACTGCCAAATAGGGGCAAGGAAACCTTGAGATCTGATCTTGTGGCTAGCTTTTACCTGCTATCCCACTCCAAAGGTTCCTCAGCACCATGGGTTTTCCACTTGGTCCTGAAAGGCCCAAACATGAGGGCCAGAAGCTGCACAATGCCAAGGCACCCTGGCTGCTCTACAGACATTGCTCTCCTCAGAGGGTTTTACTGGATAGTTTCCCTTCTTCACTTTGAGCTATCAGAAAGGTGAGGCCAGGAGCTAAAATAGTGGCTCTCAACTTCCTAATGCTGTGACCCTTTAATGCAGTTCCTCTGCTGTGGTGACCCCCAATTATAAAATTATTTTCACTGCTACTTCATAACTATAATCATAAATATCTGATATATGACACCCATGAAAGGTCACTCAACTCCCAAAGGGGTCTCAACCCACAGGCTGAGACCTGCTGGGCTAAGAGAATCAGTTTTGTTGTTGTTCTGTTTCTCTGTCTAGTTGAGCCTGTCCTGGAACTCACTCTGTAGACTGGCTAGCCTTGAACTCAGAGACCTACCTGCCTCTGCCTCCCAAGTACTGGGATTAAAGGTGTGTGCCACCACTGTCCAGATGCCTCCTTTCAGGATATCAGGAGCCATAAGGCCCACTGCCCGGAAGGCCGTCCCATGGTCAGAACACTTTGCCTCTTTTGGACCAGCTATTCTCTTTCCTGACTCTGAGGTGGATCTCTCCTTGACAAGATCCTCTTTGAGGGAGGTATAGTTATGGTTCTGTAATTCTCCAGGCTCTATCAGAAAATATCTGCTCTAGTATTTTCTCTCTAGCTATGATGTACATTTCTCCTTTTTCTGCTCTGACAGCACCCTTCCTAAGCTTCTATTTCCTTTCTAGGGAAGATGCTTCCAGGGCTTGGTTATAGACAGGTACGGGTTCATCCCTGCATGTGGGCTAACAAGCATCCTTGGGACTTGGTGCGATGCCCTTGTTGGGCTGGGCCTTTGTTACTAATCTATATCCTGTTCTGTGTCTGGAACCATAACAGGTGTCTGGAGTGGACCTAACAGTAAAGCAGGCTGCTGTACCTTGTATCTTTATTTAGACCTTCTCTAAAAGGCCAGAGGAGTCAACACAGAGATCACACACACCTTGAAGGCCTGAGCTTATCTTCAGGGTCTGCAAAAATCTTGACAACTGATATACTGAACTTATCCCTTAGAAACCTAAGAGAACAATTCTAATCCAGATCAACTAACACTGTTTTCTGTGTCTTAGGTCAGCATTCCAAACCTCTTCCAGTAGAGTTAGAGAGCTGCAAAGTTTTGTAACATCCTATAACTCTTGGGCACTCAACATCTGCCAAGCATCTACATCAGTCTAAACTGTCTAACTATATACTATTCTCCAAGACTGCCAAAGAGCTTACAATACAATATGAAGGCTTCTGCTTAGAACAGTTTTAAGATTTTGGTGACTGTCTTAGGTAGAGCAAGTTTACCTACCTAGCAAGGCCAAGAGTGCAAGTCTCTGTTTTCTCAAGGTATTGACATCTCCCAAACTTAAAATATCTGACATATCCAAATTATCATATCTGTTTCAGCAATTATGTAATGTATATCCGATTTACCTACAAATGTTAGAACTCAACTCTCCATAGTACAAATCTAAAGTTTACTGTCCTCAAATCTTTGTCAACTCTTACTATGGCTAAATTCTTTGACATGCACTAAGTTTATGAAGGGCTAATATAAAATAGAAAGAATAAGCTTGCATTCAAGCAAGAATGTCTGACTTAAAATTGATGGTTATTTCAAAAGCAAACCGGCTAAAATACCTACACTGTTGCCTTTAGGCTGCGCCGTCTACCTCTACTCCTCAGTGGCTTTCAAACTTAACTGCACAACGCACTGTTTTCCTGTACACAAGACTGCAGTACAGTGGCTCAAGGACAACTTGAAGGACCTGCACACACATTTCTGACTAGAGGTAACCTTTACTTTAAAGCTGGCTGTAGCCATGACCTAACTGCCATCATGCCAGTCAGAAGCAAGAAAATCTTATAGAATGTGTTAAAACTACACAAACATCCTTGTTTAGAAGTGGACCCCAACAGAGATGCAGAAAATGAGAGCACAATCCCCATTCCCATCCCCACCCTTTGTGAGACAGGGTCTTACTTTGTAGCCTAGGCTGGCACTGAACTCCCAGTGATCCTCCTGCCTCAGTCTCTTGAGTGTTGAGATTACAGACCTGTGTCATCACTTCTGCCCTTTTCTTTTCCAAGGGAAAAACCATCTGCCTTGAGCCAACCGACTCTACGGTCAGCTGAGGCAGATGGGCCATTCCCAGTTATTGCTCGTCTTCGAAAGGGTCAGCAGAAACTCCTTTTGGAGCATTTTAAAAAATTCTTACATATGTTTTTTTTTCAGAGACAAGATAGACCAGGTGGCCTGGGACTCACAGAGATCCTCCTGTTTCTGCTTCCCTAATGCTGGGTGGAATTAAAGGTGTGTGACATCTCACCTAGTTTAAGCTTTCTTAATAGGCAAAAACTTTCTTGTGCCTCTCTGGACCTTTTATTTTCCAAGACTTTCCTCTGTCCCCTCCAAAGTCCTTTATCCATATCACCCAGTCCTTCCTGACTGGCTGCTGCATAATATAATCCAGCTCCATTTTGGGATGGAACTGCCCAGTAGTTAGGGGGTCAGCCAAAAGGTCGTCTTCATGATCTTCCACTGGCCTAATCCCCAACACATTATGCTTTCTGCAGCTACTTTTGGTAAGCTCTATTTGTGACCTCACAGTATAGCGGAGAGGAGCAAGGCAGTGGGAAATAAACCCTCATGCTGAAGCCTGCCCGCGTGGGCCCCATTCAGCTGCAGCTACCTGTCACTCTCCAGCAGGTCCTCAGGAAAGCTTCCTGTTGAGAGTCGTTGTGTCCCCGGCTCTGGGACATCATACTGATGGCTGTTCTCAAAGTGCTGAATGATGTTCCTCACATTGCCTGGCTTAACTGCAGGCAAAAAGAAAATGAAGGGTACTATGCTTTCTGTTCCAGGGCCCTTACTCCCCTCTATCCCGGAAGACAGAGCAATGAGCAAGCACAGATGGGAACAGCATGGACCAGAAGAAAGGGGGCTTGGCTCGTGCTGGCTGTTTCTGAGTGGATAACAATGACTACGTCTCTACGTCACAGAGCAGGTCTAGAGAGAAGACTGAGACCACACGTACATGGCGTCTGCCAAATCTCAGGCCCTTTTCAAATCCTATCACTCTTATTTGCTTCCTCCCTGCTCCACAGATCATTAAGGAGTCGGTGAGAGGTGACCTCTTAGGAACAGAGGCGAATAACACATTACTCTTTGGTATTTAAGTTTCAGTCCTTTCCCAAGAACAATCAAGGGACAGTCAAGGGACAGAGAAGGGGAGACACCAAGACATAGTACTTGGAAGCCCTGAAAATGGGGCTCAGACTTAAGCCTAGCATCTGGGAGCCAGTGAGGAGATAAGAGAGTTTATCAAGTCAAAACTGAGTCATGTGAGGCTAGAGCAGGGCTTGGGTACAGGGCGGAGGCAGTGTAAGTACCCAGGGAGCTGTCTACAAGACTGACTTTAGAAATTCTACATGTACAGTTTAGATTTCTTGCCTAAAATGACCTCCTCATAGCAAAATTCTTTTACAGGAAGATTTTCAAGCTTGAAAGAACACCACCACCAAAAAAACCATTGTCTATTCTCTTCCACACCTACAGGCTCATGCTTGAGGCAGATGGCTAGGGTGGCCCTTTTTTCAAACTTTCTAATAGTAGCTGGGTATGTATTTACTGGAGGCTGTTACTATCACTTGCTTTTGTCTAGTACCTGTCCTAGACTGAATGTGCATCTGGCTTGGGGGGTTACTGCAGACTTGATGTCTGTTGTGTTCCCATGATGGACTTTCTGGGCGATTATTGTAAGAACAGCATGAGGCAGAATCTACTGCTCTTATCTCATGGGCTACCTGAAAAATGTGTCTGTGTGTGCACTGTTCAGAGTGTGGCTGTGGCGAAAAGGAGGTATAGCCCTGAGATCTGGTACCAAGGGAAACAGAAAGGAGCACATTTTTAACCCAGACACATTTCACTAGTACATTCTGCTCCCTTCTCGTCAGTCTATGAATGACAATGGAATTAAGAAAAAGTAAATTCTGTGGGCTGGAGTAATAGCTCAGTCACTGAAGTGTTTGCTGCATGAATGTGAGAACCATATGCGAATCCCTAACACCCACATAAAAAAAGCCAGGTGTGGTGCCAAGTGCTTATAATTCCAGTACTAGGAAGATAGAGAAAGCCTGTCTAGCAGAATGTCAAGCCCCAGTAACTTAAAGTAAATCCAGAGATAGTATTTTAAAATGCTATTTTTTCATAAAACAAAGTTAAGCAAGAGAATTTCCTGACTGTATTCCACTGCTCTTTCTCCATGTACAAACTACTGTAAAACCTAGAAAAACATTTTTTGTATTTTCTCTTTGAGACAGAGTCTCCTGTAACCCAGGCCATGTAGCTGAGGCTTACTTTGATTTCCTTTCTAATCCTTCTGCTTCCCAAGTTCTAGGGTTATAGGAGTGTGTCACAATGAATGATCTGAAAATATCAGTTAATTATATGCACATGGACCTCAACTGATGGAAACTTGCCTGATTCTGGGACATTTTGATGTAGGGAACAAGTTTCTTATCAGTTATTATGTATAATTTAAATTTACTATTATTTTTGCTGTGAAGGGGATCAAAGCCAGGACTTTAAACATGCAAATCACATACTCTACTGAACTACCCATGGCCTTGTATCCATTATTGTTTTTAAAGTGTGTGTGTTTACATACCCTAATCTTGAATGTTATTCCTCAGGAAACGACTACCCACCCTAATCGGGTTTCATTGAGATGTGGAGTTTGCTGATTCAGTCTCCTTGCCGTCACCTCATTGATGAGATTACACATGTACACCACTATACCTGGCTTTAAAAAAATTTATTTAAGGTATATGTGCTCTGTCTGCATATACATCTCTGCACCACTTTTGTGCCTATTGCCAGTAGAGACCAGATAAGGACTCAGATCCCCTGAAACTAAAGACACAGATGGCTATAAGTAGTCATGTGCACTGTGAATCAAACCTGGGTCCTCTGGGAGAACAGCCAGTGCTCTTAGCCACTGAGCATCTCTCCAGCCCCAACACACCTGGCTTTTTATGAGCACAGAGGATCAAACTCAAGTTCTCATGTTTTTGTGACAAGTGCTTTACTGACTCAACTCTGTAGCCCATTCTGGCTTCCAACTCTACATCCTCCTTCACAACATTGAAAGACAGGGATAGGAGATAAAATAAAAGAAAAATTATAATATTTTCTTTGTAATTGTAATTTAACTTAGCAACTTATAATTTTAAAAAAAAACTTAAAAAACCCAATTATTTAATTGTCAATGAAATCCTGAGGCATTTCTGTTTCTACCTCCCTGCAGTACAGTGCAGTCTAACAGGGTCTCCTGCATGTACAGTCTCCCGAAAGCTTGCATGTTGACAGCTAGGTCCCAGTTAATAATATGACTGGGAAGTGGTAAGTGTTTTAGGAGGTATTAGTTTACCTAGGAGACCACAAGGAAAGGTATGCCTTGAAAAAGACACCTACACCTCAGCACCTTCTCTTCTGGCTTCATGAGTTAAGCAGATTTCTTTTCCAGACAGTGTTTCCCTATGTAACCCTGGCTATTTTGGAACTCATTCTGTAGACCAGGCTGGTCTTGAACTCATAAGAGATCTACCTCCTCTGCCTTGAGTACTGGGATTAAAGGCGTGCTGCCTAGCTATATACTTTTTCTTTCTTTCTTTTTTAAACTATGCCACAAAGTAATGGGGCCAAGTAATTATGGACTGAAACTTTTGAAACTGTTAGCCCAGTTAAATACTTCCTCTTTTTAAGCTGTTTATCTCAGATGTTTTGTTAAAGCGCAACAAAGTAACACACCTTAAAGAGCAAAGGCTAGGGCCACAGGGAAGAAACCCCCGCCTAGGGGAAGAGGCTTCCACCCAGAAGAAATCAGCTAAGGTTAAAAAGGTCTAGCAGCTAACTCGGGGGAGAAGAGAGACCCCAGCAGTCTGTGTCACTGATGAGCTGTAGCGGAAAGGAGGCCTAAGTAAGAGATGGAGAGAGAAAAAGAGGAAGGAGGGACCCGACAGGACCCGACAGGACCCGACAGGACCCGACGGGAAAAGGACAGTAAAAATTCGGAGGTGGAAAATTGATGCTAATGAGAAGATAAACCCGAAGAAAATGGTCCTTTTACCTTCCACAGAGGACAAGGGGATATGAAATGCTAAAAGAAAAACAAACAAAAACAAAAGTAAACCATGAAAAGTCAATTTAATGTTGCAAGAGTCAAAATAAAAATGAAAAGGTAGTCACAAAAAACCCAAATAGATTTGGAAGAGTCCCTTCTTCCTCCCTTCCCCAATGTCACAAAGTTCAATGCAGGCCAAAACCACTATTCAGATTTCCACTGAAACTCAGGATTAAAAATACTGATAGTTTCTAGACACATGACACATAGCTGATGAGAAACCAATGGACGGGTCTGTGTTTTAGTTACCAATGGTATCATGGAACTTGCCCCTGCAACAATCAATCATTCAAACCCCTCATCAAAGGCCCAAAATACAAAACAGAAGTGTACATAAATCCCAGGGATGAGACAAAGAGGGAACTACAGATCACCGGGGAGTCTTTCCAAGACAGAAGTTCTTCCATAGAACTATTCAGTAGCTACAACCGTATCCAGCTCCCAGATTGAGACTCGAGGGTAAGCATGGCCTCTCTAGCTCTGACCGTCCACCTTTTAACCTTCCTCAGTGAGACTGCACTAGACGTGGCAAAGACGAGAGAGCTGTAGTACTAAGAGGAAGCCACAGTCTAAGCCTTGGCTTCCAGAAACAGCAAGCCCTTCCACTTCCTGTGTAGGCTTTTGGTCTCCAAAATACTCACTGCTTTGAGAGGAGCTTTTGGGTTTCCCGATATATCTGAGGATGGGGTTGCGCTTCTTGTCCTCCAGGGCATCCTTTTCTTTCTTGGAATTGCTGCTCTGCTGAGACAGGAGACACTAGTTTGGAGGTGGTTCCAATACGCAGACATGACTGCTAGTTACTTTGGCCCTGTTCCCAAGACTGGCCCTAAACAACTGGGAAGCTGACTCAGGTTCATATCCTAATGGACATGTTTTACCAACAGTTGAGGTTAGAGAAAGGAGGGAGATGTAGCTGGACAGCTGTGAAATGGCTTTCCTGGTCTACCTCAGCACGGAGGACTGTTCCAAGTCACTATGTTCTAGGGCAGTTCCATTACCTTCTTGGTCTTAGGGAAGAAGGGCAACCACTTGTCCTTGTCAGGAGCAGACTGGGCCTTTTCTACTGTGCTGGAGGGTCTTGACTCCCGAAGACGGATCCCAGCATGGCTCATGTAGGTATTAAGGGCAAAGTCCATGGGAACACTGCAAGACAGGAGTGTTGTGAATCAGAAGGGTCAAGTAATGTTTCTTAAAAGAAGGATGAAGGACCAAAACCCATCTCAGGACAATCTCTCTACAGCCATCCCATGGAGAAGGAAAAGGGTAATTATGAGCTAACATATTCAAAGTAAAGTTTGTGCCAAATGTGACAGCAGTTAGAAGCTGGCCAAAAGCTCTTCATTGTTCCCAAGAGAAATCCCATGAAGGGATGACAGTCGGGATGGAAACACAAAGTCCCTAAAATATAAAGCCTGGAGGATAGGTTAAGTCTGTAGCCAACATCCTTAGACACACACATGGTGGTTTGAAGTAGGCGTCTGCCTTCACCTGTCCTCACCCCTGAGAACAAGGAGAAAAGAGAAGAAAGGGCTGTCAAGGTGCTGCTAATCACCACAGACAAATGAAACTGTACAGAGCTCTGTGCTCGTCTTTCAGTAGACAGATTATCTGCTCTGTGGAGCCAGCACAGCAACACTTCCACTTTGGCCTCGTGGCCCATCCCTTTCCTTACAAAGCATGTGGGGCAGGGGATGCAGACACATTTTAAGCTGACAAAAAATTAAGAAGGCCAATATGTAAGATTAAAAAAAAAAAAAAACGTGCCAAGAAGGAGATGTTTTCTTCTGCTGGTGCCACCATCACAGAATGATTCTAAATCCATTATTTCTTTGGGAGGTGACATCTCCTTCAGGGAATGAAGTGGGAAGGGACATTCAGGGGTATTGTGGGTAAACATAGAACAAGAAGTAGGCCTGGGAATTCAGGAGCTGAGGGCCAGCCTGTCACATCAAGGAGTAGACTCATATACCAGGCAGTGGTCCTTATGCACCAAGGATTTGGACCTTCTAAGTCCTGCATGTCATGTTATTACCTGGAAATGAACCTTGCACAGACTCTGTCTTATAATGTTACAACTTTCTTGTGAGTAGCAGAAATGAAAAGCATAAAGAGCTCAGCCCTACTTCTTCCCACCTTGAATGTTGCAAATACACCACACCATGGATTTACTCACCTCCGTTCTTCCTCATACTTAGACCTGTAATGAAAGAACAGATGATTTGGACCTTGAGACAGATTGTACTCTGGGAACAGTCTTTCCTTTCTTGGAGGAAAGTGGAGGGTTGGTAGGGGATATAAGGTCATAGCTCTGGAGCCTTTGAAGCTCAGGAGGTGAGAGTTTTTATTTCCTCAAGGATTCGACTGGCAATAATAATAATAATGACAATGACGTCTTTCTAGTACAAAGGGGGATGCAGCAACCTCAGTGTCTATTCTCTGTGTCAAAGCACAAAGTCATCAGGAGGACAAGATGAAGCCTGGTCTAGGCAGCAGCAACCAATATCTGGGCATTACTACAGGCCAGACATTTTTATAAGCTATTTACACACAAGCCCATTTAATTTTACAAGAAGGCTCCCATTTGGTAAGAACAAACAAATTATATTACTTTAAATAGAAACTACTATAAACAGGCTCAGTCAGGTACTACTTGCATCCCAGAATAATTCACGCCACTTTACTACTGAAGGCCACGAGGCTGGACTACAAAGGCTGCTTTCTGTGTGATTTTCTTTATAATCCAGATTTCCTATCCTTCTCCATCTCTTCTTTCTTTATTATTATCCGTCTCTTCTTTCTTTATTATTCATTAGTACTGGGGATTAAACCCACGGTCTTGCACATATTAGGCAATCTCTCTATCTCTGAGCTATATCCTGTCTCCATTTTTTTTCCATTTTAAATCTTGATCCTACTGAGTTTAGTTTTTAACTCAGTAGCTCAGAGAAGCCTTAAATTTTGCCCCAGCCCCCTCCCCCCTTTCAAGACAGGGTTTCTTTGTGTATGTAGCCCTGACTGTCCTAGAACTCACTTTGTAGAGCAGGCTGGCCTTGAACTCACAGAGATCCAAATGCCTCTGCCTTCCAAGTGCTAGTATTAAAGGCATGCACCACCACTGCCCTGTACCTCAGCCTCTCAAAGTAGCTGGACTTATAGGCCCTGTGCTACCAGGCTCAGCTAATTTTTGTTTTTTAGTGAGCTGGAACTCAGGGCGTTGTGCTTGTTAGGCAACCACTCCAGCCTGATGTGGTAATGTCTTTCTGTATGCTGTGAATATCAATCTTTAAATAAAGGAGTTGTTTTGGCCCTTGGTGAACACCGTAGCCAGAGACAGCATAGGTAGGAGAAGCAGGGTGGAGTCAGAGGACAGATCAAGTCAGACACCCAATGAAGAAGCATGTAAGGAACACAGGTGAGCCACGGACCACGTGGCAGACAGATTAATGGAAATGGATTGAGTTAAGATGTAAGAGCTAGCTAGCAATGTGCCTGAGCCATAGGCCAAACAGCATGAAGTTAATATAAGTGTCTGAGTCATTTTGGGGGCCTAAGGAGTGGTGGGCAGCTAAGAGGTCTGAGACAGCAGGTCTGTGGGTCTGGACCTCTGGCCGGCCAGGGCAGGAAACCTATTGTAACAGTAGCCCTAGCACCTGCTAGCACAGATCTGTCACCCATATGACAGATTCACACAAGTAGCTGTCTCATCAGATGTGCAGTTTGATAGTCAAAGAGTCTTCAACATGTCCACAACTGCTCCTGAGTGCACCTAGAGTGACTGTCTTTTTAGTGCTCTGGTTAAGAAATCCCTGGAATCTCTCCATTGACTTCAAGTTTTAGGAAGTTCTCTTAATGACTCTATTCCTCTACTGCACTACAACTTTCACAGCTGTTGCTTCGCTATCATTTGCAGGACTTCTATAGAGGAGCCTTGAACTTCTTAGCTTCCCATCTCTTCAACTCATGGTGCAGCCGCTTGCAGCTGACAGTTCCCACCTCTTCCCCATTGCACTGTCGGTCTGTTACCTGGCTCCATCACTTACTTTTCACTCTGCTCTTCATCACTGGTCTCATCACTGTCCCTTAAGAACACCAAGCACACTCTGAGTTGTGTCTGTCTGCAATACTCTTTCCCCAATGTCAGGATAACTCAGTCAGTCTCTTCAATGGATTAAGTACTACTTTTTCTGGGTAGCTTACCTGGATTAGCCAATTTAAATCTGCAACCCACTGATTCTGGTACTCCAAGCTGTCTATATCCTGTTCTATTTCCTCCTCCAGTGCTTGTTACCTCTAACATACTGCCAATCTACTTAATTTTTATATATTGCCGTCTCTATTCATCATTACATAATCCCCACAAAGGAAATAACCACTTTGATCACTAGATGTCTCATGCAGAAGTGTTTGGCAAATAGTGGAAACACATTTGATACATGGCAAACTGAAAGGATCATGTAATTGATACTACCAAGGCCACTCAGACTAACTTTGTCATTTAGTACGTAAGATCCAGAGAGACAGAACGGACTGACTACGGTCACTACTCAGCAAGAAACAATACCAGGAAGAAAAGCTGTTTAGGCTCAGAAGTTCAGTCATTAATCCTGCCCTGGAATTCAAATCACAACATATGCTTTAGAAAACGGGACTCAGAATTGGGAGGTGGCTCAACCGTTAAGACTATTGGCTGCTTTATGGAGGACCTGTGTTTGATTTCCAGCATCCACATGGTGGCTTATAACTGTCTGCAACTAGCTGCAGAGGATCTAACACCCTTTTATGGGCTATGTGGGCATTGCACACACCTGATGCACAGACATGCAGGCAAAACACTCATGTACTTAAAATCAAATGAAACACAAACAACATAGAAACAAGCCAGTGCTGGGGAAGCACAGCAGGAGCAGCTGTGCTGAAGCACCCAGGAAGGCACTCTAAGTTTTCTAGTGCTTTTGAAAAAATGGCCACTTTCCTTAAGTCAGCTCTGACTGCCTCTTGAAGACACTTCCCTCCCCTGGCAGGGGTGCAGTCTCACTCTGAGTATCAGCCATAAAGTTAGAGGCAAGGAAGGAGGAAGATCATGAAAGGCCATGAAGGAGGAAGCAGAAAGCTCACTATATTCTTGGAGTCTTGTATTGTCATGACCACCAGTGAACTGTTTGTAGCTCTAGGCTTGAAAGTGGGGCCCTCAGCAAAAGAAATGCAGCACTATCTCTGTCTTTTGGTGAAAGATCATACAAAAAGTAGAAGGTAGAAAACAGTCCTATAAGATCTTGCAACCTATCTGGGAAGTTCAGAGGCAGTAATGAAATCCAATACTCACAAGATATCTCCAAGAGCAGACAGCTGCTTCTCAGCCATTTGGCGCTCTCGAAGAGGGTCCCCATCCAGGTCTATTAGGTCATTTTCACCATAGAGGCTGCCCAGCCCCAGAGTGCGCTTTGATCTATACCAGAGATACACCAGGGAAATAAATATGATACTTAGCATTTGTGTTCACAGAGGGGAAGTCAGTACACATTCCAGAGGAACACTGAGGGCTTGCAGACCTGTAGTCATTGATCTGTTCCTGGATCTCTAGCACGACTGCCTCCTGAGCTTCACAGAAAACACTGCGAGGGTCCTCGCCATTCCGCAGGCGCAGGTCTGCAGTGGGAGAGCAGAGAAGGGAACAATAGGTGGGAGTTGGAGGAAGAGGTAACTTCTGAGCACCTCAAGTGGTTTTTGTATCCTGTGATGTTGGTAGAAAAACTGCATTTTTGGCCCATTAGTCTGAAAGTAGTAGGTAGAGGCCTGCATTCCACCCAGGTAATGTCTTTTTTATTTAATTAAAAACACATCTCACTTATTATTGCATATATGTACACACGTGTTGTGGAGCACACGTGGAGGTCAGAGGACAACTCTGTAGAGTTGGTTCTCCCCTCTCACCTTTATGTGGATTCCAGGAATTGTACTCAAGTTGTCAGGCTTAAGACTGAATCATTCTTCTTGTCCTATCAAAGTCAAGGACAAAATTATTCTCTGGGTGTCTAATGCTTCATGAGAGGAAATATTCAATTCTTTCTTGTTGGGTATATGCTTAAATGTCCACTTAAATGACATCAACATGTAATTTTCTTATAGACTTACTCCTACTGCCTTGACACCATTTCAAAGGCCTAAACAACCAGAAGCCTTTCACACTTTATGGACCCAAGAGATGTGTACTTCCTGTTGTGCCATCTAGTACCATGGAGGCTAGGCCAAGGTCTTAGAAATGGTAACTTCATTCTCACTTAACAAAAAAAGATAGGGTCTCACTACTTTATCCTGGATGTCCTGGAACTTACTATGTAGATGAGGCTAGCCTCGAACTCATAGTATCTGACTGCTACCTCCTGAGTGCTGAGAATAAAAAACCATGCACCACCATGCTGGGCCTGTCAGTCTGTTTTTGAGCAAACTGCTTTGTGTGTACATCTAAGCTGTATTCCGTGTCTTTGCAATTGTTTCTTTTCAAGTGAAGACTCCTATTTCTAGCTTATAAAACACTATGTGTTTTTTTGGTTTTGGTGTGTGTGTGTGGGTTTTTTTTTTTTTTTTTTTTTTTTTTTTTTGAGTCGGAGTCTCATATATTCTAGACTGGCACTGGAAATGAGCTATGTAGCTAAAAATTTCTTGTATCTTGAATTTCTGATTCTCCTGTCTCAACCTACTGAATACTGGGATTACAGAGGGAGTGCTGAGATTCAAACTCAGGGTTTAGGCATGTTAGGTAAGCATTCTACCAACTGAGCTGCATCCTCGGCCCCAAGCTGTTATCCTCTTTACACTGCCTCAATTACTATGGAATCAGAAGGAACAGCACTACCATCTAGTCACTGGTCCTCACTCCAACTCTGGTACTCCTGGTATCTGTATTGTCATGAAACGTAACAAACTAAAACCCAACCACCCAAGAATCAACCAACTGAAAAACCCTCTCAAAACACTATTTGCAGAGCTTCTGACTAGCAGGCAGGATGGAGTAAGGCTTGGTCTCTGTAATTTTACAAGTTACCTTCAGCAGTCTGTCCTTGCTTAGAAATCCTAGGTTAAGTCTAATTTCCTCTTCATACAAATGAGCCTACAAGGTAAGGCCCAGAGGTCTCATGGAAAGCTGGCCGACATGAGCTCAGGTCTCCTACCTCTGACCCCGTGTCCCAGAGAGCTCTCGGGAGGTGTCTAATCATGCCTGTTCTAAGTGTGAAGCATTTGGAGTAACCACCGACAGACTCTGTCCCCATCACAGGTCAGTTACCCAGGGACAGGGACTCATGAGAGTTCAGTATAAGGAAACCTGACCCATTAGTCAACTTACCAATCTCAGCCTGCAGCACCTCAGGGATCTTCACTCTGAGAGGCTGTAAACAAAAGAGTGGGGCAGAAGTAATGAGGGTGCAAGCACCAAGCAGGTGGACAGTGTGCAGGAGCGCAGGACCTGGTAATGCTATTTTCTCTGTCTACACCAACCCTTCCCCCTTTCTCATGAGAATTCTAGGCTAGCACCTTGGGATATGGCACATGAATTTACAAGACAAGTGGATACTACAATCCAAGGGTAGCCTGGCAGGTTTTTTACTCTGAAGCATGGAATGTAGAATGGCATGTTCTATTCTCCTTTGCCTCTGAACGGTTCAAAGGATGACTTTAGTTATTTGATAGATTGCTGCTCCTCTCCTTTGCTACCAGTGGAAACTGGGTATGTGTCGCCTAGTCCTGCACTTAGATATACTCTTGTCGTGTGGCTCGATATTAATATGGTATTATAAATGATGGTAAAGAGTACTTGGCAGCTCTAACCTCCTTACCCAAGATCCACTGAGGGCAGTAAAAGCAAAACATTGAGAGAAACCAAATTTTCCTAACCTCATTAGCCCTAGCAGCCAACTGTGAGAAGAATAAAATCAGTTTGGAATTAGTTTAGTTAATCAGATTATAAAGTCAAGATAAGCAATGTCATCTACAGACGCTCCAGGTGGGATCCTAACACTTCCCCGAGAACCCAGTGCAGATGCAGGGAGGCTCATTTCCTGCAGACACTAGAGGCTCTCCCTCTCGACTGCTTCTTTACGGAATAACAGCAAGTCAGGCTGAATCTCAGAAACTTGCAGTCTCCCTGCCTCAGTGATCCAGATCACCCGATGCTCTTGAGCTGTCTTTTCATCCAGGTAAGGAAAGGCAAACAAGGTTAGAACCCTCTATCTCAGTGGTTCTCAAACTTCCTAGCAATGCAACCCTTCAATACAGCTCCTCATGTGATGATCCCAATCATAAAATTATTTTTTGTTGCAACTTCACAACTGTAACTTTTCTACTTTTATGAACTGTAAATATTGTGTTTTCTGATGGTCTTAGGTGACCTGCTCTATCTCTAAATATTGTGAAGATAGGTAGTATACATTCTATCTGTGAAACTTAAGACACATAGAGGAGATAAATACTTTAAATTAAAAAAAAAAATTATGCAAACACATGGGTGTTTTGCCTGTGGAGGCCAGAAGAGAGTGTCATATCCCCTGCCATCTGGAGTTATAGATGTTTGTGAGCTTCAATGTGGGTTTTGGGAATCAAACCTAGATCCCTTGGAAGAGCAACACATGCTCTTAGCCACTGAGCCATCTCCAGACCTAGAGGAGGCAGATCTTTGAGAGATAGGAACAGAATCCAGGAATCTTAACCTCTTAGAGAGCAAAGGTCTTCGATGATCTCTCCATGAGAACATGCCTCTTGAAAAAGATCTCCTTCATTCCTCTCCAGAGAAGGAAAAAAAAAAACACACACACACACAAGGAAAAGTTCCTGCTGCAGAGCTCCAATTCTTTCTTTATGAATATGAAATGCCCAGGATGCTATAATCCCGTGGTCTTTAACCATGCTCAAACAGTAGTCTTATGTGTTGGCTGCTCCACAGTCCTGTGTCAGCCTACAGGAGGAAAAGCAAAGCTGACAGGATGCTTCTCCAGGAAGAAGCAGCTCTGAAAACATCTGGTCTATGATAAGTGGGAACCGTACTAAGAAACGTTTTGTTAAAACAAACAAACAAAAAACCCAACTCTATGTAACTTCAATATTTTGTTTGGTTTTCCTCTGCTTGCGATGCAGAGAGTATGGAACTGCAATCTAACCCATAATAGCCTTACCGCATTTTTCTCTAGGAAAATATTCCAGATGTCTTTCCCCAAACTTCGGGAATCTTTGGGATTTGTCTGTTGATAAACTTCTGAACACAAATAGAAAAGCTAGAACAATAGAGAATCTGGGTTAGAACAGTCAATCTTCATGGGGTGACTTTACCTAGAGGATGTCTGGTAATGTCTCAAGACAATCTGAGTTGCGGAATAATTTACTAGGGAGCGGTTCCTACTGTCATCTAGCGGTAGAGTCCAGTAAGTGGCTGAATATCTCCAAGTTAAGATCGCCTCCTACAACAAAGAATTCTCAATCTAATGTCAACAATGTTGAGGCTGAAAAACTTAAGCAATTTCAGTTTCCTTTCCGTGAGCACATTTTAGGTTGAGCACTCCTCTATTCTGACTCCTTCTACAACTGACATTTTTGTAGTGTCTTCACTTGTTTATTATATACTGTTCCTGAAGGGCTTTTATTTTGTTTCTCTTGGTGATGAGCTTTTTTTTTTTTTTTTTCCCAAGAATGCTTCTGAGGCATCAGCATTTGGGACTAAACAAACAAGTATTTAATGAATTCCCTTTGAGCAAATAAATGTTCATTTTGGACTCCAATTGTGGTATTTCCAGAAAGAAAAAACCCCAGCAACTCATTCTCTTGCCAAGAGACTTCCTTTGCCTTGTTTCTATGCAGGAAGGAGGAATGAAAGAGGCTTTAAGATGGCTGTGTACCATGATGGGGCACTGTGGACTTCATCCTTCTCAAATACCTTTCCCACCCTGGCCAGGAACACAATTTGTAGGCTGGCCCTGAACTCAGAGAACACCTGCCTTTCTTTCCTGAGTGCTGAAAGTAAAGGTAGGTGCCATCTGCCCTGCTGGTTATTTATTCATGCCATCATCTCAGATGGAAGATTCTTTAGTGTTTTGCCCCTGCTAAAATTTTTTATAGCATTATAAATCTGCAAGGGTGATTCTCTCAACTTCTCAGTCAATTTGTATCCACTTTAATTTAAAAAAACCTCTGGAGACTTCCTAAACTGATGGCGAATGACAGTCCTCAGGCTGCAGATATGACCAGCTATGTGACACGATAGCTTCCATCTTCCTTCCTGTGCTGTCCCTGTCCTTCAGATGCCTGACTCTGTCTATGGGTCTGACATAAAAGTTAGATATATAGAGACATTAGCACAGTGGCCAGAGATTCTCTCTGTTGAGCGCAAGTCACTTACCAGTGGTCCGGGGTCGGCCTGGGAGAGGATGTAACGCAAAAAAACTGCCAAGTGAGCTGGATGTGATTTCAGTTTCTCAAGATCTTGAAAGATAATGTCACTCTGGAAGGCAGAAAAACTGAGAATGGCTGGGAGGCACAGAGAAAGGAGACAGACGGCCAACTTTATACCCATGTTTTCTACTTTCTAGGATCTGTTAACTGTGCCTCCTTCCCTGTAGGTCATTTCATAGCTGGTGCCAATCAAGTTGCATCCAGTCAAGGGCAGTATGGGCAAAGCAGGGCAAAGGGTAAAAAGAATGAACTTGAAACGGTTACCTCATTGTTGAAATAGCCTGGGTCACAATCTTCCTCTGGGCCAATAATCAGAGGCTTTGGGCTTTGATCTACACCCTGAAGGAGAGAGTTGAGGTGTAGAGATCAGAACTGCAGAAGACATGGACTCAAATTCCTCAGTGGCGTCTGTTTAGGAGCCTAACTCTAAAAAGGCCATTCCGGTCCAACTAGTACCCCAAGGTTCAGCACAGATGTATCCATTGCTACCTGCAGAAAGCCACTGCTTACGAGTGGGGCACAGCAGATACAGAGTATCCTGGTCACATGACACAGAAAGATGGGAAATAGGAAAAACATTCTCTTTCTGTTTGCAAAGGATGAGGAATGAGTATCCTTTACAAACAGCTGACAGCACCTAATGGAGACTTGTGTTTTCCTAAACAAACCAAATCACTAACATTCTCCCCTAAAGAAACTCTCCAAATCTAATACTGCAACTGCCATAGAGCTGCTGACTAGTGTAGACAAGCAAGTACATGGATTGGTAACTACTAGAGACACTAGAGCAGCAGATCTGCCTCTCCCTCAATGAGGAAGGACGGGGTTGATCTTCCTCAAATAGTCTATGGTAGATCCCTATTCCCTGTTAAAACTTAAACTCTTTACCCTGGTTTTTCTTTTTTCTCTTTCCATGAATTTTAATAAAATACTAATCCTAACTGACATACCAGTATGACTCCAGAAGACTTCACACTACGTGAACTTTTCAAATGCTTATAGGTCAGATTCTTCTAAAGGTTCCCCGAGCACCCCCCCCCCCAGCGCCCCTTCCCCCAAGATACAGTCTCACTATATACATCTGGCTGTCTTGGAACTCACTAATGTAGATCAGGTTGGCCTCCATTTCACAAGATCTTCTTGCCTCTGCCACCCAAATACTGTGATTTTCAACATTTTGTTAGTGACCACACCCCCCACTTTCAGTGATTCTCTAAGAAATACTTTACTTCTAGAACCAACCTATTTTCTCACGCACTTTCTCAAGGAGGTCTCCTTAATGCTTTTCTCTATCTTCTGTTTTTTTGGGTGGTCACCTACCTCTAACCCCAGGATGACTGAGAGACCCTGAAAGAATGGAACAGATTGGAAAGAGAGGCCCTCCAGTAAGTTATCTTTGTGCTTTTCAGACATATCTCCAGACCCTCCAATCTTGTGACACTTAGTCTTTGAAGGCCATTTTATCTAGATCCCCTAGAATCTCTGGCAAAAACACCAAAGAAAAAAAATTTTTTTTAAAGCTTTTGTACAAGTATACTGAGCATACTCCCCTGCTCCATGCTTCCCCCTTTCTAGTGCTTTTTCCTCTTGTTGGGCCCCTTTGTCTCTGGGGACAGTCATGTCATAGACAAATACATGATTTTATATGCCCACAGAAAGCCAAACAGCAGATGAGCAAAAGCATGCTATTTGTCTCTCTTAATTTGTCTTTATTCTTATGATCAGTTCTAGTTGCACCCATTTTTATGCAAACAAGACTTTGTTCTTCATTATGGCTGAAAATCTGGGATACACACCAGATTTTCTTTATCCCTCTGTTGCTGAACATCAAGGCTGGTTTCATAACTCAGCTACTGTGTGTGAACTGTGCTGTTATAAACATGGACGTGCAAGTGTCTGTGATCTGGATGGTACGGATGGTCATTTGTTATAAAGCAATTTTCTCTAAGATCAAACATTCCATCTTGCAGGAAGCTTCTTATGATTTGGGAAGTAAACAACTTAGAAGCTTCAGGAAATTCCTGGGACTGACAAAATGTATTAGGCCACTCCTTCCCCAAGCATATAAAAACAGTAAGGACTGCTGAGAAATACCAAGACCACCTGAGCTACCTGGAAGACACTCTCTAACTTGTCAAGCTGACTGTTAAGTTACACTCTAGGTTTCCAGCTTTCATGACTTGTTACTCATGCTAGGGTGGGCTTTTGATGATGCCTCTATGTTTGGTTATTTCTGCTCCTGTAAAACGCTGTACTCATACTCTCATAAGTAATGCCAATCAAAACTCAAGCTACCAAGCTGGACTCTGGTCTGTCATCTGTCCCTATCTGGGGTGTTTGGTGCTGCACAGCAGTCACATGGAAGACCTAGTTTTAGTTTTAGAGTAATCTTCATATAGACTTCTCCAGTGCATAGGACTAGTCTATACTACCACTAGCCCACCAGCAATACACAAGGGTTCCCTTTAATCTACATCTTCACCAACCTGTTATGTGTTTTCTTAATGAGTGCAGATGGGTCTCAATATAGTCCATGTCCCTGAGGGTTAGTAAAGTTGAGTATCTTTTTATGTTTATTGACCACTTGTATCACATACACAGTCATACATTGTTTCTTTTTTTTATTGGGACAGGGTTTTCTCCGTGTAGCTTTGAGATTGTCTTAGAACTTGCTCTTTAGACCAGGTTGGCCTGGAACTCACAATGATCCACTTGCCTCTGCGTGCTAGGATTAAAGGTGTGCACCACCACTGCTCAAATGTATTCCATATTTTGAGAACTGTTTCTTCATTTCATTAGCCCATTTGTTGAGTCGGTTTTGATTTCTTGCTGTTTTTTTGAAGTTTCTCTCTCTCTTTTTTTTTTATAGTTTTTGTAAACTTTAGGTATTTTTAAAATTAATTTTATTTTATTTTTACTTATATGTATGTGCAACTCTAGTTCTAAAGAATTTGATGCCTTCTTTTGGCCTCCAAGTATTCATGTGATACATACATACACCCTGGAAAAATGCTTACATACATAAAGAAACAAAATCTTAAACAAAACAAAACAACTCCCATTATACAATCCCTCCCCAGGGTCTCTGTACATAACTCTGGATGTCCTGGAACTCACTATGTAAACAAGACTGGACTTAAACTCAGAGGTTCACTGGCCTCTGTCTCTCAGATCCTGTGATTAAAGCTGTGTGCCATCATGCCCAATTTACATTATAAAATTTCTTTACTGAAAAACGGAATCAACTAGATAGTAATAGATCCTACTTCATTATAATAAATTTGTTCTTGACCTTTACTACTGCTATAATGACTCACCAAAAAGTGATAGCTTGAGGTTTGGAAATAACATCCCTGAACTTCCTTACACCAATGTCTTCCAGTGTAAGAAATTTACTACTGGTTGATTTGGATGATTTTAGGTGAAAAGTTATTTGGTAAGAGATAATTTTAGGTGGTACCTAGACATGACATTGAATAGCAGTGAATCAAACGATGAGAGAGTTAATTTCAGTTTCCAATCAATCCCTTTGATTAATCCAAAGTTTTACCTGCTGTTAGTCTATCTTCCTATCTTTGAAAAGGGAAATTCTTCCTCAGACTTAATTACAAGCAAAAGAATCTAGCTAGAGTGAAAATATGCTAATATATAAAATATTCACATAGATAATAAATAAATTTAAAATAAATTTTGTTATTATTAATTTTTTACTTTTATTTTATGTGTATGGGTGTTTTGCCTGCACGCGTTTATATCCTTGTGTATGCAGTGACTGTGGAGACCAGAAGAGGGTGGTAGATATTCTGTAAATGCAGCTACAGGCCAGAGTCATCTGAAAGGAGGGAACCTCAACTGAGAGAAAATGCCTCCCTAGAGTATTTTCTTAAATCGTGATTGATGAGGAAGGGTCTAGGCCATTGTGGGGGTGCTGACCCTGGGCTGGTGGTCCTGGTTTCTATAATAAAGCAGGCTGAGCAAACCAGTAAGCAGCAGCCTCCATGGTCTCTGCCTCAGCTCCAGCCTTCATGTTCCTGCCCTGCTCGAGTTCCTGTCCTGACTTCCTTCGGTGATCGACTATGATGTGGAAGTGTGAGTGAAATAAGCTCTTTCCTCCTCAAGTTGCTTTTGGTCATGGTGCTTCATCACAGCCATAGTAACCCTAACTGAGACAGTTGTGAACTGTCATGCGGATGTTGAGAACCTAACTTGGGTCCTCTGGAAGAACAGCCAGTGCTCTCAACTGCTGAACTATCTTTCCAGGCCTAAATTATATGTATGTTTAGAATTCATGGTACAGTCACATAGTCTGGAAACTGAAATGATATAAAAGAGTAAATCAACCAAGTCCCTCAACTTCCGTTCTGAGGTTCCTTGGAGGTGATGGCCATCAGCTTTCATGCACTCATCCAAAGATAGCTCAATAAGGAGGCATCCTTTTAACATAAAGGCAGCTTTCTCCTTTATTCTGTATCTTTCTAGATAAGGCTTTGCAGAATAATCTCTAAACAGGTATGCTGTTACACTTATCTTGCATTTACAGTGTGAGATACTGGTTTTATTTTGCAGCAATGACAAATATCCTTCAAAATGAATTTAAGAAAGTAAGTTTAGCCTGGCATAGTGGCACACACATTTAGTACTGGCACCTCAGGGTAAAAGCAGGCAGATCTCTGTGTTTAATAAGCCCTGCCTGTTCTACATAGTCAGTTCCAGACCAGACTGGTGTATATAGTCAGAGAACACCGAGTCTCACAAAGTGAGACACTTTCTCAAACAAACAAACAAACAAAAAACGGAAAAAATAAGCTTGAAGAAAATACATTATAAAAAATATAACATTCTAAAACTACAATGTGGATTTGGAAAAAAGAAAAATCACTGCAGTGAATTTTACAAAATACCGTTTTAGTTAATTAATGTCTGCTGCCCTATGATAGGCAATCCTACCCATGGCTACACAGCTCAGGTTCTTCGCAGCATTTTGCCTTGAGCCAATATCCGTGTTCCTGAAATATTCCCTGGACCTAGGCTCACCTTTGAGAGCGAGCATAGTCTTTCAAGTCACTTTTTGCACCTGATGGTGGGGCTTGGAAGGCAGCTCGACAAGGAGAGATCCAAAGCATGGTTGTTTGTTTTCTTTCTTAGGATTCCAATTATAAGGCTTAATACACAAAATGGGTTTCATTATGAGGTTTTCACACATCTACATCACAGTATCTCACTGTTAGTCATCCCTTTGCTCCCAGTTTTGACTGAAGCAAAGTTTTGCCCAGGAAATATAAATATTCTCAACAGACACTACTTTTTATCCTATCCAGACATTAAAAGATCCACCAGCTGTCTTTAATCTACTGACCCTTCACACAGAAACCGAGCTCCTTAACTTCCTATTACACTATGTTCACTCTTCTCTATCTGTTCTCGAGGTAACTATCTCAAACTGTGGGTTGTCAAAGCAAGGCTTAGTGTGATATTCAAGATTACATACTGGTGATAACCTCACCTACATCCCAGCTGTGGAAGGAGAGAGACAAACTTCTCACCTGGTCGCTGGGTGGGAGCACTGGTGCATCGGAGCTCTGACGCCTGTGGTGCTGAGCCACTCTGGCCAGGATTACAGGGGAGGTTTGAGGGCTGTCTAGTCCAGGATCTGACAATACTGAGTTCCGATTCATCAATGACTAGAGGAGGAGAATTCTGTGATAAGGAACTTCATTCAGACAATTCTCTGGGCTCAGCTTGCTTTGTAATGATCATGCTGACACCCATAACATTCTTGACTATGTATTATTTCACTAACCTTCTAACAGCCCTCCGAGGGAAACACAACCCTCTTTTCACATAGAGAACCAGGCCTCAGAAAGGTTATGAGACTTACTGAAGGCCAAAGAGCTTACAAGTATCTATTCAATCAGAAATTCTCAGTCACAGTTCACACATTTCGTTGCCAATCTATCACCTCTCGTGCATGCACATTATGGTTTCCTAAGCCCTACTACATCCCTCCACTTTCTGGTGACCTTCCCACACAGATACCCATTATCCTCTCACCAATAGTTAGCAGCAGCCAAAAGAGAAGATTGCAAATGTTGGCTAAATTACATGTGTTGTATGTTTTAACACTTATTTCCATGTTTGGTGAGTCTGGCAAACATAGACATTTTACTGCTGCCATCATCTTCACTCACTTTATTCTTTCTTATTTTTATATTCATAACCACACCTGACTTGGTGGGGTTCACTAACTTGCTCTCAGAGGTGAGCTACAGTGATAACACTACCCACCTCTGCACCCTACCCTTCACATCACAACAGAGTCAATCGACCGTGGTAAACTACAGGATGAGATAAATCAGCATGAGGATGCATGTCAAAGCCATTCAGAACTAGAACATGGTAACCAAATCCCTAGACCTAGAATTGTGGAGGAGGTGTACAGATGATAGGTCAGGGCCTTTATTATCCAGTGAACAGCAGGGGTGGGAAATTGAATGCATACATTTTAAATGGACCTGTGCCTGTTGGCACTTACCTCACTGATAGAGGGGAAGCGTTCTGTTCCAGAGTCCAAGCCACTGTCTGCCTCCTGGGAATCCAGAGAGAGGCGGCCTGGGAAGAAACAAGTTCAGACAGTTTTAGATCTCAGACTCAAGTGAAGAACAGCCTTTATTTGGGCACTAGGTAGTGGGGGAGCCGCCTTCTGCCAGCTTTCTCATCTCGTGACCTCCAGGCTCCCCTGGCACACTGGCCTTTACTTACCCTGTATCAAGCTTCTGCCTACGTCTGCATCCGGGCACAGAACATGTCACCACTTAATTAACACTCCGTAGTCCTCTTCCAGCTACTCTTCTGCTTCAGCCCAATTCTAACTCTCTTTTCATCACTATCCCTTTTCGCAAGTTGCTTTCTGGACCTATTACCCCAGTGGCTCCTGTTTCTTACCTAGCCATCACTTACTTCTAACTGCCCTGTGCACTGGTATTGCTTTTCCCTCATTATTCTAGAATCTGCCCCATTGGGAGAGGCCAGCATAGAAGAAACCTCACACACAGCAGAGGATGACGGGGTTTTACCTTCAGATGTTCTCTGGCTGGTGTCACTATAGAGTGGAAGTGTGTCCTAAAAGAGAAAAGATCAGATGGTGGTAAATTTCTGAGCCTCTCCCACTCCTGCTCTCTTCCAATTAGAGCCACATCTGCTTTATAGTAAGTCACCACTTCTGCTTTACTGCCTGGGAAGTGCCAGCTTCCTGTGTGTAGCCTGAGAAGGTAGTGACCCCTAATGGTGGAAAAGGAGCTCTACCATTATTGTAAAAATTAACAAAAATCTCCTTTCACTTATTATCCTGGACTTCAAAGCATTTATTGCCCTGAGTTGGACATGGAAAGATTTTATAACTATCAAGGAATAAGAAAATCCTAAGCCTGTACTGAGGAAAGATGTTAAACATCTGTGTCAGGGCTGGAAGAGATGGCTCAGTGGTTACAAGCACTGGCTGATCTTCCAGAGGACCTGGGTTCAATTTCTAGCACACACATGGCAGCTCACAACTGTCTGTAACTCCAGTGTCATGGGACCAGAGAGACACCCATAGCAAAATATCAAGGAACAGAAAATAAAAATAAATAAAAAGATTAGTTTAAGAAACACGTGTGTCTAATACTGGTGTAGTCACTGTAGAACTGTGCACAAAGCACTCTCCTTAACCGCATTCAATCTGTCAGCAAATCCTGGCAGAAGAGGTCAGTCCCATGTTACGAATAGAGAGACAGAAAGAAGTTCAGATGTTTACTAATCTTTCTAAGTCATATTCGAAAAGAAAACAAAAACCAACCAAACAAACAAAAAAACAAACCAGGGCTAAAGCCTAAATGTCCTAATTCTCAGCTCAGAGTCTCAGAGCTCATGTCTCACAGACAACAGCAGTGGCAGTAGCCATACACACACACATGCAAACATGGTGCTGGTGGTATGCTTTAGTTCTGGAAATTCCTTACTAGGTAGATTCTTCTGTGTCCTATAAATGAGAAAATGAAGAGAGGCTCCTAGTGGGTAAGTTACTAGGCCATGAATCTGAAGTTGAGAACCAGACCAGGTTATCAAAACCAGATGCTATATGCCTATAATCTGAGCCATCTATCATATGGTATAAAAAGTTCCTTCAGAAGAGTGAAATTTTAAAGTTTATTTGCCTGTTTTTTTTTTTTTTTAACCAACTTCTGAACAGAACAGTTTAAAAAGAAAGCCAAATGCCTTAAACAAAATTTGTAAAAATTTTATTCATTTTTATTTTGTGTATGGGTATTTTGCATGCACGTAGGTATGGGTATCGTGTGTGTGCTATATCCATGAAGGCCAGAGGAGGGATTGAGTCCCCTGGAAGAACAGCTGGTATTACTAACTGCCCAGTCATCTCTCTAGCTCCACCTTACACCATTTCTATGGGTTTGGGAAGCTACTATTCTTGTAAGCCATAATTTCTTAAGGTTAGTTCTGACTTACCCAAAGAACTGAGCCTCGATGGATACAAGCAAGACAGTAATAGCAAAGTCTCTGATGAGAAGAATAGATAAATAACCTCCTCTTGTTGGCATTTTCTACAGTGTATTTAGATCCTTCTCAATCCGCTGGGATCCTTAACTGAGGCTAATCTGGAAAGCACTTGTGTTCCTTTGAGGAGATCCTTAAAGAAAAAGCTACTGAATGACCGCTGAGTAATGCCATAGCAGGATGCACATGTCCTGAGGACACTATTCAGAAGGGAAGGCCAACTAGCAGATTAAAGCAGACTTTCTGGAACAGTGCTCATCAGCCTCTTTGGTGCTCCTGCCACGGTCCGTGAGCTCTCTGCCCTGCTCTATTCTTCCTACACTGGTCTCTCCCTGTTGCTGCTCCTGGAGCAATGCCTACTACCACTCACTCACCACTAAGCCACCAGTCTCCTGCTGGATCTTCAGCTGTAACTGAGTGACTCGCCGCCGGGCACCTTCGATTTGCTCTTGTAGCAGGCTGGCGGGGTTCCGACTATACACCTCACAGATACGCTAGGGAGGGGTGAGGAGAAAGAGGAGGAGGCAAAGGAGGAAGAGGGGGAGGTAGAGGAGTGGTTAGTAGAGGACAGGTGACTTACCAGAAGTGAGAATAGGCAGCTATCACAAAACAAGGAGAGGGCTTCTGTTTGCGAGTAGATGCCTGCTATTTCAGCATCATTTGGGATCAGAAAAAAAGGGTGACTGATGAAAACAGAATATCTGAAACAGCTGAAAAAAGGGAAAAAAATCAAAGCAAAAACCAAAAATGCCTTCCTTAGTCTGACCTGTATTTTAAGGGTTGGATAAGGGCCCACACCATACACGAGACCTTCCTCAAATGCACTCAAATGTGAGGACTGACGTGACAATCAAGATCTACACAAACGTCAGGGCAAATGGAGCAAACGAAAATGTCAAATAAGAAGGGAAAGCTTAGAGAGAGAAGCCAGGACCCCTGCTTCACTAGAAGCATCTAAAAGCAGGCACCATTCTGCCTCTTCTAACATATTTAGAGCATGCAGCAGAGTGCCAACACAGGGCTGGAAAGACTTGGCTTCTCTATGTAGCACCAGCTGTGTAGGCTTGGGCAAGCTTGAATACATCTGTCAAGAATGTAGCAAGAGTATCTGCACCTTGAGATGACCCTAAGATCTGAAGGAGACTGTGTAACATGCTCACCAGAGTGGCTGTGACAGATATACGCTAGAATACATAGTAGCCATTGAAGCTTTTATACAAAAGGAGTCAGAGACAAAACTTACTAAATGAAAATCTTAGGTTTACATAGGAACTGACTTCTTCTGAAGTTTCCTGCTACCTGCCAACCTTGTCAAAATTCCTTACATTTTAGATTTACTTTTCTATGCTTATCAAACCCCAAACATTCCCTGTCTCAGCAGATATTATCTGAAAAACTTTTCCAGCATTACTCCATTTCAAAACATCTGCATCATCTCTTCTGACTCAAAAGAGAAGTCAAATTCTTTACCATTCTGAAGTACCGATTGTTTTAATGTTTCTTAGACACTGTTCAGACACCTTTAAAGTCTTTTCAAAGCAGTTCCTTCCCTTTATCCCACCCTTTAAAGACATCCAAGTTCCCTAAGTGAGAAGCAAACCCTATCATTCCCCTTTCTTTCCCCATCACCTCAGCAGCAGGTGACCAAACAGCAGCAAACAGTGTGGCTACCACAAGTTGTCACACTGCCCGACTCACACAAATCTTCAATCACTTTTTAGATTTCAGCCAGATCCCAGCTTCAATGATTACACTGTTGCTAAGGATACCCTAATTTCCTTTTTCCACCTAAGTGTTTCACAGGCACACTCAATTCTGACTGAAAGCCAACCAGGCAACCAGCACAGGGCCATCCTTTCCTGTTCTTCTCCTTACCATATGGTAAATTTCCCAATGTGACTTCTGAGATGTCCAGGGTCCTGGGCTCCTGAAGGGGGTGTGGCCAGCCCCGTTCAAGAAGGGCTGCTGGGATCTTGAGTGCCCGGTTTGTTCCTGCCTTCTTGAGAGACGGGACCAACGTCCATCCTTGGACCATCTGATCGCTCAAGTGTATTCCTAAGCTGTAGTCTGTTATCGTGAGTGTTAATTTGTTTTCCAATAAATATTTATCTTGTATTGGTATATTTTAAGTGAGATTTACTGCCACATCATCTCTTTCCTGTTCTTTTTTGTTCTAACTTCTAGTTCTTGTCAAATCTGTCAACATCTCTTATATACTACAGTAGCTACCGCTAAGGTTCCTTTCTGTCTTCACCTAATACCTACTTAAATTTATTTATTTAGTGTGTGTGCATGTGCCTCAGTGTATGTATGTGTACAATGTATGTGCAGGTTCCTACAAAGGCCAATAGAGGCATCTGATGCCTTGAAAATGGAGTTTTAGGCAGTTGCGAGTGACCCGGTGTGGGTGCTGGGAACGGAACTGAGGTCCTGCAAGAACAGCAAGTACCTTTAAGTACTCTTAATGTCTTCAGCTCCAAACACACGCTTTTCTCAACAAGATTAATTTGAAAATCTTTGACCAATTCCAACAGTGGTTAGGAGAAGCTCCAAGATCTGTAAGTGATCCAAATCACTTCCAAAAACTGCCTGCATTGTTATTTTCAGTGTTTTGGTCACAGTGGACTGACCCCCCCCCCCCCCCCCCCAGCAAATCTTTGATGGGTACTGCATAAGTCACTCATGCTTTTAGGTTTCTATCATGCCCCCAAATTATTTTAAAGTTTGTCACTATGATATAATTCATACAACTTAAACTTATTTAAAGTATACAATAGAGGTTTTTAGTCTATTTACACAGTTGTGCAACCATTCTCACTATGAAATTCCAGAACATTCCCATTACTTCAATAAGCAATCACTGTCAATCTACCTCCCTACTTCCCAGCCTCTGGTAGCCATGAGTCTACTGAGTCAGAGTATTTGCCTACTCTGAACACACCATATAGATGGAAGCACAACACTTGTGAACTTCTGTCTGTCTTCTTCCACTTAGTGTGCCTTCAGGGCTCTTCTATTTATAGCTTGTACTCCATTCTTTCTATGGCTAAATGTCCTACTGTGTTGTAGAGGTAACACACTTTTTTATCAGTTGATAGACTCTAGGTTGTTTCCTCATGACTATTACAGGGATAGTTGTCATGAATGTTCATATACATGTTTTTGTGTGAATGTGAATTTTCAACTCTCCTTGGCATTTATCTAGGAGAGGATTTATTGGATTACAGACTATCTATTTAACATTGGGAAGAATTGCCTAATGTTTCACAGTGGCTATTATTTTATATTTCCACTATCAGTGATGCAAATAGATTAGGCTAGTGAATTTGTTGACAAAACATAAATATTTCTCAGGTTTGTCTACAATCCTTAACAGCATGTGACTTTCCATTTTTTTTGCTATAAAAATCCTAGTATCTTGTCATTTTGAGAAGTAGTTTCCCCATCTTTTCACATGCTTATTGGCCATTTGTAATTTTTTAATTGTTATTTTTAGGGCTGTTTTTCACTACATAACTTCACATGGCCTCCAATTTACAATCCTTCTACCCCAGACTTTCAGGTGTTGGAACTACAGGCATATGTCACAATGCCAAGCTCGAGTTTTCTTTAGAGAATGATTCACATTCTTTGCTAATTTTATTTAGTATAAGAACAAAGCTTAAGGGGCTAGAGAGAGGTAGGTCTCCGAAGTTAAGATCATTTGTTACTCTTCCAAAGGATCTGACACCCTCTTCTGGACTTTGAGGGACCTGCACACACATGCTCTTAAGAAATGATAAAAACACTCAAAAAAGAACAAAGCTTATAATAAATTCTGCCCCCCAATTAAATAACATTTTGAATTAGTCAGTTTCCTACCTAAAGTGTTTGTTTTGTTTTAAAGATTAGTTTGCTATTTGCTTGCTTTTAGTGATGAGTAGGAATTGAATCCTGGGTCTAGGCAAGAGAGCTAACCACTAAAAAGGATCACAGCCCTTCCCTGTTTCTTAAAAATTTTATTATTTTCTGTGTATGGGTGTTATGCCTGCTATATGTCTGAGAACCACATGCATGCAGGGCCCAGTAAGGTCAGAAAAGAGCACTTGAATGCCCTGGAATTGAGCTGAACCTGGGTCCTCTGGAAGACAGCCAGTGCTGCCCCCCATCCCTCTCCTCTCCCAGTTCTCCCCTATCTTCCTCCCCATCCCCCCATGTATTCTTCAGGAAGGGTAAGGGCTCCCAGGGTGAGTCAATGCTCTTGACAGCTGAGCCCTGTTATTTGTCATTTTATCCTTGAGGTAGAAGAGTTACTTATATATTGATAAGACCCTTAGATATATGATTGTGAGATATTTCTTCTATTAAGTGAGCTTCCTTTTTGTTTTTTTTTAATAATATTCCTTTATATACAAACATTTTAATTTTGATAAGATCCAATTAACCTTTTGGGGGGGGAATGTTTGTTCTTTTAGTACCATACAGAAACCATTGGCTAACCCAGAGTTATGACAACTCACACTCATGTTTTCTTCTAAAAGTTTAATATTTTCTCTTCATTATTTGTATCTAATATAACGTAAATACTGTGCTGATGTGGGAATATCTTTCTGTGAATAAAGGACTGTTTTGGCCCATGACAGGCACCATAGAAGTAGGTGAAGGAATCAGAGCATAGGGTAGGAGGAGGAGGGTGGAGTCGAATAAGACTTGAGCCAGCCGTCCAAGATTCAGTATGTAAGGAACATAGGTGAGCCACAGGCCACACAGCAGGACAGATTAATAGAAATAGGTTGAATTAAGATGAAGAGCTAGCTGGCAATGTGCCTCAGACACAGGCCAAACAGAATGAAGTTAATATAAGTGGCTGAGTCATTTTGAGGAGATAAATGGCCGTGGACAGATCTGGACCGTGGGGCTGGTAGGGCCAGAAATCTCTTGTTATACTGTGCAGATAGTTCTAAGGAAATAATGACAAGAAAAACATCCATACACGTTCACTTCAAATCAAGTCCCCCTTTCTCCATCTCAAGTTTGATGCTTGTTTGTTGAGACTTTATTAATAATCTATTTTTAATTAAATTATTTCCTTGTAGATATCCAGTTGATCCAGTACTATCTGAAGAGACAAACACTACTGAAATGTCATTGTTGAAAATGAGCTGCTATAGATGTATGGATTAATTACAGAGTTCTGAATTCTAGTCCACTGACCTATGTCTAGCCTTATATTATAACAATATCCAAAGGAATCCAATGTGAATATATAAGAATTTACAATATAGTTATCTTCATTTATTCCATCATGTCTTATGTTGCCAAAACTCCTTGAGGGAAAGGTATGTGTCTCATTTATCTCTGTGACCATTCTCACTTCCACTAAGACTACCCCATTCACTGCTCTAACAGAATACTTAGCACACTGCAAGAACACAACATTTATTGTGTTTTCACAACTTCATGCTAAACTCATCCTAAAGTGTTTCCTCACTAACTAACTAAATCTCCCAATTCTTTTGTTTTTCTTTTAAATTTTATTTTTGAGTCAGGGTTTCTCTCTGTAGCCATGGTTGGCCTAAAACTTCTATGTAGACCAAGCAGGCCTCAATTTCACAGAGATCCATTTACTTCTCCCTCCCTAGTGTTGGAATTAAAAGTATGTGCTATCACGCCTGGCTACTTGCCCCACCTCTTTTTGTCTGATAAAGCTCCACTCTTCCAAACCCAACCAAAACACCATTTCTACTGTGAAGCTTTCACATGCCACTGCAATTATTCCTCCTTTCTATCTTCATTTAGATTCTTTGTTCTTCCCGCTTCCCTCTTACTAGAATTTGAATTTCCCCAGTACAAGTTAAACATAATGAAGGTAAGAACCATCTCATCTCCACTTTTATATACCATAGAAACTCACACAACGTTTTATATATAGTAAGTACTTACAGCCAAATTAATCTTCTTGGTCTTTGTGCCCATCATTTCCTAGACTGGTAATCTCTTCATCCTCTCACGGTCTAGCCCCATAGTTGTCTGCCTATCCCTACCTCCCAAGCTTACCTTTCTCTTCCCTGGAATCTACGAACAATCCCAAAAAACTTAATTTCCTCAGTTCTACTGGTTCCTCATTTTAGTCTGTTTTCCTATCTGTTAATATTTAGCCCATATATTCAGCATCTTAATGTAATGTATTAGACGTGGGACTCTGCTGTCCTACTCACTCCGCCTGCCAATGATCACCCTTTAATTGTCTTCAGACAGTACTGTTTGTTTGCTGGGAATGAACCTGGGATCTCAAGTATGTGCTCTACCACTGGGCTATACACCCCTAGGCCCTGAGGCTTTACTATAATTGGATATGGTCTACACAATTAAGTTGTACACACTGGCAGATTGCTGTGACAAAGATCACGTCATGAAGATGAAGGCCAGTCTATCTCACCTGTAGCTCTTTCTCCTCCTGTCTCAGCATGTTTCTGAGGATCTGAGTGGCATGCTTCTGAACTTCGGGATCCTAGGGATGGAAATATAGCAGAGATGAGCAGTGGG
The DNA here is from genome assembly GCA_033318265.1 of Phyllotis vaccarum. Lineage (NCBI taxonomy): Eukaryota > Metazoa > Chordata > Mammalia > Rodentia > Cricetidae > Phyllotis > Phyllotis vaccarum. Next base: position 99,334,739 of record JARWLC010000007.1, on the reverse strand, counting down.
GACTGGCTCAATAGCTTAACTGGCTCATTTCCTCTTCCTGAGTGAGGAAGCATTGAGAGTCATTCTGGATAATCCAACACCTTGCTGTAACAACAAACAAAGTCTTTTTTTTAAAAAAAAATAAATAAATAAAAAAACCAAAAAACTTTACTACTGAACTTCTTAGGTCTCCTGGCTGTAATAAGCTTTAATATTGAATTGCTTTCTAAATTCTCCAAAGAACTGGCTTAGTCTTTTATTCAACCTAGAATCCTGCTCTTTACACATATCTGCATCTCGCCTTCTTTCGAGTCTTTGCATAGGCTTTTCTACTTTTGAGGGCTCTTTTTCTACCCATTCTTATTCTTTCTGATTCTTTCCTCTATTGACTGTCCTCCATACATGACTCTTCCAGGAGCCCCTTTTGCTCTGGGAAGCCAGTCTCTTCCTCTTGGACTTTCAAGCACATCCTCTCAACACCAACTCTAAGAATCTCTAAGGGATGCTTCTGTCCATGCCTGGGGCCCAGCTAGTGAGGATACTATCTGTACAGCCTCATGTGCATTCCCAGAGGAGTAGGACACTAAGGCATGAGCATCCTTTTGTTCAGACTTCATTTTTGCTTAACTTTTCAGTATATTCACACGTCTCTTTGGCCTATCTCTGATTACCACAAACCCATTCAATTTAAGTTCTACCAAGGGAGATCTTCAAAAAGGCCCTAGACTCTAGGGTCTAGAGTGATCAGGTCAGGAAACTATTACCTGCAGAGGTTTGGGTCCTGTAATGTGTTGTGAAGGTGGCAAGGGTGGAGGAGGTGGTGGTGGAGGAATCATGGGGTTAACTCTGGGTATTGCTGCCACAGATGGGTTCTGCTGGAGCCCAGAGACACCAGTGGAGGAAGGAGAAGAGCCCAGGAGGGTAAGCGCAACATATGCACCAGCTAGAAGGAAAGAAGAGGAGGCCTGCTTGAGTACCACTGCTCTCGAGGAGAGCAGTCACTGAAGTCTCACAATCCCATAGATTAAAATCTCCTCCTTTTAAAGTTTTAGCTATTTTCTAATTTCTGGCCTTCTGTCTACACCAACAAAGTTCTCAGTCCTTCACACAGAGACCCCAACCACAATTCTACCCATAAATATCTCTGGAAACACTCCCTACGGGCTACATCACCTCCCCATTCCCTTTTGCTTTTTTGATTCTTTCTCTTTTCTTCCCTCCCCTCCTTTCCCCTCCTCTCCCCTTCCTAAGATAGGGTTTCTTGATTTAGCTCTGGCTGTCCTGGAACTAACTTTGTAGATCAGGGTATCAGAGGTCAGTGTCTCTGCCCCACTAGTGCTTGGATTAAAGGTGTGTACCATCCTCGCCCTGTTCAAGGTAGTCTTTCAGTACAGCCAAGAGTGGCCTTAAACTCATCCTCCTGCCTGAGTTTAGGTGCTGGGATTGTGTGTATTCACTATCATGCACACCTTCCTTCTTAATCTCACTACACTTTGAAGCATAAAGCCCAGCACACAACAGGTACCCTCTAGTCTTCCACCCTCTCAAGACTTCCCACATTCTTTATTTACTTCCTCAATATTGCTGCTGATTATCTGTAGACTCATTTGTTAGGTATTCCTGGCTAGAGTATTTTTGCCCCTCTTCTGCCTCCATAGGAAGCTAATAAGGAAGAATATGAATGGAATAGAATGACATGTAAATGAAAAGTGGTCTCAGGATATGGTCAGGAGTAGTAGCAATGGCGGTGTGCTAAAACCGAAGCTATCTATTGGAAGCTTAATAGTGTGGCTACTTGACATTGTAGGAGGATTCTGCAGCAGTTCAGGTTGATCACTAAGACTACAAATGTAATTTCAGCTGCCTTAATATCTACCTACAAATGGGCCTCTCAGGGCAGTAAACTGCCAAATGGTCCCAGAATCCAACAAGTTTAGTTTCCTCAATTGTCGTACCCTAACCAACTCACATTTGATAAGCTTCACCACCTCCAGGTGTGAGCTATTGGTCACCATGGTGCCGTTCACCTGTTGGAGGGACAAATAACATTGAGAATAGTGGTGGAAAACTTTTTCCAAGTCTAAAATGCTATTTCTTTAGGAAGCCATTTCCCAGTGCTTTTTAGTTACCTCTGGTTACTTGTTTACTCAAATTCACAATGTCAGTTTGTTGCAAACTGGCTTCTAAGTTTTCAGGCATAAGACCATGTCTGCATCCATGGATTTTTTTTTCAATTACACCTGTGTGTATCTACTGGCCCTATGGGCTTTTTCCTCACTGGAGGAGAAGTCTCTGCAGCTAGGATTTCTTTAATGTAGTCAGTCAGGACTCCATTCTGCAAAGACAGACCTACATCCAGAAGATTCCCTCATGTCAGCACTGTGTGGAGGTCAGACTAAGTTAATGACTAGAGGGCCACAGCTGCTTCCTCTTAACCTTATTTTTTATATTTTGTGAAGTAGGGAACTCTTCAAGGTCAATGACACAGCTATCTTCATCCCTGCCCCACTATAGTACCGCCCTGATTTAGTGGCTGCCAGAGTTAGTACTGAAATGAAGCACAAGATAAGCCACACACTAGGCAGTCCCAAGACCTGCTAGTACTTAAGATGAGGAGGTCAAGTTTACTCACTTTGATGATCCGGTCACCCTCTTTCACACCAGCTTTCATGGCTGCACCTCCTGGAGGGAGAAGAGCCAGTCAGCAGGGTCTGATAACACCCTAAAGGCCATCAGATCTATACCAAAGTCCGCCCTACATCACCTGCTCTGAAATCCTACATCAGAACATCACATTTTGAGTGGTCAACCAATTTTGCTCCAGCAACATGATGCCGTTTAATAATCTAAAGTGGACTTCATAAAGTCACCTTGCTGCTCTGCTCTTCACCAACCTCTCACAACCACGTGAAGGACAAGTGGGGCCAGGATCAGAGAAGAATGCATTTTGCTTTATATATATATACATATATATATAATAATGTCGTAATATATATATTACCTTAATATGGTAAAATAATATTAAAAACTGGAGAAATGGATTAAAACAACAATAGCTTTCAAACTGGTGTTGGAAGTCCTGTGAAGTTCATAAAGACATTCTCCAGGTTCTTATCACTAGCGAGAAGAATATGACATTCTACGAAAACAAACAAACAAACACCAAAAACACCCCCCCCCCAAAACAAAACAAAACAAAACAAAACCCCTTCTAAACCACTGATAGTTTCTTCACTTGAGACGGACTATTTTGAGATAGACCATATTAAGGCCTTCTGATGCTGGCTGACCAAGAGAGGTGCTTGAAAGAACATGCCCTTGACCTTCTCAGCTGGAGAGTGCAGAGGTTTTGTTCACATATAGCTGTACATAGTTTCTATTCTTAGCCTTAATTTATACCCAAGAAGCATAAGAACACAACAAAAACAAGTTAACGAGAAGCAAAAATATTATATTTTGTACATTTCCCCCAAGATGGTCATTAAATCTTCTAATTGTATTTATTTCTTAAATTCTTCACAAAGTACATCTAGATATTTCTGGTATATAAAGTCTACACTCCATTATAGCTTTTCAGCTCAGGAATTAAGAGTTCCTTCATCTAAGATGTACTATGTAGGTCTGGAGGGATGTCTCAGTGGTTAATAGCACTTGCTGCTTTTGCAGTGGTCCCAGTCTAGTGGTCAGAAACACTCACGACCACCTGTAACTCCTGTTTCAAGGAATCCCATGCCCTCTTTTGCCCTCTGTGGGCAGGCTTTTATATTATTGTTATTATTATTTTGGCTGGTACTCACTTTGTAACCAGGCTGCTCTCAAACTTAAGAGATTGGCCTGTTTCTTCCTCCCAGATGCTGGGATTAAAGGTGTTTGGAAAAATGCCTGGCAGTTTTTCTTTCTTTTTTGTTTGTTTTTTTAAAACAGGGTCTCGCAGCGCTGTGTATCCTTGGCTAGCTGGAACTCAGTATGTAGACCAGGTTGACCGTAAACACATAAAGAGATCTACCTGCTGCTTCCTAAGTGCTAAAATTAAAAGGGTGTGCTACCATGCCCAGCTCAAATTTAATTTTTTAATTTACTAGTTATTAGAAGTAACCTGATGTTTATATATTCAGGCAAGAAAACTACTTCCTCTCTAACTTCAAGCTATCTGCCAGTAGTTCTCCATACTTTACTAATTCTCTGTGATGGCTGATCTTGGTTATCAACTTGACTACATCTGAAATCAACTAAAAATCAAGCTGCTGGGAACAACTGAGGAAAATGCTACTTACTGGCTGAGTATGGTAGAGACTTCCCCATGTGTCTATAGGGAGGTATTTCTAAAATAATCCATTCACTATTTCCTTGGGGACTCCCCCCAATTCAAACTATCTCCAAGTCACATAGGCCTATTATACATGCATGTGTCACACACACACACACACACACACACACACACACACACACACAGCCTTCTGAGAACTGTCCATTGACAGGAGTGTCACAGCACTCACCAGGGCGCACAGACTGTACCAGCACGATTCGATCCCCACTGACTGTAAAGCCAAAGCCATGCTGGTCCTTTTGGATGATAACACAGCGCTGAACAAGACCTGTGGGGGTAGAGGATAGGAGTTGGACAGGCGGGCAGTCACACTGGAAGGTCAGTGCATCCAAGACAGCCTATTTCTTTTTTAAGTAGCCTTCCCAGAGTAATCCAATTCCCCAGATTCACCCTATCCACATAGACAGCTATAATATATACCATCCTCAGTGACTGGTAAGGTGGTGCTGAAATGGTTGTCCCTTTAGGCCTGTATGAATGATACTGATTGAAGAAGGGGAAGGACTGAGTCCCGAAGTGCTCAAGTTCAGTTTTAAAGATAGGTAGCTGTGTGGGTTCACTGGAAATTTTACACTGCTTTGACCAGTGAACAAGCAAATGGGACACCAAAGCTTGTTGACTGATGTTACAAAGCTGGATAACTCATGAAGACAACTCAGGGTTGTTTCCTTGCCACATCCAGAGACTGGTAAATGTTAGGAAGAATCCTCTTATTCATGTCAATGTTCATGCATAGAATACAAAGGGAGGGAGGAGAGGAGAAAGGTGGAGGTACCACCTGTCTTTGCTATGGAACTGTACCAGACACTATACATACGTGACAGCACCCTGTGATTATAAGGACATGGGCTCTAGAGCTACAACAGAACTGGTTTCAAGGCTCAGTTCTGTCTCCAATAAGTGTGAGGCTGGGCAAGTTTCCTAACTTTTCAATATCTGCAAAATAAGAATATAAATCCACTTCCTAGGTTGGTATAAGGAGACAACTGATATCAAACTCCTAACATAAAACCCAATGCACATATTATATGCTCAACATAAAGTTCAGGATTTCTGTACAGAGCATACACCTGTGTCTATGTGCTGATGCTATGCAACAGTCATTACCTGTTGTCTCAGGGGTGTCAGAGGGCTGTCGGTGGTGGGAAGGAGATGTGCGTTCAGGTGTAGAGTCCCCCAGAGAAGACAGGCCACTTAACCTAGAGAAGTAAAGAAAACACACCAGTAAGCGGTCAGGGAAGGACCAGTGGAAGAGGCTCTGTTAAAGGGGTCCAGAGTCCTGATCAGTGAAAGCTAACCCACCCACTCTTTAACCTGGTCATCCTAATGAGAGATTAATCATGTCTATACTGCTGGCAACACCACCTATCTGGAATCCTGGCTGGGCAGGACAAGTACGGTCTCTAATACTCAGCAGAGTATGAAGAGGAATAATACGCCTTGTGGGGTTAGACAACAGAGACAACAGCAGGAGGACTGTGCAAACATACATGAGCTTGCTGGGTCTTACCAGGCTGCAATGGGGCTGATGAACAGAACGGAGCAGCAGAGAAAATGAACGCAAGAAAACAAACAGCTAGTTAGTGCTAGGCCATGACCTGCAAAAGAGGAGGCTGGAGGATGCGGGGGGGGGGGGGGGGGGGGGGGGGGGCAGGGGACACATACAGAGGCCTCCACGAGAGCAGCAGGGAACTGAAGGGCTTCATCTAGGGAAATGGTAACCTGAATAGGAGCATACTACTAGCCTGAGCCTCTGAAAAGTCCATTTCTTTTCTGGATATCATGGAAGAATTAAGAGTCTGGCCTAATGGCAACCATATACTTCAACCTCACAATCAGACCATCCCCACAGCTAGCCTGTGGCATCCTTAGAAATTCTCAAAGTACTTAATATCACCAACTAACAAATTTATTTCTCGATCTCTTCTTTAATTAGGACCGATTCAGGAACAGAAAACAAACTTGGAACACTGCTGTGGCTTGGCTTTTTAGAATGAGCTCAGCAGCTGCCGCCCTCAGAAAGGGTGTTTCCCATCCTGGCTGTAGTCAGTAACTACGTGGAGGCTTACATACAGAATCATCATGCACAATGAGAACAGCAGATGATATCATATCTATATGACAATACAGGACTTGTTCTGACAAAACTCTGTTTAAGGAATGACCTCTATGATGCTACTAAGGGAAAAGAAGAGAATTATGTGGACATTTAAAAGCAGTAGATAAAAGGGAAAAGATGCTGTTCGCATATTTGTTATGTATGCAAATACCTATCATATCTTTGCAAAGTATAAGAAAAACAACATTGGTATCTCTGAGGTAGAAAAGTAGTTGTCTGGGGAATAGCTTAGGCCTGGGAGACCTCTCATTACCTTTTTGTGCTTAATTCTGAATTTTGTGAAGATACTAACTATTCAAAAGAGTCAGATGAGGTGGTGTACAACTGTAATTCTGGTCCAAGGCAGGAAGACTGCTCAGTTCAAGTCTGGGCTGTAGATGATGTTTTTAGACTAGCCTGAATTATACTGTGAGACTACAGTCTCAAAAACAAAACAATATTTCCCCAACCAACCAGCCACCCACCCACTGCCACCACCATCAATAGCATACACAAATTAAAAAATACCAAAAAGGGGATCTCTTCTCCCCAGAGGCACCCCTCTTACCTGGACAGGTGAGACTGCTTTTTACTGGCTGATCTTTGGGTCAGAGAGAGGAAGACATCAAAGAAGAAGAGAGTGATGCAGGACAGGAGGAAGAAAGAGAAAGAAAACAAAACAACATAAACCAGACAAGACACTGGAGAGGGTTAGTCCAAAAGAAAAATTCCAATACAACTAAGAACCAAGCAGAGCTGGGAGTTGGTACAGTGATGAGCTTATTATAAAGCAAATTCACCAACTTGTCTATTTCAAATTCCTCAGTTTTGTCCTGTACTCAGGAGCAGTAAATATTAACCAGGTCACTAGCCATAGTATCTAACAGAAGGTATGGCCTGATGTCTGGCTAGGTGGACAGTTCTTCACTGAACTGTTCTAAAGGGTCCAGTATCTTGCTTTTCTCTAGTAAGAAATATTATTGAACAGCATTGCTTCAGATATTGCCAGGCAATAGGGATACAAACAAGTAGATGAAGGAAACTTGGCAGTTTTAGTACAAGTCTCAGAACCAGCAGTCCCGTCAGAAAGGGCCTCTGGAAATGGAGACTGTCTTTGGTTCCAACTGTTCCTCTGCTTTTTGCTGTGTACCACCCACAACATCCTCCTCCCAATCCCAAGCTGGGCCTGAATCTACTCATATGCTTCCAGAGCATATCCATTTTTACCTTGGTACACCCTGGGCCTCCTCTTACCTTGTTCTTCTTGACTCAGGAAGGAAACTGGCTTTCCATATTCCTATTAAAACTAAGGAGATTTATTTGAACTTGGAAACACTTTTCTGTTTTTGATAGGTGGGAATTGAATCTATGGCCTTGCATAGCATGAAGTCTACCACTGAGTTCAAGCTTGGCTGGACTGTATTTGAGCTGAGATATGATTAGGACTACAAAATTGAAATCAGGTGTCAACTGTCCACTGGAGAGGACTGCTGAGGGCATGATGAAGATCAGCTGATCATGACCAGCCACTATAGGTCCCACTAAAAACCAAACCCAACCACAGGCCAGGGCAGCTATGATAGAGAACAAACAGATTATCACCTCAAGTCCACCCTCCTCCCCAATGATTTTGGTTTGGTAAACAAGACTGTCATTGTTCATAATTTGCATCAGAAAACCTATCTCTAGAAAGTGCGTATTTGAGTGGAAATCTCTACTGTCCAGGTTGAAGCTAAATGGAATCTGAGCTTTGCTTTGGTGCTACATTTTGATAGAGAAAAGAACTGCAAAAAATATTTTCTTTTTCTTCTGAACGCCTCAGTCTCATGCCAAACTACTTTATTCTTCTACCTCCATGGTCGCTCATATTTTAGCCTAAGGTCTTCCTCCCAAATCTGTACTCAGACTTGAAACCAAGATGACCCAAAAGTTTGTCGGCTCTTTCCACCTACCAAGCCTGCCTAACACAGACATTTCTTATTCCATCAGTTCATTGCTCATTTTTCCTCTTTAAGCTCTTAGTTTAAAAAAAAAAAAAAAAAAAGCAGGCTAGAGAGATGGCTTAGAGGTTAAGACTGTTCTTCCAGAAGTCCCGAGTTCAATTCCCAGCAACCACATGGTGGCTCATAACCATCTATAATGAGATCTGGTGCCCTCTTCTGGCATGTATGTAGGCAGACAGAACATTGTATATACATAAAAACAATTTTTTAAATGCATCTGTGTTTACAAAGGTGAGAGTATAGTGAAACCACCAAATTAGACCACTTGAAGGCTTACTGGTGATTAGACTGCCAAGGCTATCTCTTGGTAACAAAAAAGAGCAAAATGGTAGAAGCTATGGGATTTTATATGACATGGGGAGCATGGGTTGAGTTGATACCTGCTATTCAGGTTGATAGGAACTAGATGCCCTTATAGGAAGTAGTTGACTCTTGGGGTATAATTAAGGGAAGTTCCTGGTGAGCAGAAACCCACCTTTAGGCCTCTGTTGCAACTATAGACTTTTAGGTCCTTTAGGACTTTTTCCTAGAATAACAAATGTATTTCGTGTTTTTATGTGTTTGATTATCACTCAACACACTCAATCAGAAACTTCAGTTATTTAAATGTAATAAGAGTGTTATTTCTAACACTAGGGACTGTCCTTTATATGTTATCAATGACACCTGCACTCCTGTGGGTGAACCGCTTTAAGCCTGAATTACTGTAGCACACCAACTAAATCACCCCACTCATTCCCCAGCCCTTCAAGAACACGATCCCTCCTCAGCCTCTACTCCTATTCAATTCCATCAGGTAGATCTAAAATCTTTCAAAGTTCATCCTTGGATACTTCTCTACACTTAAGAGACCTTAAGAAATGCTATCTGTGTTCACTTCTGCCTCTAACTTAGGATGACTTCTACCTATTCTCCACAGGCAACCCTACTACTGAGTCACCTCGCAAGCCCACATTTGTTTCTTTTTCTCATTTAAAAATTGTAGACACTGTGGCATTTTACCTTTATAGTGTATAGACTGTATGGACTGTCATCAGCATGTCTGCTAAGCTAACTTTGACAGAATATTACCTAACATAGAGTAGTATTCAAACTTTCCCAACTGTCTCACCAATGCTTGTTCTTTATATTAGGCCCTTAATGCTCTTAAACACACACACACTAATAAATACATAAACAAAAACCCTCTCCCCCTTGCCTAGTCCTCTACTCATCTGATCTCTGATAACAATGACACTTACTCATGTTTGTGGGGCACATACATGTGTATGTTTGTATATGACTGTGGAGGCCAGAGGCCAACATTAGGTAATTTCCTCAGTTATTCTCACCTTATTTTTGAGATAGGATTTCTTATTGAACCCGGAGTTCAACAATCCAGGTAGGCTGTTTGGGTCAGTAAACTCCAGATTTTCAACTGTCTCTGTTTTCTAAGAGCTGGGATTATAGATATTATCAGTTCCAGCTTTTTACATGGGTGTGTGGATCTGAACTCAGGTCTTCACATTTGTATGGCAAACACCTTACTGACTGAGCCATCTCCCCACCCCCCCAATATTTTGAAGAATCTAAGCCAGCTGTCTTGTTGAATGAATGGCACACATTTGGAAAATGTCTGATGTCTCCTTATGATTAAATTCAAGTTAAAATTTTTGTTTGCTTGGGATAGAATCTCACTGTATCCCAAACTGGCCTGAGACTCACTACATAGCCAAGCTAGTTACCTTCTTGCCTCAGCCTGCCAAATATTATTATTGTAGGGATGCACCACCATGCTCATCTAGGCTAAATATTTTGAAACACTGTAAGAGATGTTGTATAGCTTGCCCTATGTTGGTGATGTGAGAGTTGATTATCTGAGATTTCTCAAAGGTAAACATCTATTCTTCCATTTTAAATCTGCTGTGTTTAGAGAATTCTGTTCTCTAACAACCACTTACCTAAGGCTTTATATGTTACTATTCTTTTTACTTTTAGAAAAATTTCTTTTATTGATGTGTTAGTGTGTTGTCTGTGCTTCTGCCATAAGAATTAAGTTGACTGTGAAAGCCAAAGAAGGGCATCTGTGGTTGTGAGCTGCCTGATGTGGGTGTTGGGAGCTGAACTCCTAGCTAAGCCTCCCTCTCTCCATTACTTGTTTGAGCTGTTAACAAGTAATGACATCCTCTGTTTCTTCTCCTAAAGTTATTCATTACAGTTCATTATCCTTTGCCCCCTTGGTGCCTTCCACATGCTAGCTCATGGCTCACAGAGCTGCACCTGAAGTCTTTTAAAAAACGCTTAAAATGCTGCCTTCTCTTCCTGTAAGCAGTCTAGGGTGACTTGTGAAAATGGTTCACTTGACCTAAAAAAACAAAAGAAGTTCACATCTTCACAATTTCAGAACACCCATGGAAGGGCTGCCCAGATGCTGAAGGCATGGGCGATGAGAAGCCACCAAGTATGAAAGGTGCCTTTTAAAGAGCTACTGGCTGATATAATAGTACAGGTGCTGGGTTTGTCAGGCCAAACACTGGGGGCTCCACACAGGTTGGTGGTCCCAAGAGAGTACTTTTTGTTGTTTTGAGATGGGGTCTTACTGTGTAGCTCTAGCTGGCCTGGAACTCCCTATGTAGACCAGGCTGGCCTCAAACCCAGAGAGATCTGTAAGCCTTTGCCTCTAGAGTGCTGGGATTGATTATAATGCTTTTTGGTTGCTGTTTGTTCCCTGGCTCAGTGGTTAAAGTGCTTGCAAAACAAGCCTGCGGAATTCAACTCTGGAACCCATATGAAAAGCCAGATGTAGTAGTACATCCCAGCATTCCTACAAGGAGGAGGTGAATGACAGGAAAGTCAGAAGTATAGAGTGTGACATTCGTGACAGACTCAATAAAGTGAAGAAGGCAGCCAACTCCTACAAGTTTGCTTCCATGGATCTGTCCTACGATGAGTGAGCACTGGAGACTAGGGCTGAAGAAGTAACTTGGTTAAGAGTGTGTACTGCTCATCCACAGTCCAGTTCCTAGCATTCAAACGAGGTGGCTCATAACCGCATGGAACTTTACCTCCAGGGAATCCAATGCCCCTCCTGGCCTCTGCAGGCATCTCAGCACAAACTGATGGGCATACACATGTATACATAATTAAAGACAGTATCTTTTAAAAAATATGGACTGTAATGCTGAACTTTAAATTCAACAAAAAAATAAATGCAAAGAGAAGGGAAACACAAAGTCCCTACTAGAAAATGGGAACGTCAACAAACCAAGCCCCATATCCTTTTAACAAGTTTCCATCTGCCTTTAAGAATGTCTTTGCTCCCTGGCATAGAAAGACACTCCAGTTCACCTTGTTCCATATGTCTACTTGGAATAAAACATCTTTTTAATAAGTAAGATAGGAATTGGATTGGACACAAGCAGCTAAGATCTGCTGGACACCGCTCCTGCCTGTCCTCCTTTCCAGGTACTTCCAACATACTTCCCACATTTTACGTTCACACTGACCAAGCTTCTAAATTGAAATCAATATGACAGGATGCTTCCTCATTTTCTCCATTCCATACTTTTCTTTTTTGAGTGTCAAGAGCTGACTTTGAGACTTACACATACTAGGCAAGCAATCTCCTGCTGAGCTACATTCCCAGCCTCCAATTTCCTTCTGCCATGTTGATTATGAGAACTATAAATTCAGGAGATCAGGTTTGATGGCAAGTACCTTTGCCCAGTGAGCCATTTCCTCAGCATGTACAACAGAGGGCAACAGATCTCATCATAGATGGTTCTTAGCCACTGTGTGGTTGCTGGTGATTGAACTCAGGACCTTTGGAAGAGCAGCCTGTATTCTTAATCTCTGAGCTATCTCTCCAGCCCCCGACCAAAATTTTAAATAAAGGTCTAAAACTCTTGTTAAGACAGTATGGCCATGTGGCTCCGCCTTCCAACTGTTGGCTAGTCCTGCTGACTCACCCTGCACAGACTCCTGTTATAGGCCTTGCCCCCTGGAGATCTCAGGCTGACACTCCACAACAGACTACTCAAGCAGCTAAGCCTAGCACCAACGGGTAGGCCCTGTCCCAGAGGAGCTCTAAAAGCCAGGGCCCAATCACAGGCTTCTCTAACTTTCCCTAACAGCTATAATGTTCTCAGCCCCATGAGGGAAGGAGAGTGGCTAGTCCCCACTCCACAGAAAAAGTCCCACCAATCCCTAAGCTTGCCTCAAAATCAGACCATAAAATTCCTCCAATCCTAGGCCACTCTGGAAAGCCACTGACCCTAAGAAACCCTATATAAATCCTGTCTTCTACCCAGTTCTTTATTGCTTCAGCCATCCTCTTGGGGTTTTCCATCCCAATAAATATCTTGTGTGAGGTTTGTTGTACAATGTGGCTTTGTGGTATTCCCCGGCTCCCAACTCCCAGGATACCTTTCCCATCTGAGCTGTAACACTATGATGTGCACTATGGCACACAAGTGGTAGGATTATAGTAGTGTGCCGTCATACTAGGCTTACAGCAGTAAATTTGTGACCCCCCCCCCCAATCCCTTAACTTTTGAATTTACTGGGGCCTGGAGAGAGAACTAAAGTGTTTAAAAGCACTTGCTTCTCTTGCACAGGACCTGAGTTCAGCTCCTAGTACCAATATGACAGCTTACAACTGTCTGTAACTCCAGAAGAGCCAATGCTTTCTTTTGGGCTCTGTGGGTACTGCAGGCACATGGTGTACATACCTACAAGCAGACAAAAATTCACAGACACAAAATTTTAAAAAAAGCAAAATTCTTATGAATGCATTAGGAATTTTCTCAAATGTGAAATGAACACATAGTGGTAATACCTTTTTCTTTTTACTTTGTGGCCTTAACTTGAGAGTTAAACAGAATATTCTCATACTACTGGGCAAGTTCCAACACAGTACCACACACAGAGTGGACATCCACTGTAAACACACTTAATGAAGCAAGATATATCTTCTTTCTTCCAGAACTGATGTGAGGACTCTAAAAGAGGCAATATCTTCTGTTAAATGCTTTGAAAATCCTATACAAATGTTTTCATTGTTTAATTTTTCCCTCCCAGGATCACGCCGAGTGATTTATGCTTGACAAATGTCAGTGGTAAGAGAAACAAGACTATAATGAACAAGTGTGTAGTAAGTGAAAGGTGAACCAGATCCATAGGACTCCAGCCCCAGGCAGGACACTGTCCTAATTTCCTAACTTCACGAGGGTGTTAGAGGACTTGGCTATCAGAGCAATAGCTTAACAGATAAGTGTGTGAAGGAGGCAAGCAGAACTAGTGTGCTGAGGGCTGCTTAGCTTGTCAACACCAGAGCACAAACATGTGATATAGTTCTAAAGACACAGCTTTGGTGGCTGGGGGAGATGTACTTTGTGCACCTAAAATCCCAGTGCTCAGAGGCAAAGTTGGGATAAGCCAGGGGTTCACTGGCCAGGCAGCCTAGCAGTCAGTGAGCCTGTTTCAAAAGATAAGGTGACAACGCAGATGCTGACAGCAGCAGTTTGCCTCTGGCCTTTATATATACGTGCACAGGCACATATACCCGTCCATGTACATAACAGTACAGACCACAACAGAACACGCTAACATCATCTCTTCCATCCCCATAGCTTTAGTACTTAAAACACAACCCCAAGTCTAGGCTTAGTCTTTCCTGACTGTGTCTCAGGCAAGTTACCTGTGCCACCCCTCAATCTGATCCACAACAACAACAAAATGTGGTACCACTATCTTCCTCAAAGGCTGTGGGAAAAAATACCAAATCACCTTCAGCAACTCCTTAGAGCTAGAATGTTAAAACTGAAGCTAAATGTCTTTAGCTCCAGCCCAGCCCTACTTCTGGCCACATGCTCTCCTCTGCAAGCACTGCTATGCAGGCCCATGCCAGAAATTCAACTTTCTTGATCTTTAGTTGAATCAACTGAGCCCTTCTGACCTGACTGCCTGGCCTCCACAATGGCATGAGGCACCTTTGCCTTCACCTTAGAAGATATGGCCTTCTCTTTCTATCTACTTTCATCTTCAACTCTTGAAGGAGCTATTGCTTATTCCTCAGTTATCCTTTAAAGAAACGAGTCAGGACTCCTTCAGGAGTTCTAGTTTTTGTTTTCTTGAGACAGGGTCTCATTGTGTAGCTCTGACTAGCCTTGCAATCATCATGTAGAGCAGGCTGGATTCAGACTCACAAAGCTCTGCCTGCTTCTGCCTCCTGAATGCTGGATTAAAGGCATGCACCACCCATGGGGTTTCTGCTTCTTGTTTTTCTTTTAAACGAAGCTCTAAGTTTTGGACATCATTTGCAGGCCCTTTACAAGTCTCTGCCTCTCATCTTGCTCCCCTTGGCCACTTTTCAGCTCTCTGAGACTCATTCACTCTTTAGGGTTCAGCTTTAGGTCTATTTCAGGGAAGCTATCTGGATTCCCCGAGCCCTCCTCCCTCTATGATGCCAACCTCAATGCTAACTAAATTGTTCTATCAATGTTTTTAGATTAAGATCTACTCTTCTAGTTCAACACCAGACATGTCTTGTTCTCTAGAGCACACAGTGGCCCCAGAACACATTATATAGGAGCCATCTGGACTAGATAATAAAGGCAACAGAATTTTAGACATCAAGGTATCAAAAACATGTCTGATTTGGAGTGACCTGCTTCATGCATATAAATTACAACTGGCTTTCCATGGACTTACAGTAGGGAAGTAATAGGAGCCACTGTAAGAATACCTAATGTGTCATCTCCCTGTGAGGCAGAAACTTCCACCTACAACCCACCATGATCAAGTAGGCTTTATCCTAGAGATTCAGGGATGGCTTAATATACAAAAATCAATAAATGTAATCCACCATATAAGCAAAATAGAGGGAAAAAAACCACACGGTCATCTCATTATAGCAGAAAAGGCCTTTGACGAAATATAACACCCCTTCTTGATAAAAATCTGGAGAAATTAGGGATATAAAGAGCATAAGCATAATAAAGGCAGTTCATAGCAAGCCTATAGCCAACATAAAATTAACTAAGATCAGGAACAAGACAAGGTTGTCCACTCTCTCCATACCCATTATAGCACCTGAAATCTCAGCCACAGCTACTGAAGGAGATCAGGAAGATACAAACAGGAAGGAAAGAGCAGATAATAATCATATAGTACACACAAGCAACCTTTAAAATCCCACCAGGGAACTCTTATAGCTGATAAACACTTTCAGCAAAGTAGCTGGATACAAAATGAACTCATAAAAATCAGTAGCCCTTAATCCTAGCACTTGGGAGGCAGAAGCAAGTGGACTTCTGTGAGTTCAAGGCTAGCCAGGTCTATAGAGTGAGTTCCAGGACAGTCAGGGCTACACAGAGAAACCCTGTCTTGAAGAACAAAACAAAAAGACTTAGTAGCTCTCCTATATACAAATGACAATGAACCAAGAAAGAAATCAGAGAAACAACACCATTCACAATAGCCTCAAATAACATAAAATAATTTGGAGTAACTAACCAAGCAAGTCAGAGACTTTTACGATAAAAACTTCAAGTCTCTGAAGAAAGAAATCAAAGAACATATCAGAAGATGTAACGATCTCCCATGCTCATGGATCATAGGATTAACATCATAGAAATGGCCATCCCACACAAAAGCAATCTACAGATTCAATGAGGGATGATATGGAAATCTAAATCAGTAGAAACTTTCTAAATTATATGAAGGCAATCCTCTGAGGTCTCCTAATAATGGAGGACATAGAGTGAGTCCCAACTGGCCATTTCTTATCACCAAATGAGGCTTCCGGTATTGGGACCAGGTTGCATTCAACTGAGTTGTTGGTCAAGGGGGTTCCATGGAAATCCCCAAACAACCCAGGCTGTTGCTAAGATAATTCTACAAACGGACAGCAGGACCCTATTGCTGAGAACATTCACACAACTCACTGAACATGAAGAGGTCGAGCTGGTGCCTACATGAGGCCCTTACTCCTATGTTCTAGTGTCTTTGGTGAGAGAAGGTACTTAGTAGTCTATCAAAAGAGAAACGGAAAAAGCAACCCAGGCACAAATGTTTGACCTACAGTGGTCCAGAACTTATGGGAGTAACCAACCAATGTCTGATTTGATTGAAGGTCCACTCCTTGAGATGGAACTCATATCCGACATCACTTGGGTGACCAAGAACCAGAGACTAGATAGCCCAAAGACTTAGGGAAAAACCAAACACTACTGGCTTGAAAAAAGGAAAAAGAAATGGGATTAATATAATGACATTCTGCTCTACTCAAAGACAGTGTCATCTTTAGTCACCATCAGAGAAGCTTCCTCCTGTAGCAGATGGGAACAAATGCAGAGAATCACAACCAGACACTATGCAGAGAGAGAATCCATAGAACATACAACTCTAAATGGGATGTCTCCATCACATCCTTCTCCTCAGAGCTCATGGTACCCAGAGGAAAAGAAGATGGGAAGAGTGTAAGAACCAAAGGGGATGGAAGCACCAGGAGACCAAGGGCTTCTGAATCAACTGAGCAAGGTTGCTATGAACTCAGAGACTGAAGCAGCAAGCACAGGGTCTACACCAGCCCCCTGTCTAAATATTATAGCTTTCAGCTTAGTATTTTTATAGGACCAGAGTGTATAAACAAGTGGGTCTCTGATTCTTGTGCCTTCTCTTGGGGCTCTTTTCCTTCTGTTGGGTTGTCTTGTCCAGCCTCAATGCACTGGCATTTATTTTTATCTTATCATGTTTTACTTTGTCATGTTTGGTTATTATCTCTTAGAAACTCATTCTTTTCTAATGAGAGACAATCATGATGGTAAAAATGAATACATATAGTTGTGTTGGTATGAAATGAGAATGGATCTGGAAGGGGTTGGGAGGAGGTGAATACGATGAAAACCACTTTGTATAAATTCATAGAGAAAAAAAAGCTACCATGTAACTGAAAAAAGAAAAAGAAAAATTAGTGAGCATTTATGGAAGGAAGAGAGATTCTATACGCACTTCTAGTATGAGTTAAAAGCCATCACTATGGGGAGCCAAATGTGGCTGTTCCAGTTTTTAAGTTCTGGGCCATCTATACCTCTTCTGGAACATTCTAAAGGTGTATAAGTCAGCAAAGCTTAGAGATACTTGTTTATTCATGTTTACCAAAGAATTATTTGGAATATTCAATTTATGGATGCAGTCTTGATGCCTGTCAACAGATAAATAAACAAAGAAAAAAGTCATCTAACCTCCTTCCCCCCAAATCAGGATAGCTATGGGCTGAGATCATCTCTTCATTATCCATTCAACCCTACACTGGCCTACCAGCTTTATTAGAACAGACTCACATTTAATATTTTTCCTTTTGTTTTTAAATAAGCACACAGGGGACTGTAGAGATGGCTCGGCCATTAGGAAAACTGACTTTTCCCAGAGCACACAAGTTTGATTAGCACCTACCAGCTCATAACTGTAACTCAGGTCTAGGGGATCTGATACCTTCCTCTGGTTTCTATGGGTACTACACACACACTGTGCACAGACATCCACACAGGCAAAAGACTAATAATAATAATAATAAATAACCAAATCTTTAAAAAGTAAAATTATCATACAAGTTAGTAGATATCATTATGGGGTTTCTCTTTCGTGTGTATGCATGTGTGCTATGTATGCTTGTGTATGAATGTTCATGTGTATGGGCGACAGTGTGTGTGTGTGTGTGTGTGTGTACGCACCAGAGGTTGACATAAAATTGTCTTCCTTAATTGTTCCCCACCTTGTGGTAATATATTTATATCTAATAAAGTTTGCTTGAAGCCACCCACAGTTACCCAAAAAGCTGATGGACTGGTGACCAACGCCTTTAATCCCAACACTAGGAAAGTTGAATGAGGAGGTGACAGCTGAGAAACGGGAGGCACGAGTTCAGTTCTTCCCCCGGGACCTCCTTCCCTTTCTGCTGAAGACGCAGAAGCATAGAGTTGAGATTCCTGAGGAGTGGCTGTGGCTTGTTTATCTGCTCTCTGATCTTTCAGCTTTTCCCCAATTCTGGCTCTGGGTTTCTATTCTAAGACCAAGTAGAATTCTTGTAACACCACCTAATATATGTTGAGACAGGGCTTCTCACTAGAACCCAGAACCTGCTGATTTGACAAGTCTATTTAGCCACCTTGGTCCAAGGATTCACCGTCTCTGCCTCTTTTGCTCTGGTGTATCAGGAGGGCTCCTACACCTAGCTGACATTCATGTGGGGGCTGGGGATTTCTGAACTTCAGTCTTCATCTTCATCAAGTGCTTTGCGATTGATCTCTTTCCCCAGCTCCTCCAATGGGTTCTGGGAATTCAAAGGAACAATGTGGTGGCCCGTGGAGTTAAACAGAATGGGTTTGCCTCCTGGTTTTACCTTGACACTTGCAACTTAAGGCAAATAATTTACTTTCTGCATACTTTAGTTTTCTTATCTTTGAGATTCTGATGCCATACTTGTCTACACAGTGAGTTCCAGACCAGCTAGGATGACATAGTGAACCGTCATCTCAAAAACCAAACAAGACTGGTATAATTAATGGTATCTAGCTGATGAACCTCATAGAGCAATACTTATAAAAAACAAAATACATGAATTGAGTTATTAAACATAGACACCACCCATCTTACAGATCTCTAACATAGATAGTTCACTGTCCATCATGTTTAATCCACTTTAACTTGTTTTTGCTGTGTGTCTTTCAGCAAATGATTACCTTTGATGAAAAGAACAGTATTTAAGATAGCATCTAGAGATCAGGAGACTGGGATATTGGTACCAATTCTGCCACTTACAAGCTGTGCAAGTAGACATAATCAAACCAAGTCTCAGAAGACCTAAGATCTGCCTGGGAGTGGTCAAGGGAGACAAAGCCCAAGGAAGAAATCAATGAGGTTGTCATCATAGGAGAAAAGGAACAAACCCAGAAAGCAGCAGGTAGGGTGCAGTGAGATACTTGTGCTCTAAACCAACTCTGTCTACATCTTCTTGTATGCTCATAAAAAGGCAGAGGAAATGGTAAACAACATGCATTAGTATGAAACAGAAACTCATATAATCCTGAAAATATACATGGTGAGACAGCACTGTTAAGACACAAGATTGAGAAAACTATTAATTAATCGAGTATGAACTCAATCCACCCTTTCTTCTCTGTTTCTGGGTTTGTCTTCCCTTTGGTAAGAAGCGGAGACAAATGACTATGGGTCTTTTCTTGTTTTAATACTGCACAATTCTTTGCCCTTCATGGATATCCCAATTTAATAAGTATCTGGTTAGGATGCTGACAGAAGGCCAACTTGGGAAAAATTAAATACGTTTCTCTAATAGCTAGATTCCTGCATCTCTCATTACAGTTCTACCAGCAAGAGGTCCACTCTGGTTCTTTCTGATCCTCACCATTCCTTCAGGCTGACTGATAAGCTAGCACCACAGAAACAAGACACTGTTTATAGAACAAACTTACCTAGCTTTCTTAGAGTTTCTATTGCTGCAAGAGACACTGTGACTATGGCAACTCTCATAAAGAAAACATTTAATTGGGGTAGCTTGCATATAGTTCAGAGCTTCAGTTCATTATCATCATGATGGAGAACACAGCAGCGTGCAGGCAGATGTGGTGCTGGAGCTGAAACTGCTACATCTTGCAGGCTACAGGAAGTCAACTGAGACACTGGGAAGTATCCTAAGCATAGAAAACCTTAAAGCCTGCCCCCACAGTGACACACTTCCTCCAAGGCAACACCCACTCCAACGAAGCCACATTTCCTAATAGTGCCACTCCCTATGAGATTATGGGGACCAATTATATTCAAACTACCACACTAACCTAAGATAATCCATAGCAACAAATTCGGATTATGCCTGTCTAATTGTAGGCAGAACAGGCAGGCTACAAACCAAGAGAATGCTTCAGTAGACTTGCCCATCCAAGTCTTTCATGTCTGCAGAGCTAGTCTGAAGAGGAAATCAGCTGCTGCCTTCTATTGGGAGAGGTCCAAGGTCATTTTGTGGAAAGACAAGTAGTTTGTAGAGCAGGTTCTGCTACTTCCAGTCAATATTGCTGTGACACACATATATACACATGCTCTCTTCTATTGAATCAAATTTTATTTTGATGGAACAATGAACGGAGTATTAAGACAAAAATTACTGGTTCAGAGAGCTTGGTTTATAGTATTTTTCATAGACTAACATAAATGATAAACATCTGTTCCAGAGCCTGCAATTAGACTAAGTTTATTATCAGGTAGCAGTGAGGTTTAAATATGATGTACTATGGGTCTGAGAATTTAGAATACAATCAGAGTTCTTAAGTGTGGTGTGCTGAGAGTAATGGATAGAAGAAATGAATGACCCAGATACTCTACTTCTTTCTCAGAAAACAGGGACACACAATGCTTTTATCCAGGCACAAATCACATTATAATGATTTTTTATTATGACAACAAGGGCCCACCTAGAGTATGGAAATAACTTCAACTTGAAAAATGTCAGTCCCCAAAAGTAATCTCTAGAAGACAAATCTGGATGGACAAGGAAGAAGCAATGGCAGTTGAGCAATCCACTTAGGTCTCAGTCTCCACTGAGTGTTGCCTAATGCAGGGACAGGACATATCCTAAGAAGGCTGCTAGGTGATTTAATTGCTGTTTGACATCATAGTGTACTTAGACAAATGAAGACGGCTACAGTATTAATGGGTGCTATCTTGCCGAACCGCCATCAGAAATGTGGTCTGAGGATGATTAAAGCTTCAATGTGTGGTGTCTAAATATACACTCACTGAAAATACATTGAATGATGAATGACTAACTTTGGAAGTCAAACTTTTTCCAAACCCCAGAACTCCAAATAGTTCACCATTGCCCTTAAGCGGTTTCCTACGGCTAAATTCAAATAAGCTCTCCTAACTAGTCCAACTTCCCCAGTAACCGTCCAGTAATATAATCTTTAGTGTTTTGACTTCATACTACAGTACTTTATTTCAAATTACTTCATCAGTTTTGGTCATGTCTCCTTCCACTGCATAATAAACAACTTACGAGCCCAAATCGTGCCTGTCATATCCTGTGCTGACCAACCCCACAGTGCTGAAGGTATGCTTAGCAAGCTCTTACAGAATGATGATGAAAGCAATAGGTAGGCTGCTTTCAAGCATGCACTTAAACACAGCACACTCACAAGCACAGGCTCCCGAGCCTCTTCTACAGTTATTAACTATGTCACCACAAGTGACATAGTTATTTCTTGCCTCTGCTTCCTTATCCATAAAATAGAGGATAATAATAGTACCCATTACTTCACAGGATTTCTAGGGATAGATTATTTTAAAACATACCTTTAAAATGCTCAGGCCAGGACCTGGCACTCAGCAACAACTCCCACGATGCCTTGAGTAAACACAACTTTGCTATTTTACAGATAAGGAAGCAGGCCTATGAAAAGGCTGCTGGTCCTTATTATAAGCATCCAGTGAGATGGGAGTTGGTATTTGAACCCAAGCAGTTCAGTTTCAGAGCACATCCTCTATAAACACCATTTTCAGAGGCTAGAGGTGTAGCTTAATAAAAATGCACTTGCCTAGCATGCATGAGGCATTGGGTTCAATTCCTAGTACCACAGTGGGTAATGTCTCGCCAATGCTTCAGTTTTTGGCTAGAGAATAACATAGTTCTCAGCATCTACCTTTACTTTTCACATATCTATCTGAAGCCTCAGATCTCAAACTGAGAAAACAAATGTTGGTTGCTTGCTTTCCCTGTATTCAAATTCAAATTACAAGCACACAATGCACATACCTGTGATCCCAGCGTGCAGGAGGTAGAGGCAAGAAGATCTGGAGTTTGAAGCCAGCCTAAAACACATAGTGTGAAATCCTGTCTAAAAAACTGAAGGGAGAAGGATGGAGCTCAGTGATAAAATAAAAAGTTTGCCTAGTCTGCACCAGGTCCTAAATTCCATACTAGTAACAAGGAAAAATTTAACTCTTTATCCTTTACTAAGTAGTAGTGGCATGTTATTGTATTTGATACTCAGAGCAACTCTAAAAATAGCTATATAAGATAAAATACTTGGCTAAGATGCCTGGGTTCATGAAAGCTGCAGTTGGCACTTGAACTCAGGTCTCAGGTACAAATCCAGAAGTGCACCCTCATTTGCCTCAGGCAAGATATTTAACCTTTCACTTTATTGGAGGTTGAGCTAACTGTGATACTGCACCATTAGAAAGTTAAATGGTGGAATTCACTAAAGTGTTTGGTACAGGGCACATAATATATGTTCAGAATACCTCAGCTCTTACCACACCTCATTACCATGAAAAATGAGAACTTAAGTTGCTGACTTAGTACAATATTTCCCTACCTATTATTATTTAGGGACATCCCTATAAAAAGAAGGAACTGTAAATCCCAAAGGACAGTTTGATCCAACTTTTCAGCATCTGCCCTTCACCAGATCTACCTACTGCTTCTCTGAATCTTTCAAAAAAGTCTGTAATTCTTACTCAGTTCCAAAGGAAGCCCTATGTCTCACAACTATTCTGATTATTGTCCCTTCTGAACTTTAGGGATTTGCCCTGTTACCAGTCAAAAATGGGTGCTGGGCAAGTTATTCCAAGTGGAAAATTCAACTCCATCCCAGGCGGAAACCCCAAATCTCTGCTGTTCCAGCAGATTTCCAGGACTTGCTGGCTCCCAGAAACCACAATTACAGGCACGCTCAAAGCAGAGGAGTAATTAGACCCATACCATCAGCTCAGCAGTTCTCCCTCCAGGGCTGACTCCATCTCTCCCTCCCCTACCCCCACTAACCCAAACCCCATCTGAACCACTACACAGAGGAGAGAAGCAACGGAAATTTCCATCTGTCCTCTCTTCCACTCTTACCCCACTTCCAGGAAACAGAAAAAGTAGGACAAAATAAAGAACTCAACTCATGGGTATAAATAATGCTGAATGGTAATAGCGTTCACAGAAAGAGAAACATTCTTCAGCTTCCTATACCTCACAAAGACAGCATTGGAAAGGAGTATCCTGGAGGAAAGTCCTTTCTTCTTCCAAATGTGAAAAGGCGTCTTGTGAAACAAGAGAGAAACCTTGAGGCTGGAGGACTGTTCAGCAGTTAAGAGCACTAGCTGCTCTTTCAGAGAAGCGTTTGGTTCCCAGCACATGCATAGTGGCTCACAACTGCACATAACTCCACAAGCACCCACCCTCATAAATATAACATTCTCTCCTCACCTCTCATACGCACCAAAGTAATAAAAATGAATTTGAAGGGGGGAGGGGGAGGGAGGGAGGAAGGGACCTCCAACTCTCCACAATAAGATTAGTCCTGGAAACAGAATGTAGCAAACATGGCATATTGAAGGTCAAAGGCATCTAGGATTCTAACTTTTATTTTATCTTCAAGATAGTAGAGGGTCCTGGAGGAGTCATCACTTGTCTCCTGAACTGCTCCTACCTTGGTTCAGGAAAGAATACCAGCAGTTGCGCTCATTTCCAAATGTGCTGCTCTTCTACTCTGGAATGGCAGGGCTGGTGCTCCCCTTCCTTCAAACTCCAGCATAGCAGCACTCTCAGTACTGCCTTCTCCTGTTCAGTCTTAACTACCTCTTTCTTGGTGATGTATATTTGCTTAGTTTGGTTCTATGGCTGCTTCAAACAAATCCTTTTTAACAGTGTATCCTTTACTGCTCCTCATATTCTCAGGGCTCTATGGTTTCCACTGAGCCCAACTTGATAATGCTGAAGGCCTTCAGTAAGTCTCAGAACACTGGGTCACCTCCAGGAACTCTCAGGAGGTGATGCTAACGTTGATGGTACAAAAAATAAGGATGAAATGTTATTCTAAATGGAAAAAAAACTTAAAAACCCTAAAGGGTTTTTGGAGCCGAAGGCTGTGCTGCTAGGACAGTTTTAAAGCCCTGGAGTTGTGATGATACAACCAATGGAGAAAGTTCCCAGGCAATCCAGTACAGACCCAATTTCATCAAAACCTGAAAGCTTTCTTTGATGTAGTGCCTCATGACTGATCTTCCCTCTGGGCTATTATCTTAGTTGTCATAAACACACCATCGCTTAGTGTCTTAGAACAAGATCAGGAAAAACAATATATAGCCATTCCATCTACTGATTTTAAGCTTTGTTTGGCATATCTAGCATAACCAAATACAATGTTTCACCCTGGAATTAACTGGTTCTAAAAAGTTCTGCATTATACTAAAGGATTCTCAGTGTACTTCCACACCTCTGGATTTTCCCAGTAGGGATCAGCTCTTTGAAGGGGAGAGCAAACCTTTACACTTTCAAAGTGTCTCTCTCTGTATTCCCTCCTCTTCTGCTGGCTAGCTGGATGATTAAGTGGTTTAGCGCGCGCGCGCGCGCACACACACACACACACACACACACACACACACACACACACACACACACAGACCACACATGCAAGGCTCTATACATACTACACTGTTCAATCCATCTGTCTGGCAAACTAGATGACAATGGATAACTGGAACAGGCACAAATTGAAGCGATCAGATAACTAAAGAGAAACTGGGGATTTCAAAATGGAATGGCTAATCTTACAGGCTAGGCATGGAATGGTTGGTTAGATGATTCTGACCTCAAGACTGATGGGTAAAGAGGGAGCTAGGAAGCACTCCACCAAAAGTACTGCAAAGAATCTTACTTCTCTGTGCCCCTGATCCTATGTCAGAAGACTGCCATAGACTAGGACTTAAGACTGTTCCTGGGAACAGCAGGCAGTGTAAAGACAGCAGCAGCAGCAGCGACATTACCTGCTGCTATCTCCTTCCCTGGGTCACACTGAACCTTTAACGATTTGGCTAATATGGAATGTCATCCCCACAATCTACTAAGACTGAGTGAGCTACAGGCTCCAGAAAGACCAGGCTGGTTAAGACTAAGAGCTGTTTCTATCCTAACTGACCATGTGCTAAAGCTCAGATTCTCTTCCTGCAGGTTCTCAATGTGTAGGCAGCTGAGTCAGAGGCGGCTATGGAAACCAAGACGTCACCTGGGTTATCCTTGTTCTCCACACATATCACAAAGTACAAAGTGGAGAGAGAATAAACAATGCAAGAAGGTACAAGTTGGAGATGAGATGCAGGTGAGTGATGAGGGAGAGCACAAGAAAGAGGAGTAAGGGGGGAGCTAGAGATGCGGAGGGAGGGAGGTTACACAGGAGGATGGTGGAGAGAAGGGCCCAGGAGGATTAAACACCACACTACCTTGGGAACTAGTACAGACGCTAAGCCAACCAAACATGCTCAGTTCTGGCAGCAGTGCTGTTAAAATGAAACATATTACAGACTGTGCTTTATAAAAAGGCTGTAAAATTGTTAATTAGAGCCGAGTGTCTGACACAAAACAGGATGGGGTGTTGAGAAGAGCAGAGTACAGGCAGAAGTGGGTAGTTTGCATCTAAGAAGAAGAAGAAGAAGAAGAAGAAGAAGAAGAAGAAGAAGAAGAAGAAGAAGAAGAAGAAGAAGAAGAAGAAGAAGAAGAAGAAGAAGAAGAAGAAGGTTTGGCTCATTAGTTTAGGATTTTGAATTAAGGTTCCTTTCACAGGATTATCACAGCTTCCAATGTGGCCACATAGCAGTGTGTTTCCATCCTTTAACTAAAATGTTACCTTAAGTTACCTTCTCTCTGATCACCGTCTCTAAAATTGTAAGCTATACATTGCTAATATTACCTATTTTATCTCCTTAGTAACAATAAGGATTTCAGGCACGTAGCAGCCACAGCCACGTCGTAAACCCAACATGGTGCAGGGTGAGATACAAATTCCTGTCATGTAGCGGACACTTGGTAAACCCAACACCTGTGTACAGAGGGCACGTCCCTAGGCATGGTTACATAAATCTGTGACCACCTGCTCTCTTAAAAGGAGTCACTGTGAGAAAGCCTATCTCTTTTCTGCTTCTCTCCCGTGTACTCACTCTGCACCTGCAATTCTCCTGAATAAACTCTAGTGTGGCACTGCTAATGTGTGTCTGATCTCACATGCGAAACTAAGTCATTATTACCTCATATATTTTAAATTCATTTTTAATTTAATTTTTAAAATGTTAAATTCAAAGTAGACAAAAGGTTTTGTCTTTTTTTTTTTCACTATTTTCTCAGTGTCAGCAACAATTCCTGGAACACAGCAGAAGCTCAAAAGGTATCTAATAAATGAAAGAACAAGACCCTCTATTTGAATCCAATCTTACCAAGTTCTATTATTTCAGAGAATGTAGGGAGAAAATACTTTCTATATCTCAAAACAATGTAAAAACATATATATAAACGTTAAGAGTCAGAGAATTTCACATCATTTCACATAGGAAGAAACTGGAATAGAATGAACCTTTGCTATGTACTGAGTGACTAGGTCTACACAATCATACAGACTCTTTCAATTCCTATGCTGATGCCTAAGCCCCAACGTGACAGAATTTGGAGACAGGGCCTTGTTGTGTGACTGTTTTCTCTGAGATTAAAAATATTCACCAGAGGTCCTGAGATCAATTCCCAGCAACCACATGGTGGCTCACAACCATCTATAAAGGGATCTGGCGCTCCCTTCTGACATGCAGGCAGAATACTGTATATGTAATAAATAAATAAACAAAACCAAAAACAAACAAACATTCCATCCTATAGGAAGCTCCTTAAGAAGGAAGGTAAATAACTCAAAATAGCTTCAGGAAGTTCACCAGATTTACTAGGTCCCTCCCTGCCAGGGTAAGCTATAAAAGCTGAAAGTCTTTAAAAGGAAGTAAAGCCAAGTTAAAAGTCTCTCAGACAAACTGAGAGGCAAAGAAGACTGGCTCTTCAAGGAGAAAAGCTGCAAAAATTTTCATACAAGATCTGGAAGACGCTTCCTGAGGCACCTGGAAAGGATACCCAATGAGCTGCTGGCAGAATGTGCAGTAGTTTTGTGAGCTGTCATCCATGCTGGGTGGGTTTTGGTAATGTAGCTGTCTTTGAGTCATTTCTGCTCTAGGAAGTAATCTCTCACTCATATTCCTATAAGTAATCCCAACAAAACTCTTGGTTCACCAAGAGTACTTTGGCCTGTCATGGGTTTCCTATCTGGGGTGGGTAGACATGTGCACTGCATTTCCCCAGGAAAAGTTTTGTCAAACAACAGACCTTTAGAACGTGATTAGGGTCAGATGAGGTCATGAGAGTGTGGCACTTACGATGGTGGGGCTAGTGCTCATATGGAGTCTACCGTTTCTTCTCACAAGCACAGTGTGGGGATGGCCACATCAAAGAGTGAGAAGATGGTCGACTGCGGTCAGCAATGCTTTGTCAGGTTCAACCACTCCCTCCATCTGATCTCAGAGCTGAGAAAAGCAAGTGTCTGTTTTTTAAGTTATAGGAGCCTGTGGTAGTACTGACTGTCAATCTGGGGTTACTCTCTGAGAATATACAGACTACACCGACTCAGGTGGAAAGCTGGCTGGATATTCCTTCCTGACTGTGGATGTAGTTCTTGCCCCATGACTCCCTGCCCTGAATGACTACACCCTCAAGCTTCACCCCTTTCTCCCTTACGCTGCTTTTGTGAGACTAACAAGGAAAGAACCAAGACTGAGCTCAAGTTCACTAGGGAGCTGTCAAATAAAAATTCAGGGTCCTTGGTGGCAGGGTGAGAACAGGATGTAGGGCTCTACTCTAGGTAGCCAGGTGGCTCATCCCAATTGTGGAGATAATGACATAAGGAGAGCTGGAAAATGGGCAGCTTATCCTAGATTTCACTGTTCGATATCCCAGCTTCATTTCTTGTTCTTTCACAGAATAAGGAGATGAACAAAAACCAAGGTATGGTTTTGCCTACAAAGGCCTTTCCACCTAGCTATGTTTGAACATCCATTATTATTGTGTGTGTGTGTGTGTGTGTGTGTGTGTGTGTGTGTGTGAGTGCACATGAATGATTCTTCTCAGCATCCACGTCTACATGGGTCCAGGGAGTCAAACTCAGGTTGCTATGGCAAGTGCTTTACCTGCAGAGCTATCTCGCCAGCCTCTGCTTAGTTACATTGAGACACATGGCTGCAGTTAGGATTAAGAGTTACAAACTGGTATTAAGTCCACTGGAAATTTAAAGACTGCCTAGTAAAAATCACCTGTAAATGGTTAACAAAATCTTGGAGGCAGTTTCAAGATTTTGTATACCATTAGACCTTTAAAATCCTAACTTTCAAGTGACCTTCATCTTTATGAAAAAATTTGCTATCAAGTATTAAACAAATTTATACTTAATATGCTTCCTAAGTAACTTAAGAGATTTTGTAATTTTTTGGTCACATTTTTGAGCCAGAGTTTTTCTTAGTAGTTCAGATTAAGTCCAGAATTCACTCTGTAGCCCACAATTGATCTTGAACTTCCCATCCTTTTGCCTCAGGATACTGAATGCTGGGATTTCAGGTGTCTGTCACAATGCCTGGCTCACCTTTATAATCATGTTCACCTTTGGCAATGGCTAACAAGTACTGACTGGTACAAAGAAATGATTTAGGTATCTGGGGCATATCCTAAGGGATAAAACGTCCTTGGGAGACTTAAGCTCTTGGTAAACTTGGAGACAGACAAAGCAAACTTAACTCTGCAATGTACAAATGCAAAAAATCACATCCAAATCCACAATTCTACACAGAATACGCTGAATACCAGTCATCTCAAGGTAAAGCATATCACAGAGAGCTATCCGCAGGTCAGCTGTGCTGAACCAGACTCTTTAGGACACTCCTTCTTAGGCACTGTTCTACTGCTGTGAAGAGAGATCAAGACCAAGGCAACTCTGAAAACCAAGCATTTAATTGGGGGCTTGCTTACAGTTTTAGAAGGTGAGTTGGTGGTCATTACGGTGGGGAACAAGGTGGCAAGCCGACAGGCATGGCACAGGGACGGGGTTGAGAGTTTACATCTGATCTACAAATAGGAGAC
The DNA here is from genome assembly GCA_033318265.1 of Phyllotis vaccarum. Lineage (NCBI taxonomy): Eukaryota > Metazoa > Chordata > Mammalia > Rodentia > Cricetidae > Phyllotis > Phyllotis vaccarum. The sequence goes on along the minus strand of JARWLC010000007.1, from coordinate 99,305,361 downwards.
TGGGCTGGCCTGAGCTTCTGAAACCCTAAAGCCTACCCTGAACGATACACTTCCTCCAACAAGACCATACCACCTAAGCCGCCCACCAAAATATCCCAACAAGACCATACCACCTAAGCCGCCCACCAAAATATCAAATATATGAGGCTACAGGGGGCATTCTCATTCAAACCACCACACAGAATTACACTTTAAAATTTCTCTTCTAAAAAAATAAAATAAAATAAAGAAAACCTTATTTATGAATGAAATTACCAAAGAATATATTTTTTTCCTTTCTAGCTTTTAAAACGTAAGTCTCAATCATGGTTTGTTTTAAACAATCAAGGGCCAGAGAGATGGATGGCTGGCTCAGAGGTTAAGAACACTGGATGCTTTTTCAGAAGACCCAAGTTTGGTTCCCAGCACATACAATAACTGCTTACCACTGTCTATAACTCCCAATTTCCAAGGTTCTGACCCCTCTGTACATACACTCTGTACAAATGACCTCTGAGGGCATTTGCTGAACCCTTCTGTACATACTCATATGCAGACACATACACTAACACATAATTTAAAATAATTTTAAAGCCTAAAAAAGAAAAAAACCCAATACAGATTCATTCCCTTGTCGAAACAAACTGGTAGAAAACCTCTGCAGAAGATAAAAGTCAGTTTAACTGATTGGAAAGTCTGAAAAACATTAAGTTTCCAGGACTTGTAACCACCATGTCATTCCTTTATTAGGCTCACTTTAAATTCATTTCATATTGGCTAAACCTCCATGTGAACTTGTTGCCTAGAGCGCTTGTCAAATTTAATCTCACTCTTCTGTCTACAACAGAGGGAGACTGTTGTGGTGATATATTGTATATTTAATAAAAATAGCCTGACATATCTGAGGAAAGAGCTACCCACAGAGCCAAGCTGTAAAGGTCAGGGAGTGGTGACCCATGCCTTTAATTCCATCCTTCAGGAGGCAGAGATCCCTCTGGATCTCAGTGAGTTCAAGGCCTAACAGAGCCAGGTGGTGGAGGCACACACCTGTAATCCTAGCTCTAGGAGAGTTGAACCAGGAGAGGAAGCAAGGGTATTTCCCTTTGCCTGACTTCCCTTTTCAGCTGAGGGTGGAGAGATCTGCGTCTGAGGATTCTTGGAGACAGGCCTGAGATGAGAAGGTGAGGAGAAATGGCTGTGGTTTGTTTCTCTCTCTCTGATATTTCAGGTATTTTTTTATTAAATATACAATAAGTCACCACAGTCAATCCTAGTTTTCTTTCTACAGTTGTGACAAAAACTGTAACTAAAAGCAACTTGTGGAGGAAAAGGTTTGTGTGGCTCACACTTTCTGACTATAGTCTATTACTAGAAAAGTCAAGGTAGGAACTTAAGGAGGGCAGGAACCTAAAGGCACAGAGTAGTGTTTCTCAACCTCCCTAATGCTATAATCTTGTAATACAGTTTCTTGTATCATGGTGATTCCTCAACCATAAAATTATTTTTGTTGCCACCTCATTACAGTAATTTTGCTACTGTAATGGATCATAATATAAATATCTGATATGCAGGTTATCTGATATGAGACCCTTATGAAAGGACCATTTGACCCAAAGGAATTGAGAACCACTGAGATGGAGGAATGCAGTTACTGACTGGCTTTCTTATAGCACTCCGGACCACTTGTCCAGGGATAGCATCACCCACAGTGGACTGGGCCCGCTCACATAAATCATTGACTAAAAAAATGCCCCCCAGACTTACCTGATATGGGATGTCTTTCTGTACGCTGTAAATATACTTTATTACCTTTTTTTTTTTTTTTTTAAGTAAAGAAGCTGTTTTGGCCTATGGCAAGATAGCTTAAAGGTAGGCAGGAAATCCAAGCAGAGATAAAAGACGAAGGGCAGAGTCAAGGAGATGCTGTAGGCTGCCACCCAGAAAGCAAGATGTAATGGGACACAGGTAAAGCCATGGAGCCATGTGACAATACATAGATTAATAGACATTAATAGGCTGAGTCAAGTTGTAGAGCTAGTTGGTAATGAGCCTGAGCCATGGGCCAAACAGTCAGTAATTAACATAAGCCTTTGTGTGCTTATGTGGGACTAAGCAGCTGCAGGACTGCCCATAGGGACCTCAGGGCTAGGCTGGGCCAGAAGCTTCAGGCTACACTTGCCTAGAGGCCACTCTAGGAGGTATTTTCTCAACTGGGGGTCTCTCTTGCCAGCTAAGTCTAGGTGTGCCAAGCTGACAAAAGCTAACTAGCCCACACACAGCTGGCGGACTCAGGAGGGAAGGGCTGTCTTACTCCTAGCATCGTGTTTGTAAGAAAGGCTGCTGCTTGTCAGTTCCAGCCGACTTGGGGAATTCTTATGAGGACCACCAGCCAATATAAAGAAAAATATCCAACAGGAAAACAAGTAAAAAACTGCTTCACAAAATACTTGATCATATGCACAGACATCTTAAGGAATAAACAAAAAGATAAAAGACACAAGATTGCCAAACAAAAGCATATTTTATATGTAACAATGAACAATATAAAGTGAAGTTAAGAAAGTAATATTGGCATACGCCTTTAATCCCAGCATCTACAGGGTAAGGACAGGTAGATCTCTCTGAGCTTGAAGGCAGCCATAGAGAGTTCCAAGCCAGGGCTACACAGTAAACCTCATCTCATACACAAACATACAAAACAATCTCACGTTAACAGCAAAAGGACTAAAGTTTATGGGAATAAATTGACAAAAATCTGTCCCTGAAATTCACAAAACATTGAAAAATTGTCAAGCAGAAAAACATTCTCAAAAGGAAGGAAATTTTGAAATAGGGAAGTGATATACTAACTGAGCTAAAAGTCAATGAAACCTCCACTGGAACCCCAGATTTTCATTCCTTGTTTTGGCATATGTTACCAGTAAAATTCATATGAAAATGAATAGCTAACACAATAATGAGTAAAGGACAAAAGTAGAGAATTCACACTTCCTGATTTCAAAATCTACTGTATCTTTGTGTTCTTGAGTTACACGATGGTTTCTTGGATATCAAAAGCATAAATCACAAAAAAAGGAAAAATTGAGCTTCATCAAAATTAATAACTTTTGAGCTTCAAATCAAGAAATTGAAAAGACAAGACACATAATGGAAAAAATTTTTTAAATCACATATGTAATAAAGAGCTTATAACATGAATATGTAAAAACTGACACCAACAATAAAAATATGATTACAAATAGGCAAATATTTGAATATACCTCTCTCTTCACGTGTACATGCATGTGAGCATTCATGCCTATAAATATCTTAAAAGATAAAATTTGTTACTAGTTCCCTATGACTTTTCAGGCAAATCAAAACAATAATGAGATACTACCTTACACCCACCAGGATGGCCAGAGACAAATGCCGATTAAGACTTGGAGAAATCTGAGCACTCACAGATTCTGGTGGGAAGGTAAACCAGTGTGGCCACTTTAAGAAAACAGGCAGCTTTTCAAAAAGATAAACAGAGGAGTATTGTATGGTTTAGCAGTCAACTCACAGGGCTCAAAACCTACATTCACCTGAAATATACAAGAGTATTTCCAATAGTAGAATGTATAAAAACTCTAATGAAGAAACAATCCAATGTCTGTTAACAGATGAAGGAATAATGCCATATTAATTGGCAGTTAAGAACAACAAAGAAGTGATAGGAGTTGCAACATAGATGAGCCTTCAAAACACCAGAGAAAGCAGAAGAAGACAGCCACAAAGACTTTTATGTTGCATGAGTCCATGTCTGTGAAATGTCTAGAATAGGCAAACTCACAAAGAATGGCTAGGGCCAAAATGAAAAGGGAAAGACTATGGAATTTCCATCTGTGGCATTAAAAGAATTCTGAAAGTAGTAATATGGTAATGGCCAAACTGACTGTTTTAAAACATCCCGTAATTGTCAGAAGAGTGAAGGTTATGCATGTGAAATAGATCTCAGTAAGACTATAGCAAAAGGGTCTTTCCTGGCACTCACTCTCATACACACAGGCTAGCTGCATGCCTATTGCTCTCTCTAGGTATTAATGCGTCATTTTTGTTGACTCTAGGTAAAAAGAGAACCACTCCCCCAGCATTTTTAATTAAAAACATTTAATGTTAATTAAACTGCATTTGGAACAATGCCTGGCACAAAGTATTGATCATCATCACCATTTTCACAATTTGTAGGCCATGTATATTAACACAGTTTATTGATAGCTTAGTTGCAAGACTGAAGGGGAAAGCAGATGAGACAGAAGTCAGATTCCCCTTCTTTGGTACTGTCTTCCAGTCTTTAGATAAGAATGCTGCTCTTGGGAGCTACTGGACAGGCATGTGATGGTGGTGATGGCGGCGGTGGCGGTGACATGGAGCTATCTGGTCCTGGACATCAATAACAGATTACCTACTTGACTAAGGTTGGTCAAAGTTGCTCCATATTATGGAGACCTGTCTTTTTGCAAGGCTGAATTCCATTAACTTCCTGGTACTGTACTGGAGTCTATTCCTAACTTTCCCTCTCCATATCCTTTATCACAAAAGCCTTTTCTACTGGGTGGGGCTGTTTCAAAATACAAATATTATAGTATCAATCATACAAATGTTTATACATCCCTCTCTTGTTCTCTCCAGAAAAAAAAGAAACCTGTAGGTTTCATAATCCATTTTGAATTCCTTAAATATACTTTCCTTTAATTCCTATGGTTTACTTCTAGTACTTAATGTGTAACTATACTTTGGATCCTGACATTATAAAACACAGATTGGCCTTTCTTAAGGTGAATTCCTTAACATGCTTCTCACAAAGGATCTCCTTCATCCCTCCCCAAAATAAAAGAGCAAACAGAAGACAGAGTGCCTGAAGCAGAGCCCCAATTCCTATGCTATGGATATGAAATATCCAGGATTCCCCTAAATCTTCAGGGTCTTTGACCACACTCAAGTGCTATCTTGAGACTTGACTGTTCTGTGTCCTGTCAACCGACAGACACAAAAGCAAAGCTGACAGGAGGATGCTCCTCTAGGAGGAAGCAGTAGTGGAAGCATCTGACTGAAGATGAGTGGGAAGCATCCCAATAAATACATACTCAATCAATCAATCAAACACATTTGCACAGATTCAACCCCCCCCCCCTCCATACTTAATCTTAGCATGCTGGCTTTCTGGAGACCTTACTGCACCCTTCTAGCTTTTTCCCAGGTGACAGAAGCTTCTTGGTTTGTTTGCAGACACCCTGATTCTTTTGCATGTCCAACTTTCTCATTGAATCTGTCTAACCAAAGAGCCCACCTGTGGGCTCTGCTTTGACTTCAAGATAGTCACACTTAGCTAGGGAAAAATCTTATCACTGTGCGTTGTAGCAAGCAGTTCCAAGGTCAGTAGCCATGGTTTCCAAGGCCCATGGTCTAGCTTTATCAGCCAGTTCTTCCACTGCTCCAAAACTTGGTGGCTCTCCTCGACTACCATTCTTTAAGGCTATAATAAATATAAAATACTTATAGTACCAAAATAACTGAAGCATACATTTTTTTTTCAATTTCCTACCACTACCTCAACCACCTCACACTACATCAACACTCATCCAGTCTCCTCTAATGCTAGTACAAATTCAGCCCCACCCATGACTCTGAACCTATTACCCTCTACCTACTCAGACTACAACCAAATCCTTTTTAACCTGCGCAAAAAAATATTTTCTTGACATAGTCAGCCCCACTAGCTATCACCAAGCAGTCTCCTGGCCTGTTTCTCGTCTTGACTTCTAGAAAGTGTTGTGACATTTAGTGTATTTCCATCTTCTACTGACTCCTCAAAGAAATTTCAATTTGACTTTGGCCAGAACTCTGATAAAATTATTTTCAATAAAATTATTAATAGCTTGCCTATCAAGTGAAAAATCTGTAGGATTTTATTTATCAGATTTCATTGAGATGGACCTCTCACCTCATTTGACCATGCTGATGTCTTTTACCTAGAGTTTTTCATGTTGTCTTAGAAGTCAGGCTGCTCTTGCGTTAGCCAACCTTAGACTAATTCTCTGTGCTAAGACTCTCTCAAATTTCAGACTCTCTATGGAACTTGCTGGGGGAATATCCTATAGATTCTCAAGTCCAATGCACTGAAAAATTCATTTTCCATTCTTTACCTCTATTCCTGGTCAGTTAAGTAATAATTCTGCCAATATGATAAAGATGCTTCTATTTCTCATTTCTACATCTACTCTGGGAATTCCAGAGACTTCATGGGATAGTGATCAAAAGCCAAGATTCCAAAGGTCTTTCCAGGTTGACTTTTTCTTAACTTGACACAAGGTAGTTCTCTAGGAAGATCCTCAAATGATAGAACGCCTTGCCTTCATCAGATTCACCTATAGGTAAGACTATAGTGCTTTTTCTTAATGATTGGTGTGGGTGGTCCTGAGTTGTATAAGAAAGCAGGTTGAGCAAGTCATGGAGAACAAGCCAGTAAGCAGCTCTCTTCCATAGCTTCTGCATCAGTTCTTGCCCTGACTGCTTTCATTGATGAGCAGTGATGTGGAAATGTAGGATGAAATAAACCCCTTCCTTCCTAACTTGCTTTTGGTCATGGAGTTTTATCACAGCAATAGAAAGCTAAGACATTGCCAAACTGACAGAATCTGAAATCAAGTTCTACTACTTTTCAGCTTCATGGCCTTGGGGAAGGTATGTAATTCTCAGATTTAATTACCCTGGGCTCAACAGTTCCTTTTAGGGTTTTTAAGACTGAAGGAGCTACTATGTGCAAAGTGCTTGTAAAATGTAAAAGACCTTAATGCCTGGGCTCAAACATCCCCCCCCCCCCCATCACTAAAACAGACTTAAAGATTTGGAGAAATAAACCATGTCTGTAGGTAAAAAGACTGAATATTGCCAAAATGGAATTTTCTCCAAAGTGATTGCCAAATGTTATAGCTTCAACACTTTTTAATTTACTTTTTTGTGTAGAAACTGATGAGCTGATTCTAAAATTTATATGAAAATATTTCTGAAGGAAGAATAGTGTTGGAAAAGTTGTGTTATTTGTCTTCAAGGTGTAGTTTAAAGCTACAACAATCATAAAAGCTTGTGGCTGGTGCCAGTGGAACAAAGCAGACTAGACTAAGTGCATCTGATGACTAATTTTCTGCATTGGTGTCAATATAACTGAATGACAGAGAATAATCTTCCAACAAGTGTATACATACAAACAAAGACCTCACTGTTCCCTCACACATGATACAAAATTACCAAAACCATAACACAATTAAAGAAAGAAGCAATATATATATATATACATACATACATATATATATATATATATCTACAGAAAACCTTAAGACTTTGAAGTTGCAGAGTAATCACATACAGTATAAACTTTAAGGAAAAAAAAGGTGCTAGGTTTTATCAGAATTAAGAACTTTTGTTCTTCAAACATCACTGTACTTTGCCGTGTGCAAACTTAATGACATGTTTCAAAAAACAAAATGAAGAAGTGAGAATAGCAGAGAACAGCGTCAAAGACAGAGCAAGCCACAGCTCAAGGGAAAATAGAGCAGGGACACCCAACATAGAAACTGTCCAGAACACATAGAGTTCTTATAATGCAGTATCTGGGCCAATACTGCGATATATCCAGTTTTAAACATTGATAAGATGGCTGAGCAAGTAGAGGCACTTGTCATTAAGCCTGACAGCCTGAGCTGGGTACCCAGAACCAACATGGTGGAAAAGGACCGACTCTTAAGTTGTCCCTTGTCTTAGAATTTCTATTGCTCTTCATAGGGTTCCCTATGGGCCAAGCATTCGAACACATGCCTCTCTGGAGTCCACTTATTCAAATCACCACAATTTCTGGTGTCCACCCCACATCACACACAAAATAAATGCTAAAGAAATTTTTGGGGGGCCAGGAGTGGTAGTGCATACCTTTTATTCCAGCATTTGGAGACAGAGGCAGGTAGATTTCTGTGTGTTTGAAGCCAGTGTGGTCTACAGAGTTCTAGGACAGTCGGGGCTACATGAGGCCTTTTCTCAAAAATAAATAAATAAAATTCTTTAAAATGGATAAAAGACTTAAACACATGGAAGAAACTAAGGACATATACATTGCTGTGATGGCTGATTTTGGTTGTCAACTTGACACACCTGGGAGGAGGCCTCAGTGAGGAGTCTGAGCCTGTCTGTGGGCATCTTCTTGATTGCTAATTGGCCCTGGAGGAAGGTCTAGCCCACTACGCATTTAGTGCTGTACCATCTCTCGGCAGGTGGTCTGGACTATAGAAGAAATAAGCCAGTAAGTGGTTTCTTCAGTCCCTGCCGTGGCTTCCCTTGATGATAAACTAGAATCTCTCAGTCAAACCCTTTCCTCCCAAAGTTAGTTTTGGTTAGGTTTTATCACAGCAACAAAAAGCAAACTAGGACACTAGCAAACAGACACACACAGATGTTTATCTATGTAGCTCACAACAATAAAGTATTACTGCCCAGCTACCGACAGTCAGACTCAAACCAACCAGACTAACTGCATTATACACATACCTAGCACATGACCTAGCCATTCTTCTAAGATTTACACAAGGAAAAACTCAAAAAGCAAAACACATGCCTGCACAAAGACCTGCACACCAGTGGGTGTTCATAAAAGGCTTATCTACAAAATAGAATACTAAACAATGTAAAGGAACACACTGCTGATATACAGAAGAACATAGAGTAACTTGAAGCCAATCGTGTTAAGGGAAAGCAGTCAAATAATGAAAGGTATATAATTATGACTCTAGAAGAAGCAAGAGGAAACTTTTGGAGGAATGTTGTCTATGTTCTTTATTCTGATTTGGGAGAAGGTATCAATATGCACATGTGCCAAAATGCATCAAGTTAAATTCTATAAATATTTGTGTTTGTAAACAAATATATTTTAATAAAGCTATTAAAAGAAAATAACAGCATTTCAGCACTAGATCTATATTAGAAACTATAAATTACACTCCTCAAATTCTTTGTGCTGGCAATAAAAGTCAGTCCATTTCAGAATGCTGCTAAATTATAACGAGGAAATTCTGTTTGAATTTAAGATGGGAGAAAATTATAAGTACATATACTCTTGATATTTTATGTTTAAACATGCATATGGTTATTTAATTGATTAATGCATAGGCAAGTTCCAAATACACATGTCAATGGAGAGGCAACACAATCAGGGCAGATAGTTTTCTAAATACATCTTTTTTTGCCTCTGTACTACATTAGTATATGGCTTGCAGAAGATATGCTCAAGGATCTAGTACTAAGACGACTGTTTTTAAATTAAATTGTGTGTGTGTGTGTATGTGTGTGTACGTGCATGCAGTGCTCATGCTGTGGATATATGTGTGTCATGGCTTGGAAGAGGAGGTCAGAGGAAAACTTTTGGGAGTTAGCGCTCTCCTTCCTCCATCGGGATTGGCAGCAAGTGCCTTTACTCGGCCACTTTACCTATCGGTCCATGAAGGGTCTTTTAAAAGCTGTCTACTAGGAGCTAGAGAGATGGCGCAGCAATTAAGAACACTGGCTGCTCTTCCAGAAAACCTGAGTTTGACTCCCAGCACCCACAAAGAAGCTCACAACTATCTATAACTCCATTTCCTTCATAGGCACTAGGTACACAAGTGTTGCACAGACATATCAGGCAAAACACACATACACATAAAAAATGTTAAAAACTCATATGCTATTATAGGAGCTCATGAATTATTAAGTGGCAGGAATAAATTACAATGCTGAAATTGATGAAACAATTGTGTTATATGTAGACTTTGAGAATTCAAAAGAATTATGTGTCTCCCACCAACATGGACATGGGCAAATATTTGCCCTGTATTCTTTACTCTTTCAAGCTGCCATAAAAAGCTTGCTGGGTATCTAAGTGGTTAGATTTCAATGTGAAATGTCTAACAGGCTGACTGTACAAACAGAAAAGGTGGAAAAAGCAAAAGGTTTAATCTTGAGATTCTTTCAGTAAATTCTCTGCAATTATAGTCTTTGGTAAAGCAGTTGCTATGGCAACAGAGGAAGGGGGAGGGGATAAGTACACAGTCCCAGGTAAAGAGTTGTTCAAAAGAAAAGCAATGTGATTTGAGGCAAGGGAAATGAACAGGCACCACCAGTGCTGAGTAGCACAAAGAAAAGTAGAATCATCCATATACCTTCCCGGCATTACTGCTCAAGAGACAGAAGGAACACATTGAAAAGCACAGGAGTAACAACCAAAATGCAATCAATATTCTAAGGTACGGCCCTGTGATGAGAGCATTAGAAAGACCCTCTCTGGGAGTTTCTGGTCCAGGATGGTATTCATCATTGTTTTTAAGTAAGCAGGCCTTCCATCTCAGCACTTGGGAGGTAGAGGCAGATGAATCTGTGCATGTTCAAGAAAAGCCTGGGATACATAGTGAGACCCTGTCTCAAACAGTCCAAAGAAATGAAACCAATGGTGAGTTATTTATACTATAAGGGGTAGAGTCCTTATTCCTGTTTCCAGTCACAAGCAAACTATTCCAATTATGCAGTCACAGCAAACTATTTAATATATGCTTCAGGTTTTCTGGAGAACTATGACAGAATTGTGGTAAGGATCATATAAGTGCAAAAGTCCTCATTAAAATACTAGCAAATTGAATCTAGCAACATTGGAAATGGATCAGATGCATGGCCAAATGAGATTTAGCTCAAGAATACAAGCCTGGTTTAATATATGACAACTGCTGTCAAAGTAACATAGATGTGGAGCAAGAAGAAAATTTTCTCTTCCTAATGAGGATGGTCTAAAAAAACTCAAGGTAGCATTATATGTAATGGTAAAAAGATGGAGACTCTAAGATGAGGAATAAAAATGAAGAGTGGTAACTATCACTGTGTCCAGTCAACATTTTAGTAGAAACTCTAGTCTGGACAATAAGGTAAGAAGATACCATCCAGACTAGGAAGGAGAAAAGATTTAACTCTGCACATCATCTTGACTTAGAAAACCTAAAGATCCTACAAAGAAAAGGGAAGGAGGAAGGAGAGGGGAGAAGAAGGGAGAGAGGGAGGGAATAAGTCTGTCACTCTATCAATCTATCACTCTCCCAGTTTTTGACTATCTATATATGTCAAAACCTAAGAAAACATTTCTTTAAAGACAAAAGAAAAACTAGCAAAAATACTTGACAAAATTCGTCCAAGAGCTACAACTTAGACGTTGACTCACTAGAGATCTTATCAGGTGACACCTGATAAGTAGAAAGATATCAGGAGGTTCAACATTGTTAAGACAGCACCCACACTTTATGTGCTTACAAGCTCATTTTAAAATTCACAAGGAAATACAAATGAATAACCAAGGCGATCTTAAAACACAAGTCTAGAAAATGTATACTTACTAACTTAAAGATTCATTATGCTACATTGGGATGCTGGCAAAAATGATTATGGATTCAGTAACCGCCTCCAACAAAAAACAAAACCAAAAAAACAACAACAAACAAACAAACAAACAAAACAAAACAAACAAAAAAACCCCAAAACAAAACCCCAGCGTCTCACTATGTAGCTGTGGCTGTCCTGAACCACTCACTATGTAGACCAAGCTGGTCTCAAATTTAGAAAGCCTTTGTTTGGCCTCTGCCTCCCAAGTGCTGGCCAGAAGTTTTATTTTGTAATTTTTGTGTTCACGTATATGGGCATGTGCATATGAGTGAAAGTCCTGGAGTTGGAGTTACAGGCAGTCAGCTGATGTGGTACTGGGAACTGAATTTAGGCCCTCTGGAAGAGCAGCCATCTGACTAGCCCCAAGCATCAACTGATTTTCAACAAGGCTGCTAAGACAATTCAATGGAGAAAGAGTAGCACCCTCGGCAACTAATGCTAGAGCAAACAGATAGCCATATGTGAGCCACGTATGAGACCAAAGTCCTACCTCCTATCATGTACAAAACTTACTCCAAGTGACCCACAGACTAGATTTTTTTATCTGTGAAAAGGAAACTTCAATTGAGAAAATGCCTCCATCACACTACAGGGGGGCCTGTAGATAAGTCTGTGGGACATTTCTTTCTTGATTAACTGATGTAGGAAGGCCTCAGCCCACTGTGGGTGATGTCACCCTTGGGCAAGCGGTCCTGTGGTATAAAAGAAAGCAGGCTGGACAAGCCATGAGGAGCAAGCAAGGAAGCAGTGTTCCTATATGGTCTCTGCTTCAGTCCCTGCTCGGACGTCCCTTGTTGATGGACTGTTACCTGGAAATGTAAGATGAAATAAACTCTCCCTCCCCAACTTCTTTTGGTCATGGTCTTTACTACAACAATGGGAACAAAACTAGAACATAGCTAAAACTCTAAAACTTCTGGAAGAAGTACTGGAAGACCTTGGGCTGGGCAATGCCTTTAGATCAGCAACAAAATAAAACTAACTCTTACAACCAACAACAGGAGGAGAAACAAACTACAAATGGGCAAGGAGCCAAGCATGATGATACATGCCTGGAATCCCAGCACTCTGAAGGCAGAGGCAGAAAAATCAACACAACTCTGAGGTTAGCTTGGTCTATACAGAAAATTCAAGGCCAGCCAGAGCCTCACAGTGATACTTGATCTCAAAATAAAAACAAACGGCAAAGGATTTGAATTGAAAATCTACAGAGAAAAGATGAAAAAAAAGTAGCACATGAAAAGGTGTTCAACATCATTAACAGAAATGCAAATACAAACCACACACAGGATGACAGCAGAAAAAGACTTGTGGAACGCACAGGGCATTTGGAGCCCTCATAAACTGTTGGTAGAATGTAAATTGGTATAACTACTTTTGAAAACATTTTTTGGAGGAGGGGTGTATGCATGTTGTTTGTGAGAGCACAGGTGGATGAAGTCCTGAGGTTGACTACAGGTGTCTTCCCTTATTGGCACACTACCTTATGCGCTGAAGCAGGGTCTCTCTCAGTGAACCTAGAGCTCACCTTCTGGCTAGTCTGGCAAGCCAGCTTGCTCAGAGAATTTCAATCTCCACTTTTCACACTGGGTTTACAAGCAGCCACCACACTCTCCCAGCCTTTACATGGGTTCTGGGGATCTGAGCTCCAGTCCTCATTTGCACAGTACATATACTCATCCTCTCTCTCCAATCCTGAAAAACATTCTGACACCACCTAAAAATGCTAACTACAGAGCCACCATATGATACAGGTACATACCCAAGAGATAAAAACACAACTTCAAAAAAATTGTGCCTAAATATTCACAGCAATACTAAAACTACAAAAATCCCAAATACATATCAACCATGAATGGATAAAAACAAAAGGTAGTACTAACTATATAATACAAAGTATGAAACAGGTTATAAACAATGAACCTTCAAAATATCATGCTAAGCGACATACTGTATGATTGTTTTTATATGAAATGCCTAAGTAGGTCAATCATAGAAACAAAAGGTAGATTAGTGGTTGGTCCTGTTTAAGTGTATGGTGGGGGTGACTGTTATTAGCTAACAGATTTCTTTTGGGGATGATGAAAATGTCTGGAATTAGGTTACAATGATAACTGCATACCCTGAATGGTAAACTTCTTCATGTGATGATATCTCAATAAAGTTGTTTTATAAAAAGAATATGTTTTTTTTTAAACCCTCTAAAACTGCAAAGTGCTGCACAAACGTAAGGGATTATTATAACTCAAAATAAGTGGCTGTGGACTATGAAGTCATGAAAGTTAGATGAAGTAGCAATTAACCTAGCCAATTTACTAATCCTCAAAAAAAAAGTGTGTCTGTATTTAGGAAGGTGCCCAGCCTGCTAAATGTTTCACATTTTAATTTACATGCAGTCCATCTCTGACCAACAATACTGAAGATTAAATGTACAGGGGAAGAAAAAAAGAAGTGATTTCTCTCCATAGTGTAAGAAAGCTGTGTGTGTGCGAGCCATAGTTAAATAGAGATTATTAATTTGGTGATTAGGCCTACAGCCTTTGAGAAGATTTGTCACTACCCTTGCATCCTGTATAGCTATTCTTTTCATATTTATGACCACAAACCGTGGCTTACACATTAAATCCCTACAAGCTCAAATGCAAACCCAGCACTTCAACTTGGGATCAATAAACATTTCTATTTGAAGCCATGAACTGTCAAAAATGACTTCAAAGTAAAATAAGAAAGAGGAGGAGGCTCTACCTTTATGAAAGCCCACTGTGAGCATTCCTGGTGAAGGCCAGGGCCTTTAACCTGCCCTCTTGGAAAGCACTGCACCGCTTCTAGGTTCTAAGGTTAGTCAAATGCTGAGATCATTTGCACAATACAGGGCCAGAGAAGATGCCAGGAAGATGATGACAGTTATTGTGTAAGATGGTACAGAGGCTGGTACAGGGAAAGGACCATAGCCTCCACCCAGCAGGGTTCATTTCATCCTTCCTCCTCAGCACCCTTTCCCTGCATCTTTCTAACAAGAATTCCTAAACTTAGCCATGGTAATCCATTTTCTAATCTTACAGCTTGCACAGGAAAGGCTCTCCAAGAGCTGGAGGACAGAGTGGGTGACCACACAGCTAAGTAGCTCCCCAGTTAATCACTGGATGAAGGGAAGGTACACCATCCAAGGGAGGGCAGGCTGTATCAAAAGGGAGGCAGCTCTAAAAGAACTGTCAAAACAGTGCCTGGGTAGCCAAGCAGAGGAGAAAATAGAAACTAAAGTGGCCTGGAAACCATCCTTCCCTCTTTATCCCTAAACTCTTCCTCAGAAGTAGATGGTGAGAATAAAGTACAATAGTAGATGGAGTTTGCTTTGAAAAATAAAAGTGCCACATGGTAAATGGCACCACAATGACTATTAAGTAGGGTCTTACTCTTTGTTTGCGTTACATCCTGGTTCTAGCAACAGTACCCTAATAAAATCACCAAGTGTCCACGCCCCAATAAAACACACCAGGTGTCCATTCACCAGGACAGGAGACTAAATGAACTGAACCAGACCCTCAATGAAGAAACAGCACTGGCAGGAGTGCCAGTCCAGAGGCAGGCCATCAGTGGCAGATAGCAGGCTAGTGCTTGGTAGCTTGTTATGAATATCAAAGCAGCAAAGACTAGACCACAGGAGGAAACAAAGCAGAGAGTCTCAGGTCACTACAGAGGAGAAAAGAAGTTCTTTACTCATGACGGGAAGGCAGTAAAGAGGTTCCTGAGATCTTGTGGAGTTCTGCGTAAGATCACCAGACTGGAGGGGAAAACAAATGCTTCTGCTCAGAGTAAGGAGTCTGAGCACTAAGCACACTGTATGTAGTTTCAAGCCTCAAAACGTTTGTGCACCCCAGTTCACTAAGCACAGCTGGCTGTGGTGGCTCATGCCTATAACCACAGTACTCAGGTCTGAGGAGGGAGGACTGCTTAAAGGTTGAAATCAGCCTGGGCTACATAGAAAGTTTTAGGATAGCTTGTGCTACACAGTGAGATCATTTTTGAAAACCAACCAATGAATCAAACAAAACTGTCATAAACATTTATCAGAAAGATTGTTAAAGTACTTTTTAAAATCAGCAAGTACTAGGCAAATGGATATCCCCTACCTGCCCTTTCACATGTTTTAACGGGAAGATCCATTTGAGAGAACAGAGAAATGTGATATATATATAGACTTCCCCCAATGTGAAGAGGCAACCGTATTAGTGTAAAGAATCAGTCTGAAAATTTATGAAAACTTTTAACCAGGAGCAAAGAAGATAACATTGAAGCTACTGGAAAAACCTGACTAGAAATTTTAATAATCTATTTGAGGCCGTTACCACTTAAAGAACATAGAGCCTGGGGGGCTAGGAAGGTGGCTCAGTGGTGGTTAAGGACACCAATTGTTCTTGCAGAGAACCTAGGGTTCAATTCAAAGCACCCACACAACCACTAACAACTGCCAGTTCCAGAGGATCCAATACCCTCTTCTGGCCTCTTCTGGAACTAGGAACACCAATTGTATAAGACAGACATGCAGACAAAATACCATAGGTATATAATAAAAATGATAAATCTTAAAAAAAAATAATATAGGGTCCAGTTGCTGATGTTCTTCAAGTATTTACAGGTAAGAGGCACAAAAACAATCAGATGCAATGTAATAATCAACAGGAACCTATGTGGGAGAGATCTATAAGAAAGAAGAAACCCAAAGCAAAGAGAGGTAATCTGGTAAGACTCCATTAGTGAGTCTTTTAACTTTAGACTAGCATTTAAAGGAGAGGAAAGACGACAGAAGAAAAAAAAAAAAAGAGTGAACTGTCTGTCCAGAGCCTTGCCACTCCTCATCCAGAAGCTGAGCTTTGGATTTAAAGTGACACCTCTATCACCTCTCTAAGGAAGAAGGGAAGAATGTCAGATCAGATACTGTGGGAGACACTGTAAAAGACTTCTGGACTCATGCTCACAGTAGTGCAGCATGCCACTCACATCAGACCTCCATACGATTAAAATCATCATCCATTGTGGATGGAGAGGATCAGGAAGCCCAACCCTCTTTCTGCTGGGGGAGACAAGCCATTTTCTTCAGTGGTGTAGCCACTGGTATCGCCCATGAGCCAATGTATCTGCACCTTGCCCTCCAAAGCTCATACAGAGCAACCTTCATTAAACCCAGAGGTCACATTAGACCAAAACAACGAAAAAGCCATGAAAGGAAGAGGAGACTTGTTTGGAAGAAAGGGTTTAGGGAAATAGAAAAGGGAAGGGAAGGGTGGGGGGAATGACCAGACACATCACATACATATGCCCAGCTGTCAACCAACTAGACTTCTCTCCTTCTTCCATCTCCTTACTACTTAAGAGCTTTGGTTCCAGCCCTCCCTAACTCTGAGTGGGAGCACACATGGGAGAGAACAGACTGGTCAAACTGTCTTTCAAGTCACAGGAAAGAAAAGGGAAGGAAGGAAAAGTGAGGTGGATGGAGGGTGTGTGTAATTCCAACACTAGGAGAACCTTCACTACATTCAATATGCTGCCTCAACAGAACACAACTAAGTCAACCAACCAACCAACAAAACAAAACAATAAACGAGCTGAAAAGACGGCAGCTGAGAGCACTGGCTGCATCTCCAGACAACCTGAGGTCAGGCTCCAGCACCCAGGCCAGAAAGCTAACTCTCTAGACTCCAACAATTGCACAAACATGGCCAACACACATATACATACAAAATAATAAATTTGTTAAAAAATATACAAAAAAAGTTGAGAAGAAAAAGGGAAGGCAGGCAGGCAATAGCAGGCACTAGTATGCTCCTCAGAACCAGCCTCTCATAGCTGGCTGGTGGAAATATAAAATGGTCAAACCACTTTAGAAATCAGTTTGGATTTCTGTATCATCAGCCATCCTCCTCTTACTATATACTCAGGAGAAGTGAAAATATGTCTCTACAAACCTTGAACAAGTTGGTTGGCTCACTGGTTAAGAGTACTTGTTATTCTCACAGTGTACTGGGGTTCAATTCCCAACATGCATACGGTGGCTCACAACCATCTATAATTCCAGTTCTAGAGGATTCAATAACCTTTTCTGACTTCCTCAGGCACCAAACATACACATGATACACAAGCACGCAAAATACTCACAGATACAAAAATAAATAACCTAAAAATAAAGATAAAAATAACATACATAAATGTTCATAGCTACATTACTCATAATAGCCTAAAACTGAAAAAATTTCAGATATCAGTTGATATTATCCATCCAATGGAACATTACTGAACCATAAAAACCTACATTTTATGATATGCTTTAAAATATGTTAAGTGAAGGAAGCCAGACACAATAAGCCACATATTGTATGACTCTATATGAAATATCCAGTGACAGAAAGTAGATTAGTGGTTTTAGGTGTGTGTGAGAGAGAGAGAGAGGGAGAGAAAGAGAGATAGAGAGAGTGTGTGTGTGAGAGAGAGAAGCAACTGCTAGCAGCCCCAAGATTTAGAGTGTATGCAATGAAAATGTTCTGGAATCAGACACTGGTGATGGCTGCACAATTTGGAATATACTAAAAACTACTGAACTGTACACTCTAACATGGCAAATTTTATAGTGTGCAAATTATACTTCAATAAAGTCGTTAATTGTTGAAAGGATTAGTATCTATAATATATAAAAAAATCCAAGAAATTAAACATCAAGAAAACAACAGCCCAATCCAAAAGAAAAAAAAAGGGGGGAGGGGGCGAGCCATGGAATTGAACAGAGTTCTCAAAAACATACAACTGGCTAATAAATATTTTTCTAAAAGTGTCCAACATCCTTAGCCATCAGGAAAATGCAATTTAAAACTACTTTGAGACTCCATCTTAACTTCAGTCAGAATGGCCAGCATCAGGACACAGTCTGTCAAAGATGTGAGGAGAGAAAGGGAAACAAACCATGGTTGGTGGGAATGTAAACTGGTAGTGTGAAGATATTCCAAAGAAGCTAAAAATACAACCACCAAGCAGCTAGCTGTATCACTCTTGAGCAAACACCCAAAGGACTCCAAAGGACTCACACCCTTGCAGAGAGACATGTGGACATCCATGCACATACTGTTCTAACCAAAACAGCTAGAGAATGTAGTCAGACTAGAGGTCCAGTAACTGATGATGGATAATGAAAATGCACTACATATATGCAGTAGAATTTTACTCAGCTGTAAAGAAAAATAAAATTACTAATTTTTTTCAGGAAAATGGATGGAACTAGAAAACATATTAAGTCAGGCAACTAAGACCCAGCAAGGCAACTGCCCCGTGTTTTCTCATATGAGGGTCCTAGCTTCAAACTTCATATCTGGTACATAAAGCTGGTGAAAAGTCCACAGCTTGGGAAGCTATAGACCCTATGGTAGAACCCACCAATATTATTTTTAAATGAACATATTGTCAAGCAGCCTTCTAAATATTTATGTTTATAGAGAGTGCTGCTTTCAACCATGGACAGAAAAGGTTCTTTTAGCAGCTAGCAACAATGAATACAGAGTCATGACTAGCCAAAGTGCCGAGAATAACTGGCTATTGGAAGCTCCCCAAAAGGACATCTGTATCACCTTCCCCAAAGCTGAGAAAATACTGCAGATGTGGCACAAAGAGTGTAAGAGCCCAGGATGGGGACCGGTACTGTGAAAGGCTGTCTTCCGGATATAACACGGCCAATGCACCCATAAACCTACTTCATAGTTACCTGTCAGAACCTGCTGAAGACCAGCCAACATTCTACCTGCAGTATTAACTGGACACAGTAAGTTATACAAAATGATAAATGAAAAGTATGGAAAGGGAACATGTTGGGAGAGGTGTCCAGAGGGAATAGGAAGACATCCTAGAGGTGGACAGGATCAAGATACATTGTATGCACTTAAACTGCCAAAGACTAAGTAAAATATTTTTAAATGTATTGATTTTTCCAGTCATATTTTACCCATCATTTACTTACTTCAGTCTTAGCTACTCAAGTATACCACACATGAAAATAAGATAAGCTGGAGCAGCTTAAAGATGCCACACTGCTGGGTGGTAGAGCGCAGAGCCAATTCTGAGATTGCATTTTCTTCAACATCACTGAAATTCCCAGGCCCACTCCCCAACCTTAGCCAACCAAAGACAAAGGAAGAATCACCCTCTTCCTAGATGGTAAAAACAAACCTCAGCTCATAAAAGGCAAGGAGGTTTAGCTGAAAAATACAGAGCAACTCAGGAGACTTGATTCCTAAAGTTATCTGCACCACTATCCAGCAGCACCAAGGTCTGGCTCCTTCACAAAATTTGCAATTATTTGCCACCTAAGCCTTGCCAAGTGTGTAGGAAAACAGAAAGAGTACTCCTCTCAGGGCTTGCTAAGCACTGAATTAAAAAGAAAAAAAAAAAGAAAGAAACCCCAACTCCATTTCTTTTTAGCTCATGGACATTAGGCAAGTCATTAAGGCTCTTGAGGCTGATGGGGTGGTGAGGTGGCTCAGCAGGTCACAGTCCTTGCTGACAAGCCTGGCATGAGTTTGACTCCCAGGAACCATATGGTGGAAGGAGAAGATGGACTACCATCAGTGGTCCTCTCATCTCCAGTCTTGTTCCATAGCACATGGTCCACCCGCCCCACGCACAAGAAAAAGAAATTAGAACATAAAATAAAATGGGGCTGGGAATCTGCAGTGCCCAGATTAGCTAGCATCACACTGACGGAAACAGGGGCGCGAGGGTACTCTACCAGTGTTCCGTCGTAAAGTCCATCTTTTGAGTATTTTCTCCCTGGTGATTATTGTTCTGCCCTACTTAAAAACAACAACACACCTCAAGTTTTGTCTCTTATATTTTCTTTAATTCCATCTTTCCTCTTGCCTTACCCGAACAGTTATGAATCCAGATCTTTGCATTACAACTTTAATTCTTTAACTGCTTGTTGAAGTTCTTCCTTCCACAGAATGTCCAGTGTATCCCCAGAGCCTAGAACACTGCCCAACACTTATACACACGCATGTCTTGCTTATCCTTAATCACTGTACCAGGCTTCAAGTTCAGGTCTCAAGTTCAGGTCTAGTTAAAGAATGTGTCTCTAGGAAAGCAAAGGAGCAGCTATTAGCCTAAGGTTAGGCTGTGGGAGGGAGCTGTCATACCAGACTAGGCTTTCTGGTTTCTTAATTTCTTAATTAAATGACCTTAAGGTCTGAAGTGTTAGAAAAACCTCTGACCAGGAACTGCCAGGCCTTGTTCATCTCGCATTATCCTGATCTAGACCTGTCTCAGACTCAGAGCTGCTGGTCTGGGGAACCTAAAAGTAACAAGAAACAACCCACCATTATGGAGTTTGCCCGTGGCACAATGAGAGACTAAAAGGTCAGGTGCTCTGGCAACCTTATTGTGAGGTCTGTGGTCCCATTTCAAGAGAAGTGCCAAAGCTCTAGAACAGAACCTCAAAGCCTTGAGAGAGAGAAGCCTAGCTGTGGTGTGGGCTACTACAAGGGTAGAAAACAATAGAACAGGAAGCTTGTTCAGGAGGAACCTGAACATTCTGAGAACATTCTGAGAAATCAATCATATTCCAAAGATTCTTCCTATTAAATAATCCAGAACCTCAGATCAGTTTGGGGAATCACATCAGGAAATGTATTCTCTGATTTAATCCCAAACTGAAATTAGATGTATTTGATTTAGGAAGTCAGCTTTGATATTTCTTATTATTTTTGCTACTTCTGCAGGGTTAAAGCAGAATTTGGAATTATAAATAATCCTAGGAAAAGTGCTGAGGAAGGATCCACAGGGGAAGGTGATGTATGTGGTTCAGTTCAACCCATTTAACCAGCATTTAACTATGTAGTAGACATAAGGTTAGATGTAAGGACACAGTGTTCACCATCTACTGAAGAAATTCACTGCAGAGAGCAGAGCCATGGCTGTTCATGAGTTTGGGAAGAGTTTATAATAAATAAAGGCACTGCCATAAGAACACAACAGCTAACAGGAGTGGTGGCAACACTCTGGAGCCTGACACAGGAAAATCACTGAGTTTGACGCCAGGTTGGCTACAAAATGAGTTCTATGTCATCTGAGGCTGCTAACACAGTAAGACCCTGCTTCAGAAAAATCACACATCCACCCACACCCACAAAATAAAGAGCTAATTAACAGCACAGATGTCACTAGGGACTGTGACACTCTGAAAGCATGGAACAGATATCAGTATCACCTGAGCTGTTAAAAATGCCAAGTTCTCAAGAGACTTACTGAGCCCAAATTAGAGAACCTGGGCCCACACTGTATATTTTAAACAGGCTTTCCACTGTTGTACCAGTGAAGATGAACAACTTCTGGCCTGGGAACACAGTTCCAACTTGAAAAAAAATTGACTAAGTCCTGTTGTCAGAAACCAGGAGTCACATTTTCCCTTCTGACTAAACTTTGCAAGAAAACTGCTGATTGTCCATCATCATTTTCTTATCCTCTCTTCCCACTTTAACCCCTGATAAGGTGGCTCCTACCTCACCACTGCCCAGCAGCACTCACCAAGGTCATGATATCCACCTCGGAAGTGCAGACTGCTCTTCCAGAAGATGATGTGCTTTGCCTGGACTTTCTTTTCCTCTCTTCCTCCAGGAAGTCTGTGAACCCAAAGGTGTCCTCATACATTCCAAAGGGTATCAGATGAGTAAGTTTAAGTACTACCTCATATCAGTCTTCTCTCAACAAAACCACACAATCCTTAACAGGACAGTAGGCAATTATTTATGCTGAATACATGTGTTCGGCATTATGGCATGTGAAGATTTGTTATATCAACTTTATTTGAGGGACAACATGAATGAATTCTCCTAATACTGAACCTTGTTCCTGTGAAGACACTTAAACCTAAGTGGTGTTTTCCTTTGTCTCTGGGGCTCTGAAAAGAGGGTCTGCAGTTCTTGTCGAACACAAGATCCCTTTCACACAGCTATTCACTACACTCTCTTCAGTTACCACCTCCCAGAACAACAGTGCCCTTTCTCTGCAGCCGCAGACACTTGGAGAGAAGTTTCTAAGGGCCCTCCCTGCTCTGTGGAATGAATGGAGCCAGCATTGGGTAAGCAGTACACAACAGCAGGGTAGACCCTGCCTTCAGACCCCTATAGGGGAAAAGCAGCCTAAAGCCCACTTCAGACCCCTATAGGGGAAAAGCAGCCTAAAGCCCAAGCCACCAGTGGGGAAACCCTTAAAACTCTGATAAAGCTGAAGGCAACAGCTCCAACAAGACTGCCTTATCTCTACAATAACTACCAAGTGCCCAAGGCCTAATATCCAATATGAACAAGAATTCCTTCCTTCCTTCTTTTTTCTTTTTGTTTTCTGAGACAGGGTTTCTCTGTGTAGCTCTGGCTGTCCTGAAACTTAATCTGTAGACCAGGATGGCCTCAAACTCACCGAGATTGACCAGTTTCTGAATGCTAGAATTAAAGGCATGCACCACCCCCACCCAGCTATGAACAAGAATTCTTGATCTCAGCTCCTGGTGGCAGTGCTTATGCATATGGGTGTTTTGCCTGGATGCATGTCTGTGGATGCATGTCTGTGGATGCATGTCTGTACACTACACACATGACCAGTGGCAGCCGAGGCCAGAAGACGGCATTGGATCCTCTGGAATTAAAGTTCCAGGCAGTTGTTAGTTAGTGGGAATCGAACCTCAGTCCTCTGGAAGAGCAATCAGTTGCTCTTGACTGCTGAGCCATCTCGCCAGCCCATCTGGCAGCAATACTTAGGGCCATTTTCTTATGAAGTCAACAATATCAAAAGTGAGCTATACTTCAAGTCTAGAAATAATATTTGTTATGTATAGAGAACATCTAATATAACAAGAATTGGGAAGTAAAGGTCATCCAGAAAAGCAAACTGAACATGCTGTTCTTGAACCTTGACTGTCAGAAGTGATAACCAACATAAAACATGTGACGAGAGGGACAGCTCCATTTTTAGAGAAAAAAACAAAAGTTTTCTATGTGTTAGGTGCTATGCATAAACTTTTACACACATTCCAATTTTATTTTTACTGGTGCTTAATTCCCTATAGCAAAGAATTGGAGTCAATCTAGTTGTTCATCAGCAGAAAAATGGACAATGAAATTATGGTGTGTGTGTATATACACACATATACTTACATACATATATATGTAATACTCAGCTCTCAGGAAAAATGAAGCTAGGAAGTTGCAGGAAAATGGATGGACATAGATTATATACTATTAAGTGAGGTCACATAATCTCAAAAGTAAAAAATAAAATCACATGTTCTCTTTTATACGTGTTATCTATACAATAATATATGTAAACAAATATACCTGTGAGTACAGTCTAACGTAAGAAAAGAGAACAAGAAAAACTAAATATAAGGAAAAAAGAATATGCAAGTAATGATCACAAACTGGGAAAGGACATGCAGGTTATTATTTTTCTAGTTCTGATCCTGCTGTACATTTGTTTGTTTTGATGGTGGATAAGTGCATAAATTTAATGTAAAGTTTCAGAGGTTCTGTTATGAATGCTAATTCTAACTATACAGGTTCATTAAGTTGTAGATTTTGAGTCTGACTAATTTTGGTGTGTAGTCCTTTTGCACAAATAAAGAATAACAGAATCAAACTGCTCTATGTATGTGAAGGAAGAGTAACAAATGTACGGTGAGTTTAGTGGTATTAATCACTATAGAAATAAAAGACTAATGAGGTTGGGGCACACAGAACGAACCTTTGATACAAAGGGATTAAATGAGTGTTGTGGGCTCAGAAATAGGTTAGTCTACCTGATAGTAGGAAATGGCACTACAACCACAATTAGCAAGCTGTAGGCTGAAATGAAGAAAGAAGCCATGAATTCCAAGCAAGATAGCTAAGCCTAGAAAGAAAAACGCAGCAGGTTTCAAGCAAAATAGAATTCGCCTTGGTTTGAGATCTCAGACACCTAAGCAATCTACCTTCCTTCCTTTCTTATCTTGAAACATGGAACTGACTGTACAGACCAGTCTGGCATCAAACTCTCAAAGATCCACCTACTTCTGCCTACTGAGTGCTAGGGTTAAAGGTGTTGCGGCCATGCCAGCTAGCTACCTGATTTTCAACTACTCCTGTTCTTCTTCACTATGACCCCAGAGCCATGCTTGTCAATTCCCAGTTGAGACTCAACAGAAGACTATGGGTAACACAAGTGTGGGTCTTCCAGTGGCTAGTGAGGTTTAGTTTTGGCCAATCTAGGTCCTCGGCAACCAATTTCTTTGACAACACTTACCACTAGACTACAGAATTCACAAAATGCTATACAAAATCACTCTAGTCAGTGACTGGGTGAGGCTCACACAACTTTTGTCCTTAAAGTCCTTTATTTTAATAGAGTATGAGTGATTAATCGAGATCCATTAAATATATACTAATCTTCTCAAAGCATGATCCAATTTTTTAAGAGCTTACCTCGAAACCAACTGTCCTTTTCTCATCTCTCTAAAAGACTGCTCTCAAAACTATTTGTTAGAGTCTTAGCAAGATAAATTGGTTAAATACTCCGTGCTCAGTGAACTGCTGAGTGCCAGTGGGAGACAAGTGACTCTTAATGAAGCTCCTATCCTATCAAGAACATGTCCCTTTCCTAGTCAACTAGTCTCACAGTCAGGAATCCCATTAGATCAGCCCTAGCATACCTCATTGATTCTAAAGCCATCTACACCCAGCCTCTTTATTTTCACTGTTACCATCCATTTGGACACAGAAGAAACTCATCTCTTGCAAAGATCACTATAAAGACTTCTAGGTAGCCTTCCCAAATTTAAATTCTTTTAACTTAAATATCAACACCAGAATTTGCTCTTCACCCATCACTTTCTAAAATCTTGCATTACAATTAACTGTGTGTATGGGCACTCAAGAGTGCCATAGCACACATGATATGGGGGCCAGAGAAAAACTTTCAGGAATTGGTTCCTTCCACCATGAAGACTCCAGGGATTGAAATCAGGTTTTTCATCTTGGTGGCAAGCACCTTAACTCATTGAAACATCAAACTGACCTTAAATATTGTTTTAAAAATCACTCTCTAATAAGATTCGACAGACTCCTCCATGACGTCTGAAATATCCTCTCCACCTTGTACACGTTATCAATGTCATTTTTCTCTGCTCCAGAGACCCTCAAGCTCACCACTTTCAGTCCACACCCATTCCAGAAGCTTTGTTCATGTTCCATTTGCCCAAAATGGCTTCTTCTCTCTTCTACTGAAAAAAAACTTAACTGCTCCTCTCCTGCCTGAGTATTTTACTTGCAAGCATGTTTGTGTACTATGTACATGCCTAGTGCCCACACAAGTCAGAAGATGCCTCGAAACTGGAGTTATGGGTGGTTGTGAGCTACCAAGTAGGTACCAGTAACTGAACCAGGGTCCTCTGCAACAAGCACGAGTAACCCAAGACAGCTTTCCAGCCCATCCTCCACCATTTTTATCAGCATTGCTCTTTCACTCCCTGGGTGTCTTTATACACCTTCTAAATCTGTCTCCAGTTCTATTAGGGACCATTGTTCCTCTCAGATCCCCACACCCCTGATTGTTTTCCTTCCCTTTGCTCATGACTTTTCAGGGAGACAAGATAATGATTCCTAAACAAAAAAGTCCTGGCTCATTCAAAGTATGACATTTCCAGAGGCTCTAAGAACACAATAACTTCAAGGATAAAATTTTCAAGGCTGACTAGCCCAATGGACTCATCTTTCAGGTTAAGGAAATGCAGATGCAGTGCAGGTAACCATTTTTCCATATAGTGGGAGCATATCTGACCCCAGCATCCATCTGTTAACTCAAGAGGCTGGCATTTTCCCTACAACTTCAATGTGAGTAATGGCCTTTAGTTCTTTGAGACTAGAATCAGCAACTTCTTTCATCCTGTTTGACCAACGGGGTGAAGGAGTGGCCACGGAAGATGATACTTACAGGCCTAAGCCTGTGTTTTCCTCCAACATAGTGATTAAGAAAAAAAAAAAAAAAAAAGGAGCTGAAGAGATGGCTCAATGGTTAGAAGTACTTGCTGATTTGCAGAGGATGAGAGTCTCATTCCCAGCAGCCCACGCTCACTCACAACCATATGTCACTCTAGTTCCAGAGGACTCAAGGCCCTCTTCTGGCCTCCAAGGGCACTGCACACACGGTGCACTGCACACATGGTGCAAAGATAGATATGCTGACAAAACACACACATATATATATAGAGAATTTTAAAAAAAATCTAAAAGGGGGAAGTGACCAGCTGGGCAGTAGTGGTGCAGGCTTTTAATCCCAGCATTTGGGAGGTGGCAGATAGATCTCTGTGGTCTACAAAGTGAGTGCCAGGACAGAGAAACTCTGTCTAGAAAAATAACAAAAAACCCAAAATATATTTTACTAGTTTATTATTTT
This sequence comes from Phyllotis vaccarum, assembly GCA_033318265.1. Classification (NCBI taxonomy): domain Eukaryota; kingdom Metazoa; phylum Chordata; class Mammalia; order Rodentia; family Cricetidae; genus Phyllotis; species Phyllotis vaccarum. Next base: position 99,278,460 of record JARWLC010000007.1, on the reverse strand, counting down.
TTAAATTTAATTGAAAGATTTATTATATGGCTTAGAAACTTATCCCCAGGTGCTATGTGTCTTCCTTTTTTCTCTTTTTTATTCACTATTTATTTTAATTTCTAATTAAATTTTTTTTCAATCAATTTATTTTGATCATCCCCCACCCCTTTTGGTTTTTCTGTAGATCAGGCTGGCCTCGAATTCAGAGATCCACCTGCTTCTGCCTTCTGAGTGCTAGAATTAAAGATGTACAGCACCACTTCCAGTAAAATATATATTTAAAAGTAACGTCACTATGATAATATGAAGCAGACGCAGTTAGTATAAAAAGAAAATAACTCATGTCTTACAGAGCTAACAACCTCTTTCAAACACAAGTTCTGAATCATTAAAGCAGTCTGGGATAGAGACTCCCTTATCCAGTATTCATTTAGGAACTAGTTATACAGTCTTCACAGATCTGTTTTTGGCATCTGATGAATGCAATCATCTTTTTGTTTATGTTCCTAAACTGGAGGGCAGTTTCTCTACCAAACAGTACTTTGATGAGGAAAAAAGGTATTAACTTGCTCTATAAGAACATTTTTGTGTATCAAAATTAACTTTGCCAGATGCTGGCTAATAATGCTGATTAATCATCAAATGTTTCATCTGCAAATCTATTGTCAGCTCCTATCTCATAGTCTAGATAGAAACAAGAGTTATGTTGAAGAAAAGACACAGTAATTCTGGGTACTTACTCTTTGCTGCTCTAGATTGTTATTGCTGTGCTGGGAGACCAGTCTTCTAAAGTATTTACTAAGTAAGTACATAAACTAAGTTAAATATCCAGAGTTCAGTGGAGACAGAAATCTCAGACAGAAGAGGTCCCCGACAGTAACAGAGTCTGCATTTCTTTTGAAAGCTTCTTCCACAATGTCCTGGGATGACCAAACAATATTCCCTGGGGCTGCTAGTGAATCTTAGTAGTATAGTACTTGCAAAAACAAACAAACAAAGCCACAACAAATTCTAACTGCATCATACAAAATGACATCTAATTAAGCAAAGTGGAAGTCTTTTCCATTCATAAGAATGCCTAGCAAGAAGCTGGGGAGACAGTCAGTAAGGAAAGTGCTAGCCTTGCAATCATGAGGACCGGAGTTGGATTCCTGGAGCTCACTGGTCAGCCAGCCTCGCCTTCCTAAATCAGCAGGCTCCAGGTTCAGTAAGAGACCTAGTCTTAAAAAATGAGAAATGTGATGGAGGAAGACTCCAATACACGTGTGCACATAACTATGCATATACACACACAATCAAGCACAAATATACTCCCATGACTACTGGAAAACTATTCCTTTTTTGTCTTTTGAGACAAGGTTTCAGTGGGCTTGCCTTATATGTAGCTCGGGCTGACCTTAAACCCATAATCTTTCTGCCTCAATTTCCCAAGATTATAGGGTGAACCACCACACCCACCTATCAGTATTGCTTTCTTTTTAAGACAGGGTCTGTAGCTCAGGTTGGCCTCGAAGTCCCTATGAAGCCAAGAAATGATGTTGGATTTTTGCCCATCCTGCCTCCATTTCTGGAGTGCTGAGACTACAGGCATGCCATGCTGGTGACTGAGCCCAGCTCTTCCTGCATTCTAGCAAGTGCTACCAAAGCCATACTCCCTACCAAGTGTTATTTTCTGTTCTCACCTTGTTCATTTCTGCAACAAAAAAATACTCGGTTTTCTTAAATTTCTCAAAATAATAGAACTTTCTGATACCCTTTAAGTTTTAAATTTGTTGTTATTGTTTTGAGACAGGGTCTCAATATGTAGCCCCGGCTGGTTTCAGGCTTGCTTTGCAGAACACACTGGCTTTGAAATCATAGAGATCCACTTGCCTCTCCCTCCCAAGTGCTAGGATTAAAGGTGTGCTCTACCACACCAGTGGATTTTAACTTTAATTATTTTATTCATGAAGTAGTACACAAAGCTAAATCAAATCCATGAAGTTAGCATCTAGTTTATATAGTTTCAGAGTTTAAAAGGCAATTTGGAATATCTTATCTCATCTGATTTGTGTCTTTCATCATCAGCCCTGTAAGGGAGACACAATAAGCAATTTTCAAGCAGCGCAATCATAACCATGTGAACTAGAGATGACACGAGTATGGCCCGTCTACTTTATACAGGAAGAAATGGAGAAGATCAAGAATTCTTGGTACAACTACACTTTTCTGGTTTGGTCTTCTCATGAGCTACCTTTGTGCTGAGAAAAGCTGTTCTGTGAATGCAAACTCCTAATCTACCCAGCCCCAAAAAACATTTACCCTGAGGAATTAGACACGCTCTCTATTTGCAATACAAATGCATCTTCAGAAATACTGAAATTCAGATTAAGGGCCAAAAAGATGCTAAGAACAAAAACTGCAGATGTCGGGGAAGCCACAATTGTTCTCTCCCTTCACAAAAAACTGATGATTACCAAGAGAGAAATTATCTGAACACACTTCATGCCTTCTATGGACCTAGGACTTATTACCCAAAAGAGAAAACACATATAAAAGGCTGCGGAGTAGGTAGCCCAGTCTCCCTTATTGAAGCCACACTGTGTCTAAACATAAGGTCCTCCCTCCTGTCCCTTCATCCTCTAGAAGGTACACATCATCAAGGAAATTTTCTCTAATTTACCCTAGATTAACTACATGATGAAGTCACTAAAAGGACCTACAGTAGATGCATTTACACTTATTGGTATGTTCACTTATCCAAACATGCATTTGTTGAGTATTTATGGAACAATGACTATGCACCAGGCACTAAACTTAGCAGACAGGACAAAAACAAGTAAACCAACACAGCCCCTGCTTTCAGAGGTCAGACCAGTGGCACTTCTACGCAGCCTTTGGGAGTCCAGTTTTTGAGACAGGGTCTTAGTGTGTAACTCAGGCTGACCTTAAACTGACTGTGTAGCCCCGGTGACATCAATCTTGTAACCTTTCCTGCTTCTGTTTCCCAAGTACTGGGGTTATGGGTATAAGCATGTGCCACTAGGCCTACTTCCCAATTAGACTGCCTGCTTTCAATAAGAAATGAGTAATTTTCTAAAACACATATACCATCTTACACAATAAATTGATAAACACAAAGAGAACAGAAGCCCTGACAGGATAATTTGCAATGTTTCCTTCTAACCCACCCTTCTAGCATGGCATAAAACTGAATTATCACTTGGGAGGTGGAAGCAAGAGGACTGTGAATCCCAGATATGTAGCAAGTTGAGAAGCCAGCGTGAGTGACAAAAAAGAGAAGATAGTGGATTACTTACATTTAAAAGGTACAGAGCCTAGGACATCAACAATTTCAACAGTGTAACTCTATAGCTAAGGCAGCGAGATCAGAGAAATCAGCTAGAGGAAGCCAGAAGGGGATCTCAGTTCCAGGACTGACCCTGTCAAAGGGGCAAGGAATCAACAGGGTAAGGGCAGGGAGGCCTTACCTGCAAAGTGCACTACTCCATGGCCATGCGGAACATGGTTTTACCTCCAGAGATTATAGGTACAAAGTACAGGGGAACACTTGACAAGCACCTAACCCAACTGCCAGAGAGAGAGCAATGGTGTCTTACTCACGCTAGACAGTGAGTCTAAGAACAGGACAGAGCAAACCAACCAGGGATTCAGAATCAGAAGACTTAAATTTGAGTCTAGACCTTGACACTCCTCAGACAATAGTAAATAACACCAGACAAACCAGGAGTCCACTCAGTTTCCTCATCTGAAAAATGTTAGTAATTTCTGTTCTGTCATGAGATTCTAATGAAAGCACCCAGGACCCTGGGATCTGCATCTGTGAAGTTATGCAAACTCCTAAAGGAACATCTCATGTTAACCCAGAAGCCCTCACTACCTCCTCACCCCTCAATACCTGGTTGCCATACTGTTGGACAATCCCCCAAGTTCAGAAGGATTAAAAAGGGCAGACATGCACCACCTTTGGCCTCCTTGCTCTGACAGCTACAGTTACCCTTTTCTGGGACAAATTATGAAAGGAAGGGGGATGCCAGCTAGCCACACTGCCTTTGTGGTTGCCTACTCTTCCCCACTGCAAGGCAGTTTCCCTATGAAAGGACTCCTAAACAGATCCAACTGGGACCCCGAGACCATGCAGCAGCGGTACTGTTGGGGAGATTATGATGCATTGTAGGCCACGTTCTAAAGTCAAAAGGAAATTACTATTAGCATGTGTAACCAAAGGTTAACTGACACAGAGGGGCAACCGCTGATTTATAGATTCTCTTCCCTACTTGGTAAGAGACTGCTCATTTCATTTGACTGCTATCTTACAGACACCTACCTATCTGTTCAGTTGGGATGTATGGAATATCCACAACACACACACCCTTAGAGGATGTTTAAGACATTAGAGTTGAGGAGACTGTGAAGAAATGACAAGGCAGACACCTTTAAAGTTGTATCAACCCTTTGGGGGACAGGACAATCCAGCTGCAATGTTACCAGTAACCGGGAAGGCAGATCAAGCTCATGGGGGGAGGGGCATCATGTGCCTCCAGCTGATTTCAAGGGCCTAAGAGCCAAAACAACTCCTTCCGGCTTCAAGCAGAGGGAAGGCCTGTTTTGCAGAGTCAAGCTTATTAAGAACAGCCTGGAAAATTAAACCTTGAGCATCAGCCTGTTGGTAAGTCTCAATGTCAACTCTAAACTTGAAGAGGAAGAAATTCTAATGTGGCCTAAACATTTTTGAGCTCTATGAACCACTGGTGAAAATTCTGATTATATAGATGCAGGGTATTTCTGTCCCAACATTTTAAGCCAAGAGCATCTTCCTCATTTTAAATGGGAACCACCCTACCACTGCATCCCTCTATTCCCTAACAGTCAGCCAGATGGAGGCCCACAACCCTTACCAGTCACTCCTACCTTCACCAAATATCTAAAGCCATTCACCTTTGTGGGTTCCCATGACCAGGCTTGATCCAAGCATGGAATCCTTAGGCTAACAAGTTGGGGAGCCAGAGTCAGCCTTACACCTGGTGTAAGGCAAAAGCTAGTAAAAGCATTTCCTTCTCCTCTCCAGCTTCACTGCTTATTGGCTAAAAATGACACAGAATTAGGAGGTATGTTTTAGACATGGACACACACACAGGGACTATAAACATATATACTGACAGTACCCATAGACTACAGCTCCTACCTTATCTATCCCACAGCTTAGTCAGAAAAAAACCACACCTCCCTCCTAGTATTTTTAATAAGTGTTGGAAAAATCCCAAATTGTTTGCCAACTTACCTGTCTATACTATGGGGTAATCTTATGCTCATGGTTTCTCCGTGTCTCCACAGTTCCCGGAATCCTGTAGCTTCTTTGGGCGTCTTGATCAGGCCTGAATCCTTTGCAATTTTTAAGGAAGGTGAGAGGAAGGCCTCCCAAGTTGAAGACTGAATCCTTTTTCTTCCAGTTGTCAGGACCCTGGTAACTGCAGAGCCATTCTACTTCTAGCACTTAACATGGTCTCCTCCTTCCGTGACCCTTGACCCTCCCCTTCCCTTGTCTTAAAAAAGTAGAAAAAAAAAAAAAAAAAACCAAAAAGAAACGAAGGAGGAAAAACTGTGACCTTCTTAGAAACCAAAACGTCAACCACAAATCTCTTTTAAGGTTACCGCTATGGGCTAAAAAACAAACCACAGAAAGAATGTGACTTCAAAATATCAGTCTTAACTGCAGACAGATAAAAACCATCCTTTCAATCCAGTTTTTCCAGCTGTCCTTTCTGTTGACAAGGGGACCTTAAGCTCCAAAGGTGGAAAAACTTCTCGTTTCCAAATGCTTACAATGACAGGGAAGAAAAACAAAACAAACCAAAAAACAAAACAAGAAGGCTGAACAAATACGAAACGGCACTCGGGGGCTAAAAAAAAAAAAAAGAAAGAATCTTCCAGATGATTTGCACAGTTAAAATAAATAAAAGCATACACCAGTATGTACACAACACGAAGTCCAGTGGAGCTCTGGGGAGCAAAATTTGTGGATTTCTTAAAAATGAAAACAAAACCCCGATCTTTTACATTAAAGGTTTTGAATTCTGAAACGAGCCAATTGTGCAGGCGCACACATACACACACACACAAAAATCACAAAACACCTGAAGCGCAATGCTTTTTTTTTATCTTTAAAATGGTAGCATTGGCCAAACCCCCAGGAAATCTTAAAGGCTCTTTTCCCTTTCGACCTGCAGGTTCTTCCACCTAACCCAGTCCCGTGCTCAGACCGAGCCTCAAATCGGCCTTTTTCTGAGAATTTCCTCAGTCAGCGCTGTGTGCTCCTGCACGTCCAGGCTCCGAAAGTCTCTCTGGCCGCAGCGCCCTGGAGCGGCGTTCCCGTCTCCCCTCACCGGCCGAACGCTCCCGGACGACCCGCTCCCACTATTGTTGCGGCCCGGCTAGGGCCAGGGCGCCCTCCACAGCGGCGCGGAGAGCCCCGGCCGCGGCCTCGGCCTCCGTGCCCGCCCTCCCGCCCGCCCGCCAGCCACAGCCTCCCGGCTCGGCCGCTCCCGGCGTCCGCGTCGCGGCCGCTGCGCTTCCGGCCCCGCCCCCGCGCGCGCTCGCTCAGGGCTGCCCCGCCCCGCCCCGCCCCCGCCAGCGGACTCCGCTCGCCGGGCCAGGCCGCTGGCCCCTCCTTGGCGCCGCCCAACCTCTCGCGGCCCCGCGCGCCCCCGGCCCGCGCGCTGCGGCCTAGCAGCTCCCGGTGCCGCGGTCCCGGAGGTTCGACCTTTGTTTCCTCGGTGTCCGCCGGCCGCGCCTCTCTCGGTGCTCCCGCTTCTGCTCTGCCCTTCCCGGCTCGTTTTCACTCTTTTGTCGCGTCCCCTTCCAAGATACCCGGCGCCCTCTGAACTGTGCCCTCGCCCCTCCGAACGCCCTCCGACTGTGCCCTCCCGACTTCCCCCATTAGTTTGTGTATCTTGTATGGCGCTTTCTCATTCAATGCAAAAGCCTTTGCAGGGCAATGTTATTGTCATGACACACACACCCCCCTTCGTGAAATCACGGTTTCTAAATCCTTTCAAGTAATCAGAGGGGTCTTTTTGCCTGGGGAAGCTGTGCAGGCTCTGGTGTGTCTCCATTTTCCCTTCTGCCTTGGCCTACCTGAGCCATTCAAGTTGTGAGCTTGCCACCTGTGTTAGCGGAAGGAGAAAGAAACTGATTAAGCATCTATTTAGGACCTACTAAAATCAATTTCCCTAATTTTTCCCCCCTACACAGGTTGAGGAATGAACTTTGCTATAGTTGGTGTGTGTGCAGGTGCATGTGTGTATGTAGTGTATGGAAGACATTATGTGGCTTCCTGGGGATACAGACAGACACGTGTTCACCAACAATTACCGAAGCCTATCCTAGTGAGCCAGTGGATTGATTGGGGTTACTTCCAGGACCATGAGCAGTTAAAGGCAGCTGCACCGAAGAAAACTACCCCAGCATGGGTGAGGACAGTGTACTACTGACCTCCACCACTGGGCCAGTTGGGAGTTGTTATTGCTTCTATAACCTTGGGGAAGGGTATTGTGAATCTTGTTTGTTTTAGAAACTCCTGAGTACTTACCTTCTGAATCTTAACAGCTACTGTGCTCTTGTACAGGTGTGCTTGTGGAGACCAGAGAACAACTGTGGGTAGCCTTCTTCCTCAAGTGCCAAACAACCTGATCCCCTGTTTGAAGACAAAGAGTCTCCTCTAACAGCCTTGGCTTGCTGAGTAGGCCAAGAATGGGTGGTGAGTAAGCACCATCCTTCTACCCTTCTCAGCTTTGGGATGTCAGGGTCACACCACCAAAACTCACTTTTTTATGTGAGATATAGGGGTTTGTTGTATAGCAGTTTCCTCTCAAAACCTTCCATCTTGGAGGAAAACTCTTAAAAACATAAGATATAAAATGAGAGGTGAAAGGGGGTGTAGATAGGAAGTAGACAATGTAAAATAGCTTTAGAAAGTCCAGGACCAGATTCACTAGGCCACCCCCTCTAAGCATATGTAAGCAGTAAGAACTGCTTAGGGTCATTCTCAGACAAGCCAAGCTACAGAGAAGACTATCAGATAAGCTCAACACTTTAAGACCATCCTGGAAGAGGCTCAGACCCACTGAGCTTCTTCCTAGCTGGAAAGGACACTACAACTGTTGAGCTGACGCAGAGCATGCCCTGTGCTCCAGGTTTTCAGATTTTGTGAGCCGTTGCCCATGCTGAGATGGGCTTTGGCAATGCAGCAGTTTTTAAATAATATCTGCTCCTATAAGAAAGTCCCTACCCATATTCTGCTGTGGGATGATGTTCTTGCACACTGTAAAGATTTGTCACTTGAGTTGATTAATAAAATGCTTTCTGGCCAGTAGCCAGGCAGGAAGTATAGGCAGGGTGACCAGACTAAGGATTCTGGGAAGAAGGCTGGAGTCAGGAGTTGCCAGCCAGGTACAGGGGAAGCAAGATGAGAATGGTACACTGACAAAAGATGTCAAGCTACGTGGTTAAACATAGATGAGAATTATGGGTTAATTTAAGTATAAGAGCTAGTTAGTAGTAAACCTGAGCTACCAGCTAAGTATTCATAAGTAATATTAAGCCTCTAAGTCAATTATCTGGGAAGTGGCGACCAGGTATTTGGAAGTTGCTGGCAGGAGAGAAACTTCAATTATAATATTCATGTAAGCGACCCTAGTAAAACTCACTGGTCACCAAGTTGGACTTTGGTGGTATATGTACTGTGATCTGTGGTCGGTCCCTTTCCAGAGTGAGTAAATACTTGCTTATATCTTCTCAGAATTGTCTGTCACACAATAGGGTTGAACTCAGGCTTGTGCTTGCAAGGTACTTTTTACCAACTGGGTCATATCTCCACATGCTTTTTTGTTTGCTTTTTTGAGATATTGTTTTCATTAAGTATCTCAGGCTGAGCTTAGTCTCTGAACAGTCACTACCTCAGTTTCCTAAGTGCTGGGTATGGTGATATATTAGGGTTCTCTGGGGGAGCAACTTTTAGAATGAATATCTATATCTGTATAGAGAGATATAGATATAGACATATAGATATGTCACAGACAGACAGACAGACACACACACACTTGATTTATTAGAATGGCTTACAGGCCATGGTCCAGGTAGTCCAACAATAGCTATCTACCAGAAGGTCCAAGAAAAGAATCCAGTGTTCAGACCACGAGACTGGATGTCTCAGCTAGTCTTCAGCATAGAATCAATGATCTGCTAGAATCCTGAAGAAGAATGCTTTAATGACAGTGAAGGAATGAACTTAACATGAAGCAGGAGCAAGCAGACACAGAGAGCAGCTTTTCTTCTTTCATGTCCTTTATAGAGGCTGCTACTGGAAGATGTGGTGGATCTTCCACCTTAAAAGATTCAGATTAAAAGTGGGTATCCCTACTTCAAATGATTACATTAAGAAAAATTCCCTCATAGAGGTACCCAGAAGCTTGGGTTTTAGTCAATTCTAGATCTAGTCAAATGGACAACCAAGAACAGCCATCACAGTCCACTGCTTTTCAGTATGACACATAAATACATCTCCTTAAGCCATTCTTAATTTCTAAATGAAAACAATAACCAGTTCATAATTACATCTAACGTGATAAAACTGTTTCATGTACACTTGCAAATGCATTATATACTTAAACCAGGTCATAATTACACCTAATATGATATAACTATCACTCATACAACCACAAACACATTATAAACTTTAGAATAGATGGCATTGTCCCTTGAGGGATATTCTTTAAGAATCTCAAATTTAAATATGATAATTACTGATACTCTCTTAATTGATGTTATATCACATTATAAAGAAATTAAATAAAACACAGATACATGTACTTAACATGCTTAACGAAATATGACAGAAACATTTATATCAGTTATAAGCCTTGTTTCTGCAACTGGTCATGTGGTATTCACTGACTGCAATTTTTATATTTATAACTACCTTCCTAAACTACTCTATTATCTATTTCCTCCACCCTCAGCAGTGCTTCAGCAGGCCTTGGCTGTTGTGGAATAATCTTTTTGGACACTGTGAAGATGTGTTGCTCTCATTGGTTTAATGAAGAACTAAATGATTAATATGTAGGCAGAAGAGGTTAGGTGGGACTTGCAGACTAGGAGAGAGCTCTGAAATAAAGAAGGGCAGAGTTACCAGGAAACTTGGTGAGATGAACATGCCATACTGAGGAAAGGTACCAAGCTAAGTAGTAAAACATAGATAAGAAATATGGGTTAATTTAAATTGTAAGGGCTAGTGAGTAACATACCTAAGCTATTGGCCATCATCTATAATTAAAAATATGTCTCTGTGTGGTTATTTGGGGATTGGATAGGCAGGACAGAAAAATCTGCCTACACTTGGCCCTTCCTGAAGGAGTGGCCCATACCTTCATTCCTGAAGGGTCTGGGCCCTTTGACATTCTGCCTAGAGTAGTTTGAGGTTTCCAGCTGACTATAATCAGCAGACATGGTAACACCAAAAGGTGCCCTAAAGGATCCTACATTGCAGACATAATTTTAGGGGATTGTGTTGTTTCATGGTAAATAATTGTCCCACCCACTGGTTTAATAAAAAGCGCTGATTGGCCAAAGGCAGGCAGGGAGTGTGGGCAGGGCTACCAGACTAAGAAAACTCTTGAGAGCAGAAAGCACAGAGCAGATCGCCAGAGAGAATCTGGAAGAAGCAGAGGACAACCATGCTGATCTAAAGAAAGGTACCAAGCCGCATGGCTGAACAGGAAGAATCATGGGTTAGATGAAGGGCAGAGAGTTAGCAAGTGATATGCCTTTGGCCAAATCAGCCTAAAACTATTATAAGCATCTCTGTGTCTCTGCAAGTCTGTGGGTCTTCGGGTCTAAACCTAGAGGCTAGGCCTGAAAATCCAGGCCAGAAACCTCATACTACACATAATCTTTCTTGAAGCAGTTGAATTTCTCTTTGATAATCTGGAGCAATCATTCCTCCCAATGTTTTTATTCCTTCATTAGCAACTTGGCTTAATGATATCAAGTCCAAGGTGTCCAGGGGAAAGTCTGAGCTTCCAGTTCAGTAATGTTTGTTGTAGCTCTTGGCAGGAGCATGCCCTCCTGTGGGATCAACATTTCTAGGCCAACAGAACTTGAAGTCGTGGGGGAACAGGAACCAAAAATTTTCCTAGAAGGTTACTAGGAGTGATAGTGAGTGAAATTACTCCCTTTTCCACCCGTTGACTCCTGAACCCATGAATCCTGGCTATGGGAGAAACTATACCATATGTGGTAGTTTGAATATAATTGGCTATCATAATCTCATAAGGAGTGGCACTATTAGGAGGTGTGGCCTTGTTGGAGGAAGTGTGCCATTGTGAGGGTGTGCTCAAGGTCTTCTTTTCTCAGGCTATATGTGATAGACAGACTCCTTCCTGTTGCCTGTGGATCAAGAGCTTCCCCTGAACCTTGTCTACCTGCATGCTTCCTTGCTTTGTGCCATGAGGATAATGAACTAAACTCTGAACTATGAGTGAGTGAGTTTCCATTAAATGTTTTTCTTTGTAACAGTTGCCATGATCATGGTGTCTCTTCAAAGCAATAGAAATTCTAATTAAGACAGAAGTTGCTACCAGAAGTGGGCTATTTTTGTGATAGGCCTGACCATGTTTTTGTTTGGAGGAACTTGAACTTGGACCTTGGGGTTAGAAAAGTATTGGAATGCTTTAAACACTGCTTAATGGGCCACACCAGTAGGAACATGAAAGATATGCACTGTGGAGGCCTTGTCCAAAACATTTCAGAATGTTGCCTAAAGATGGTATTGTTATATTTTGATGAAAAATGTGGCTGATTTTTTACCTTGTCCAAAGAGTCTTCTTGAGGATAAAATGAGGAAATTTTGATTAATTCTGTTGGCAGAGGAGATCTCAAAACAACCTAGTATAGAATCTACCATGTGGTTATTAGTGTTGACTCTAATGAAGATATATAATAAAAAGGAGAAAGCTGTGTGGTGATATATTGTATATTTAATTAAAAAAAATGGCCTGAAATATCAGGGGACAGAGCCACCCACATAGCCAAGCCATGAAGGTCAGGGAGTGGTGACCCATATCTTTAATGCTAGCACTCATGAGGGAGAGAGCCTCTGGATCTGTGGGAGTTCAAGGACAAACAGATCCAGACAGTGGTGGCAAACACCTTTAATCTTAGCACTAGCAAAGTTGAACCAGGAACTGAGATATCTGGGCAGAGAAAGAAAAGTAAAGCTGGAAAGGGCAGAAGTTCTCCCCTTCACCTGTGTGTCCTTTTGGCTGAGGACTCAGATTCATCTGGTCTTAGGGTTCCTGGAGACAGACTCTTTTTGGCTTGAGGAGTTGGTTAGGTGATAACTGGCTGTGGCTTGTTTCTCTGTCTTTCTGATATTTCAGTTTTACTGACTCCAAGATTTTAATTATAATACCGAGTAGATTTGGGGAAATAAAGCTGAGCAAGTAGAAATACAAAATGAACAATTTGAGAAGAAAAGGAACACCAGGAAGTGGAATGAATCAGAGTGCTGTATTTAAGGAGATCACCATATAAAGAAATGGAATAAAGGGACAAGAGACCTCGGGACAGGACTAAACCCAACTAAGTTTCCAACTTTCGAAAAGGAATGAAAAAAAAAATTTAGTGCCAGGTGTGGTGTGCATTCTTTTAAACCCAGCACTCCAGAGGCAGAGGCAGATCAATCTCTGAGTTGAGGCCAACCAGTCTACAGATTCAGTTTCAGGACAGCCAAACTTCAGGGAAACAATTGAAAACTAGTCAAGATGCAATTGAGGGAAGGCGGCTGGGAGCTACCGTGTTCTAGCTCCCACAAGCAGCAGAATGTGGCAGCTTTGGCTATATGGTTCTGGCTCTAGAGTCAAGGATATAAGAAAGAAGGTGTGAAATATTCCTTCATGACTAAGAAAAGGTGCTGAGGCCAGGCATGCATTAAGGCCCAGAGAGAGACCATTGTATGAAGCTATGAAGAAGAAGCCTGGATTGCATTGGAGATCCCAAGATGTTGGAGTTGTCAGAGCTGTGGGATACCTGCTGAGGAGAGCAGCTAACAGGGAGTTGAACCAGCCCAAGAGAAAGAAGTATGTTGCAGTCAGTGAAGACGAAAGGAGTTATGCTGTACCAATTCTGTTTGTAGTAAATGAAACTCAGAGACAGATATTGGGGAAAAGCTGGAATCTCAGAGAGAGGATACAGATCATAGTCAAATCTCACCCAGCTGTCTTCCAGCTTCCTCAGCCTTGTTCCTTGTTGCTTCTACAGAATGAATCTGTCCTTATACACCTGCGCTAAATACCTTCTTCACCGAGTTGTTTCACATCCAGGCTAAGATTAAAGGTGTGAGATACTACTATTTGGTAGTCAGCCTTGAACTCACAGAAACACAGAAAGACCTCTGTCTTTGGAGTTACAGGATTAAAGGCATAGGTCACCATTCCTAGTTGGGCATAGGTCACTACTCCTGGTATTAAAGGTGTGAGTTACCACTCTCTGACCCTCCTGGATTGACTGTGGGTACATCTGTTCTCTGATATTCCGGACTGGTTTTATTAAATATATAGCATATCACCACAGAGTTAGAGATCTGAAGAGCTGACATCAGACATGGAGATGTAGAATTTGGAATTTTCCTGGCTCTTTTCAGTCTTACTTTTGTCCAGTATTTCCTCACTGTGCTCCCTTCCCTATGTTTTGAAATGGTAATTATGTCTTGTACCATTATATGTTGGAAGTACGCGATTTTTTTATTTTTTATTTTACAGAGGACTACAGTTAAGATATTGCATGAATCTCAGAAGAGACTTTGATCTTTTAAACATTGTTGAGACTATGGTAGACTATGGGAACTTTTGAAGTTGGACTAAGTGCATTTTGTACTATAATATTGTTATAAGCGTATGGGGGCCAGAGAGTAGAATGTGGTATTTTGAATGTAACTTGCCCCCATGAACTCATAGGGAGTGGCATTATTAGGAGGCCCCAAAGAAAGTAAACTTCATATGGAGTTTCTTTGATGCCCATCATATTCTCTGTAGTAGATTGGTGCTGCCAGGAGAAGACATGTCTCATTGTCACAAAAATTAAAAAGAACCTATGTTATTAAAACATCTTAAATGCCATATTCTGTAGATCTCTGAAGTGTTTGAAGACCACTTGTTTATTTAAAATATATCTGTTTGACCTTGAAAACATACTTAATATGACTATAAGCTTAATTACAATAGGTGGCTAACTATTCACCTGGATTTCTTTATATCCTAATTGGTAATAATAACTTTGAAGGACTAGAAATTTGCATTGCACTATTAAATGAGCTGAATAGGTACAATACTTTGAACAAGAGTAGAAATGCATGACAGCATATTCTAACAAAATTAATCTCAAATTTGTATAAATATACACAATTTGCTCAATTGCACTAGGTGACTAACTATTCACCTGGATTTCTTTATATTCTAATTAATTGGTAATAACAACTTTGAAGGACTAGAAAGTTGCATAACACTATTAAATGAGCTATATAGGTACAATACCTTGAGCAAGAGTAGAAATACATGACAGTATATTCTAACAAAATTAATCTCAAATTTGTATAAATATATACAATTTGCATACAGTATACTAAAATCCAATCCAATGTAAAACATTTAAAACAAAAGTTACTTTTAAAAAGTAGATTCAATAATCTACTCTTTTAATTCTATCTCCCCTTTTCAGAGTAGATTCAATAATCTCCCCTTTTGACTAATTATATCTGTATTCCCCCCCTTTTTCAAATAAGAGCTCTGAAACTAATCTCCTTTGCTCAGCTTTTTTCCTGAATATTACCAATAACAACTGTACCCAGTCTCCCTTAAATAATAATAAATATCCATAACCCATTGAACAACCAAAAATACCCACCCCACCTCTTGGGAATGTGGGTATTCTGTTCTTAAATTTACTTCCTGCTGTCTTAGGGTGATTGCATCTTTAGGGGATCTTGAAAAGAAATATTTGGGTTGCCAAGCCCTTAAAGAGGTAGCTATATCATTTGTTGTCCAGTCTCTGTGTAGTGGAAAAATGCAGAACTTGTCTCAAGTCCTGGCTAGAGTTGTCTATGAGGCTGGACCATCTCAGCTAGCCACTTAAAAATTGTCCTGAGTGGTTTGTAGTCCAAAGTTGTTGATCTTTGGGTAGTGGCATTATCATGGTCCTGATGGAACTGTCATTGTGGGGCCCCATCATCCTCATGGAGACTTGGAAGGTCACAGTTAGGCATGGTCATGGTTCATTGTAGAAAACTGATAGAGACTCAAACCCAAAATCATGTACAGGATGCTAGGTGAAGCACTTTTTTTCTATAATTAGTTAGTGCCCTATATGACCATAAATATCATGACAAAAAGCTTAAATATATATTAATCTTAGAAAATTTGAAATAAAATTCATACCTCACTAAAATATTTTAAATAGTCAAAATAAAATCAAAGGATCATGAGATTAGTAGCCATAGAATAGTCCCTTAATTTTGGTTTTTTTTTTCTGTCCCATATCAGGTGGCTCTTCTGAGATGATACAGAGATTCTGCACTTTGCTTTAATAAGCCTGCTTGGGTTTAGAGAAGGAAAGAGCCACACTTCAACTTCAAAGACAGCTTTAATTTTTAGTTGGACTGGACTACAAAAAGACTAGTTCAGTTTGCTTTATATGCATGTAGAGAATAGTAGAAACAAACATATAGAAGATAAGTGAAGTTTTATCGCGTTGGGTGTGATACAATAGGGCAATTTACTCCCTTTTCTTGAGACATTTTCTCTGGATGATTTGTCCTTTTTCTTCGATGTCTCCTTTGTCCATTGGTCTTCAGATTTCTTAACTGGATGCCTTTATTCTCCTGAAAAAAAAAATAGAAAAGAAAAAGAAATCCTTCCTCAACCCTAACTTTGGAAAGTTTCGTTTTCTAATCTTTATCGATTTTGATTTACTGTTTTTCCTGATTTTTTGTTCTTTCTTCTATAGTTTTTCTATTATCCAGAGCACTGTTTTTTTTTTTTTCAATAGGCATTAGGTTCTTTAGTTGTCCTGGGAAGGGATTTCTTCTATGATGATAGGAAAGGACTGAATGGAAGTTGACATGGGGACCTGCAAGAGGCCCCTCAGGGCATTTCCCTATGGCAAAGGCAAAGTATTACTTTATCTGTGCCTTGTTGATCTACATTTATTAGTCCAATGTCTAGTTGTCATACTTTCTGCATAATCCAAAAGGGAGCGATGTTCTGTTGGGGTTGGTGTTTTTTTTTTTCTGTTTTTTTTTTTTTAGCAAAACATTGTTTCTAGGCGTCCCCTGTTCACAGTCTCTTTTTAGAATGATCTTGCTTACCACAATTGAAACATTTAACATTTTGATTTTTCTTCATACTGCTGGAAATTACCTTTCCTATTCCAAGCATCATCATAGTCATAAGATCCAATATTAATTATATCTTGAATTCACTCCTCCAAGGGTACTGATCTTGCCTTTAATGCCTAATTACCACTTTATATTGTGTTTAGCATTTCCAAAAGCCAGAGATTCAATTATTATTTGTCTAACTTCTGAATTTGGTATCATTCTACTTACTGTTGAAGTCAACCTTTGGAATTAATCAATGAAGGTTTCTTTCGGGCCCTGAATAACTTTTGTAAATGACTCAATTTTCTTTATTCTTTAATTCTATCCCAAGTGTTCAAGGCTGCCATGCAGCATAAAGCCAGGGTGTAGATATCATATAAAGATTGCCTTTGCCTATTAGCATAATCTCCCTCCCCCAAGAAGTTGTTCTTGGCAGATTTCAATACCTCTAGCACTACTTGGAGATTCAATGGCCGTAGCCTCATCCTTCCATCAAGCCCTCCATTTTAACTGAGGACTTAGCCTCCAAGACTGTTGTAATCAGTTCTATTCAGGGATAATAATAAGTGACCAGGAGTTTAACATATGCTTCACTAAGTGAGTGTGTGCCATATGAGACTATTGCTTCCTTGAATTTCCTCAAACCTAGCATTTGCACTGAAGTCCACTGAGCTCTTATACACTCTGGAGGATATGTATCATTTTGTCAAATTCTTATAAAGTTACAAAATAAATTAAAGTTGGCTGTTTGAAAGCCTTAGGCTGTGTAAACTTATAATGCAATGTTGAGATTGGTTCTCCTTTAAATTCCTCTGTCTGGGTCTGAATATCTCTATGATATATTTTAACAAGATTTTCTAAGAATTTTATTTTGGTACTTATATTAACCATTTTTAAAAAAATAATAAACAGAAATGATCAAACAATATTTACAATAGACATTACATAATCCCATCTACATTAATTGTCTTCTTACTTAATTGTTCCACTTTTTAACTGTCTAGCATATATCAAACAAACCAAATCCCTTCCACTGTGGAAAAAAATCTCCCTCTCTTTTTTCTTTTTCTATTTTTTTTTAAAAACACTAATTCCCTCCTTTAAGAAATCCCAGCTGATCATCAAATTTGCTTGATGATTCAGATGATAGTGAAATCAGGCAGCTACCTACTATGGCAGCAGCCCAAAGGAAGCCCAGAACTCACTGCAAGAGGAAACCTGCTGTCTGAAAAACATACCCCGGGTATTATAGGAAATAAAATTCATGGAGAATTGAGCTGGCTGGTGGTGAGAGGCTAACTCTGAAAGAAAAATTTAGTTTGAGGGGTAGTAACTCCAGCCACATGTTGCTCTGGCCTGTGATGGTGGCTGCAAAACCACAGGCTAATGGCTTTTTTGAGAATTTATGCTCCAAAAGTTCAACACCAGATATTATACAAGTCCTAGTTGGTATTATAATAAAAACCTGGAGCCAGATGTTGGGGAAAAGCTGAAAGACTAGAAAGACAGAGCAACAAGCCGCAGCCTCTTCTCTCTACTACTGAATCTTCAGGCTGAAAAGGGTAGATAGATCTTGTCTCCATGAATCCTCAGATTGAAAAGAGAAACTGAGGGCCAGAACTCTGTTTCCTACAGCCTTATCATTTTCTATCTCAATCTTCTTAGCACTGGAATTAAAGGTGTGTGCCACCACTTCCTGGCTCTGTTTCTCTTTTGAACTGGATTAACCTCTTATAATTCAAGCTATCCTTGAACTTATAAAGATCCAGAGGGATCTCTGCCTCTGTCTCCCAGTGCTAAGATTAAAGGTGTGTGTTATCACTATCTGACCCCTGTGACTAACTCTGTGGCTGGCTCTGTCCTCTGATCTTCAGGCAATCTTTATATGATACACAATATATCACCACAAAGGCCACTTTGATCATGGGCCCATTGGGAAATGACAGGGATGGCTGAGAAAAGAGGCTGTCAACACAATGAATCAATCAATCTATTTTATTATTAAACATCTACTCTGCTGAAGTCACTTTTTGATGAGTGTTTACATGGGGCACAAATATCTTCACATCCTGTGTCTATTTAGAGATATCTATCCACATACCTCTTTCCCAAGTGGTCCTTCTCACCAATTTTCTAATCATTCTCTGTCCACGTCCCTGACCATCCTGCCTATCCGTTGGCTACAGCCCATAAATCAGTGAACAAATGTACATCTGGCCATTTCTCCTTCCAAAAAAAAAAATGTATGACCATGTGCACTTCCTGAAGTTCTTTCCACTGTGAAGATAACCCTTTGTCAGTGGCTTTCATGGTTGTCCCAGAAAGAGGTTGTAATGCTTCAGATGTTTATAATGCACAGAGCCATCATCATACCTGGCCATATAGTCTTCTGTTCCTCAGTTAATCAATTCACTTATGAAGCAGGAAAAATTTAAAGTACTGTACTATCCTTGTAGTAGTGCAGTTTCTTTGGTCCCGGGCGGCTGGAGGCCCAGACCCTGCTGCGCCAGACCTCTTAGCTGCCCACTACTCGGGTCCCCAGAAATGACTCAGATGGTCATATTAACTTCATGCTGTTTGGCCTATGGCTCAGGCACATTGCCAGCTAGCTCTTACATCTTAACTCAACCCATTTCTATTAATCTGTCTGCCACGTGGCCCATGGCTCATCTGTGTTCCTTACATGTTATTCCTTTGGGCTTCAGCTCCATCTGCCTCTGACTCTGGCCTCCCTTTCCTACCTATTTTGATTCCTCCTCCTACTTCTTCTATGGTGCCTGTCATGGCCCAAAACAGCTCCTTTATTTAAAGATTGAGATTCACAGCATACAGAAAGGCATTCCCACATCACTTCCCCCTTTCTGTCTAATCAAAAAGGAAGGTTTCAATTTTAACATAGCAAAATTACATATAACAAAATAACCATCAAGCAAGAATTACAGTTATAATATCTAGTCTATTTGTATTTAGCAAAATTAAAGAAAATATTCTATCATCTACCTTGTCCTTATGAATCTAAGTTTCATATCCAATATACCTTTCAAATGACTAAGAAAAGCTATACCTATAACTATCTAATCTTCAATTACATCAAAGACCACAGAAGGATATATTTACCGAAGTAAACCAGAAGTGCAAGCAACTTCTAAAATCTAGAAAGGACAGAGATGACACCTATCTGCCCACACAGTCACCCAAAGTTCCGTTATAAAGTTGGGGCATCCATCTTCAGCCTACAGGCCCAGAGTCTTTTATCATTTCAGTGAAGCAGGAAATCTGCTCTGCCCATTCTGGCACAGTTCATCAGTTGCTTCTCCTCAAGTCCTGAAGAATATCTGACAGTTCTCTGTAAAGCAGGAACCTGAAGGACCATCTCGGCTTGTTCTTCCAAAGTTCAGAGGTCACCTTCCTATGGAAACTGCATGTCCACTTCTAACAGCATACTGCCAAGCAGTCAATATAAGAACAGGTTTATGTCCATTGGCTAACCATTGCCACAAAGAGAGTAGACTCCATATGGAGTTTCTTTGATGCCCATTTTTCTCTTGAAGAAGATTGGTGCTGCCAGGAGCAGACCTGTCTCACTGTCCAGAAAAGACTACGTTCTTAAAACATTTTAAATCCCATATTCTGTAGGTCTTAGAAATATTTGAAGATTACCTACCTAATTGAAATATATTTTTGTATACCTAAAAATCCTAACTAACCTAACTATAAGTTTGATTATCAAAGGTGACTATTAACCTTCATTTCTTAATTATACATTACAATTTTAAATCAATTACATGAACATCATACCTTAAACTAGAATAGAAAAAATACATACAGCATAACAAAATTGACATTAAATTTATATCAATAAACAAAAATCTATACCAATATAAAACATTCTGAGATTAATAGCTGATTTCCTGAATTAAGTAAATTCAGTAATCTAATTTTTAAAAAATCATTCATATACCACATCCCCTTTTTCTTCTTAGAAAGAGATTAACTATAACCATTAACCATTTATAATGAAAACAAACATTTAGAAACAATATTTGAGGAATTTGGGCGTTGTTTCCATTACTACTTCCTGCTGATTAAGGGTCGTTGAAAATCTCACGGTTGTTGAGGCTGGATCAGTCTGCAGCTCTGAAGCTGATACAGCCATCTCTTCCCATTAGGTTTTTTCAGGGGGTCTTGGTTGATGAAACCATATTTGCCTGGAAGCAATCGACAGGTTCTCATCTTCTGTGGAAACAAAAGCAGAACTCTTCCGAAGCAATAAATCCTTAGACACAAATTTTGAAATCAAAATACCTTTAAAATATATATTCTTGTTTAACTTAGTAGCCTTTGCATTTGCAATCCACTGTCTTTCTGCAGTTAGCTCATTAACAGTTAAAAAATTAAAAGAAAACACAATAACAACCAAAATCCAGATTTTGTGTCTATTTTCCATCTTTACGTGACTTATTATATTTTTATTACTCTAGTTCTCTTTTTAAAGACTTTTTCTAACCTATTTCCTTTCTCTCTGAAGCCTATGTACCTTTTACACACATTGTAACCCGTTTACAGGTTTTTCTTTTCATCTGAATCTGTTTTATTGTGAATCCTTAATCATCTTCCAACCATAAGAGCTTTTAAAATACACCCTCTTAAAGGCTGCATAGTTTTTGCCAAGGAAGCTAAATCAGTAAGTTCTCTTAAAAGGACCGTGTCTATTTGTGGCCTGCAAATAGAGCAGACCTCGGAAAATTCTGCTACTAATTATCCATCTTTGTTTCCTTTTTGTTCAAAATAAACAGAAATCTAAAATCAATCACATGCTACTTAGTCTTCTGTGAGATTTCAGGAACCCGCCTGATTGCAGCTTATACTGCCTGCCGCCAGTCCGCAGGCGCCATTTTGAATGTGACCCGGACGCAATGCTTTTTTGTACAATCACCCGTTTCGTATACACAATTTGGAAGCTACCTTGGCTCAGCTTCTGATCTAAAGTACTCTTTAAACTTTCTCAAGCTTTCAGTGGATATTCGGCCCACGTTGGGAAGCCACCTGTAGTGCAGTTTCTTTGGTCTCGGGCGGCCGGCAGCCCAGACCCTGCTGTGCTAGACCCCTTAGCTGCCTGCTGCTCAGGTCCCCAGAAATGACTCAGATGGTCATATTAACTTCATGCTGTTTGGTCTATGGCTCAGGCACATTGCCAGCTAGCTCTTATATCTTAACCCATTTCTATTAAACTGTCAGCCACATGGCCCATGGCTCACCTATGCTCCTTACATGTTGCTCCTTTGGGCTTCAGCTCCATCTGCCTCTGACTCTGCCCTTCCTTTCCTACCTATTCTGATTCCTCCTCCTACTTCTTCTATGGTGTCTGTCATGGCCCAAAACAGCTCCTTTATTTAAAGATTGAGATTTACAGCATACAGAAAGGCATTCCCACATCATATCCTGTCTTGGCAAAGTTCAGCAGCCGCTCTTTTGTGTACTGCTTGTCAATTTTAGACACTATAATGTCAGCTGTTGAGACAAGAACAGTTTTTTGTCCAAATGGCTAGCTTTTGCCACAAAAAAAGTAAACTCCAATTAGAGGCTCTTTGATGCCCATCATCCTTTTTTGAAGTAAATTGGTGCTGGTAGGTGTGGGAGATTGGGTTGTTACATTGTAAATGATTGTTCCACCCACTGGTTTAATAAAAAGCGCTGATTGGCCAAAGGCAGGCAGGAAGTGTGGGCGGGGCTACCAGACTAAGAAAACTCTGAGAACAGGAAGCATAGAGCAGAACGCCAGAAGAGAAGCCAGAAGAAGCAGAGGACCACCATACTGCTGTGAGAAAAGGTACTGAGCCCCATGGCTGAACAGGATGAGTCATGGGTTAGATTAAGGGTAAAGAGCTAGCAAGTGATATGCCTGGGCCTTAGGTCAATCAGCTTAAAACTATTGAAAGTGTCTGTGTGTCTCTGTGGGACTGTGGGACTGTGGAGCTGCAGGACTGCAGGTCTGTGGGTCCTAAACCTTGAGGTTAGGCCCGAAAGTCCGGGCCAGAAACCTCCTACTACAGCTAGGAGCAGACATGTCTCACTGTCATGAAATGCTTTATGCTACTGAAACATTAAAATGGCATATTCTTTAAATATTGGAAGTATTTGAATATCACCTATCTATCTGAAATATATCTCTGT
This sequence comes from Phyllotis vaccarum, assembly GCA_033318265.1. Taxonomy (NCBI): domain Eukaryota; kingdom Metazoa; phylum Chordata; class Mammalia; order Rodentia; family Cricetidae; genus Phyllotis; species Phyllotis vaccarum. The sequence continues at coordinate 99,255,878 of JARWLC010000007.1, read as the reverse complement.
ATATACAGACTTTGAAAACATACCTAACATGACTATAAGTTTGATTGTTATAGCTGACTCACTGTATTTCTTTATTATCCTAAATAGATTTCAAGGACTAAACCTTTATATTAATTTTTTACATGAGCTCATAGGTATAATATCTTAAGCAATAATAGATACATAGATACATACAGTATAACAAAATAACCTTGTTTGTATCAGTGTACAAAAATCCATTCCAATGTAAAATATTTGAGACTAGTGGTTGTTCAAAAATAGAGTCAACAATCCAGCCTCTTATCCCATCATTTCTACACTATAACCCCCTTTCCCTTCAGAAAGAGATCCCTGAATCTAATCTCCTTTGTTTATCTTTATCCCTGACCATGACCAATAACAATTTGTAACTAACACCCCCTAAACAATGACAAACATTTATAATCCATTGAATAACCAAAAATCACCCATGCAATCTTTTGGGAATTATTCTTTAGGCTGCTTCTTGTAATTTTGGGGCACTGGTATCTTTGGGGAATCCTGCGAATATTAGGATAAATATCATGTCCTGGGAGCACTAGCCATAACATTTGTTGTTCAGACTCTGTGAAATTGGAGAGTGTAAGGCTTGTCTGCAATTCTGGCTAGAATAGTCTGTGAAGCTGGCCCATCTCAGCCGCAGCCTTGAAGCTGCTCTGGATGCAGAACTCTGAGGTAACTACAACAGAGATACTCTGAGAGGCTGGATCACCTGGGCCATCCATTTCCAGGTGTCTGGTCCTCATGTTCTGCAAACACATAAACTTTCCAAGATATTATATATATATAAAACAGCATTAAAACAAGTTTGGACTGTACATTGTATACAGGGCAGCCAAAGATTATTTTTTATTGTTGTTTTATATTTGAGCAAATAAAATATATGTCACCTCTCCTGTAGTTTTTTGAGGTTTATTTCTTTATGTCCGTAGCTAGGATTTTCAGGGGATCTCCCTCACTCAAATCTGATCTTTATAAACCTTGAGTGAATCCACAGCTTTTCATTCCTGTGAAAACAAAAGCATAACATCTTCTCAGACAACAGACTTTTTTGACTTTCATTTTGAAATTAAGACATTCTAAAACTATATAGGTTGGTTTTATTTAGTAGCTTTTACTAATTCAATGTCTCAGCAGCTACTAGCAATCAAAAAATTTAAAGCCAACACTACACCATATAGCATCCAGAGTCCCTTTGTATTTCCATCTTTATATGGCTTATTTTTTTATTTATATAAACGATTTACTTTTTTATGATGTGTCTATGCCCATTTTTCTTTTCTTTCTTAAGATTACACAAATGTTAAAACACCCTGCAACCTGTTTAGAAGGGTTTTTTTCCCATATGAACCTACTTCACTGTGTGTCTGTAACATTTCTGTCCGTATGAGCAAAATCTTAAACCAGCATGTAGCTTAGCTCATGGCATGATGCCAGCTGGCAGTGGCTGGAAGATGTGTCTCTGTACCATGGTCTACATGAGAGGCTACAGGTCTAGGAAGCTGGCATTTGGCTGTTTTTGTGTATTTGTAAACTGTTTTAGAAAGCTTTCTCAGATCTTATGTGAAAATATGTGCCTCACATTGGGGGTCAATTATAGCAACTTTTTCTTGTCCTACCAGTCACCTCCTAAATAACCACATGGATACTTATTTTTAATTATGAAAGCTCAGCTGATAGCTTAGGCTTGTTTCTAACTAGTTTAATAACTTCAATTAACCCATTTCTATTAATTTATTTTACTTTCTGCCTTGTGGCTTTATTACCTCATCTCTGTACTACCCATCCTGTTTGCTCTATGTCTCCTGGCATCTCCACTTTCTTCTCCCCAGCATTCTTTCTGCCCAAAAATCCTACCTAGCTATTGGCCATTCATCTTTTTATTAAACCAATCAGAGTGGCATATCTTCACAGTGTACAGAATGATTTTTCCACTTCATTTAAACATTATTGTTCTTCATTCTTGTGGTAGGAAGGTCCAAGTTCAATAACTTATCCTTCACTTTAGAAAGAATATCTCAGTATGTCCCATGTTGCACAAATTCTATTTAGTAGCATAATAAGACCTGGAGTCAGATAATGAGGAAAGGCTGAAATATCAGAGAGACAGAGAACAAACCACAGCAAAGTCTCACCAAACCAACTCCTCAGGCCGAACAAGTCCTTAGACTGGGCATGATGTGGGATATCTTTCTGTATTCTGTGAGTTACCATTGGATAATAAAGGGGTTGTTTTGTCCTTTGGCAAGGCATCTTAGAAGCAAGTGGGAAATCTAAACATAGATAAATGAGAAGGAGGTCAGAGTCAGATAGAGCCGCCACTCAAGAAAGCAAAATGTAATAGAACACAGATAAGGCCACCAGCCACGTGGAAAGACATAAATTAATAGACCTAGGTTGAGTTAAGTTGTAAGAGCTAGCTGATAATGAACCTAGGCCATAGGCCAAACATCTTGTAATTAATATAAGCCTTTGTGTTATTATTTGGGGGCAAGTGGCTGTAGGACTGCAGGTCTGGACCTTGGGATGGACAGGGCAGAAACTTCTGGTTACAAATGGCCTTCCAATGTGGGACATTTATATCCACATAAAGTCTGAGGAAGCTTTAAAATGATTCTAGAGTACAGAAAAGGAGCCAAAAACAGCTTCTGAGTTGTGTTTCTCTTCAGTGGCCATGTTACAGAGACAGTGTGGTATGGTGTGTGAACTTGAGCTACAAAATATTGGGCTTGCTGCATATAGCTTAAGCTGCAACAAGGCTGGTTCCTGAAGTCTCACAGGAATCTCCATGTAAGCACAAGCTGCATATGATGGATTTAAGGTTTCTGTGTAGACGGAGTTTTACTTACAAGGCACCAGTCCAAAATTAATATTTATTAGAATATAAATCAACACTCACAATATTAGTAAAAGCTTATAGTGGCACCTGAACAAGGACTGGCGTATCCAAGCAATGGATGAGCGATGGATGTGCGATGGAAGGATGATGGATTCTGATCCTGTCTCTCCAACAGCCAGCAGCCAGGAACCAGGAAGAGAGAGTCCTCCTGTCCCAGCAGCCACTTATCAATGGGGTTGGCCACACCCCCTCCAGGGTCCCGGGCTCCTGGATAAGCATCTTCTGACTTTATCGGCTGACACCTTAATCCCGCCACATTTCTGTTCATATGGACAAAAAGGGAACAGTCTAAGACAGCTTCTTAACAGCAACATTTTCTTGAGTCAGCTCTGTTTGCTGGTGGTGAGCAGACGCATGGCTTTTTAAAGAGGGGCTTTCTTACTTAGCCTTAGTGGCAGAAACTGTGTGACTCTTTAAGAGGCCCTGATGCCAAACATTTAAATGAGATTTATGAGTAGCAGGCAGCGGTACTTTACTTGGTGACAGTGTGAACCCTAAATTTCCCCAGAGTTGGGGTGGTAAACTTGAGTCCTGCCAGTACCTCTGCCAAACCACTATTGCTGAGCCTTTAATCCTAGCTACATCTTAGCAGATTAAAGGTGTTGTCAGAAACAGAAAAAGATAAGAGATATACAGTAAAGACAGACCTTTTTTAAAACCCACAAACTTCTAAATGGTTAAGAGTTATTTAAAAATATTCAGAAATTAGAAACGAGGACAAAAAGGATAGAGAAAGTCCTTAAGAAAAAAGCAAATAGTATATATGTACATATAAATACATATGCCACATAAAGATGGAAAATACACAAAGAGTCTAGATACCGTATGTTACGTTGTCTTTGATTGTTTGCCTGCTAAGGATGAAGACATTTGATTATAAAAGCTGCTGGATTAATCCAATGTATATATTTTGTAAATACCTTGACTTCTAAATTGAAGAAAAAAGATATGTTATTTTGGAGAAGAGGTTTTTTTTTTTTAAATTTTATTTTGATAAATAAATTATCTATGGATTCATTCTGGGTTAAAGAAAATAACCTGATGCGAAGAGATATCCACATCAACTTCAAGGCTGCCAACTAAGATGATCCAGCCTCAGGACCCCCATAAGATTGTCAGCACTCCCAAACAACAGGAAGTAGCTTATGGAAAGCTACACCCAAATTCCAAAATATTGTTTATAAATGTTTGTTTTCATTATAAATGGTTAATGGTCACAGTCAATCTATTTCTAGGGGGGAAGAGGGTATAATATAGAAAGGATAGAAAGTTAAGTAAGTGAATCTACTTTGATCCAAAAAACAACTGTTAATCTCAAAATACATTGGTATGGACTTTAGTTTATTGATACAAATTTAAGGTCAATTTGTTATACTGTATATATATTTCTAGTCTTCAATTATGTTTACATAACTGATTTAAGTTATAACATATAAGAAATACAGATTAATAATTAATCATCTATGATAATCAAGCTTATAGTCATGTTAGAGATTTTTTTAGATATATAAAGATATATTTCAAATATATAGGTAATCTTCAACCACTACAAAGACCCACAGAATATGACATTTAAAATATTTTAAGAACTTAGACTTTTCTGGACAGTGAGACCTGTATGATCCTAGAAGCATGAATCTACTTCAAGAGGATGATTGGTGTGTGGAGTTTACTTTCATTGTGGCAAAGGGCATTGGGCAAGAAACCGGTCTTTGACTGCTTGACAGTATGCTGTATAAACCGGACATGCAGGACCCATAAGAAAATGATCTCTGGACTTTGCCAGAACAAGCTGAGATGGTCCTTCAGGTTCTTGCTTCACAGAGACTGCCAGACATCCTTCAGGACACGAGGAGAAGCAACTGACTACGCCAAATTAGGTAGAGCAATCCTTCCAATTTCTTGCTTCACTGAGAGGTCTTCCAGAGACTCTAAGCCTGTAGGCTGAAGATGGATGCCCCGACATTAGAAAGGAACTTAGGGTGACTGTTCAGGTAGCCAGACGTTTCTGTCATTTAGAGAATCTGGAGGTTGCTTGCAATGTACTTCTTGTTTACTCAGGTAATATTATACCCTTTTGTGGTCTTTGATGGAGTTGAAGATCAGATAGTTAAAATTATATGTTTCATTTGTTATAATAAAATGTAAATTAGATATAAAACTTTGGACTTACAAGGATAAGTTATATGATAGAATGGCTTCTTTAATTTTGCTAAATATAAGTAGATTAGATATTGTAATTGTAATTCTTGCTTGATAGCTGTTTTGTTATATGTAATTTTGCTGTGTTGAAATTGAAACCTTTCTTTTTGACTAGACAGAAAAGGGATAGTGATATAGGATGTCTTACTCTATGCTGGGAATATGCTTTATTATTGGTTAATAAAGAAACTGTTTGGCCTGTGGCAATACAGCTTATAGGCAGATGGGAAATGTGAGCGTGGAGAAAGGAGAAGGAGAGTATTGTCAAAAGGAGATGCTGCAAGATGAAGTGCGACACAAGTAAGTCAGGAGCCATGTGGCAAAACATAAATGAATGGAAATAGGTTTAGTTAAGATGTTAAGAGCTAGCTAGCAAGAAGCCCGAAACATAGACTGAACAGTTTATAGTTAATAAAAGCCTTTGTGTGAGTATTTGAAGCTAGCAGTTGCAGGCATGTCTGGACCTTGGGGCTAGGATGGGCCAGAAACTTATGACTACATGGGCGAGCAGGCAAAAGGACAAAACTTGTGCACTTCAGCTTTCCCCTCCCTATATTTCTTTCCCTGCCTAGCTACTTCAATTACTGGGTCTACTTTCCTAGTGCTAGTATTTACGGTGTGCACCACCACCACCTGGCTCTGTTTGTCCTTGAGTTCACAGAGATCCAGAGGTATCTTTGCCTCCCAAGTGCTGGTATTAAAGGCGTGGGCCACCATTCCCTGACCTTCATGGCTTGGCTCTGTCCTCTGATATTTCAGGGTATCTTTATTAAATATACCACTACAGAATCACACCACTGGACTCTTAAGAATTTCACTAAGGTAGAAGGCCTTTGAATTTTGCCTGGATTTATTTACTATCCTCTATTGCAGTAATTCTCACTGTGGTGGTGCACACTGGTAGGATTTGCTGAAGGAGGCAGAGGCAGAAGGATCACAAGTTCGAGGCTAGCCAGGCAAGAAGTCTCACTGTAACAGATGGTGTCCTAACATGGGCTGAACACCCACATAAAGCCTGAAAAAACTTAAAAAGGGTTCTAGAGCAGAAACAGAACCAAAAGCAGTTTTCAAACTGTGTATCTGAAATGGGTCCTTGTATAGAGATAGCATGGCCACAGACAAAATGGCATGGACTCACTGCAGGGAGTATAAGCTAGAACAAAACCAGTTCCGAAAGTCTCACAGAAGACTCAGTAGCATGTGATTGATTTAAAGTTTCTGTTTATATTGGACAAAAAGAAAACAGAGTCAAAGATGGTTTCTTAGTAGCAGCATTTTCTTAGGTCTGCTGTTTGCTGGTAGAAAACAGAGATGCTGCCCCTTTAAGAGAACTTCTCAACTCCGCTTTTTCTGTAATAACTATGTGGCTCTCTAAGAGAGTGTTAGTATTTTTAAAGCTCTTCTGGTTGGAAAATGATTAAGGATTCATAATAAAACATTCAGATTTAAAAAAAACCTGTAAATGGGTTGCAATATGTGTAAAATGTACATAGGCTTCAGAGAGAAAAGAAAGAGGATACAGTCCCTAAAAAAGAGAAATAGAGCAATAAAAATATAATAAGCCACATAAAGATGGAAAATAGACACAGAGTCTGGATTATAGTTATTGTGTTTTCTTTTAATTTTTTAACTGTTAATGAGCTAACTGCAGAAAGACAATTGATTGCAAAGGCTGATAAATTAAAGAAAAAATATATTTTAAAGGTATCTTGACTTTGAAATTTGTGTCTAAGAATATATTGCTTTGGAAGAGTTCTGCTTTTGTTTCCACAGAAGATGAGAACCTGTGGATTGCTTCCAGGCTCTTATGGTTTCATTAACCAAGACCACCTGAAAATTCTCTGATGGGAAGAAATGGTCATGTCAGCTCCAAGACTACAGACTAAGATGATCCAGTCCCAGGACCCTCAAAAGACTGTTAGTGCCTCTTAATCAGCAGGAAATAGTAATGGAAAACTACGCCCAAAATCCCAAAATATTGTTTATACATTTTTTCATTATAAATGGTTAATGGTCATAGTTAATCTCTTTCTAAGAAGAAAAAGGAGATATGTTATACAAGTGATTTTTTAAAAATTAGATTATTGAATTTACTTTAATCCAAAAATCAGCTGTTAATATCAAAATATTTTAGAGTGGTATGGATTTTGACTTATTTATATAAATTTATAGTCAATTTTGTTATACTGTATGTAGTTTTCTACTCTTGTTTAAAGTATGGTTATGATTTAAAATTGTAACATATAATTAAATGCATGTTAGATTTTTGTAGGTATACAAAGATATATTTAAATTAGATAGGTAATCTTCAACCACTTCTAAGACCTACAGAATATGGCATTTAAAATATTTTAAGAACTTAGACTTTTCTGCACAATGGACAGGTCTGCTCCTGTTTACTTTAAGAGAAAAATGGGCATCGAGAAACTACATAGGGAGTTTACGTTCTTTGTGGCAGTGGTTAGCTACTGCACAAGAACCTGTTCTTGTATTGACTGCTTGACAGTATGCTGTTTAAACTGGACATGCAGTTTCCATAGGAATGTGACCTCTGAACTTTGGTAGAACAAGCCAAGATGGTCCTTCAGTTTCCTGCTTTACAGAGAACTGTCAGACATTCTTCAGGACTCAAGGAGAAGTAACTGATGAACTATACCAGAACAGGCAGAGCAGTCATTCAGATTTCTTTCTTCACTGAAATGAAAAGAGACTCTGGGCCTGTAGGCTAAAGATGGATGCCCCAACTTTATAAAGGAACTTTGAGTGACTGTCCAGGCAGATAGATATCATCTCTGTCATTTCTAGATTTTGGAAGTTGCTTGCATTTCGATTTACTTGAGTAAATATTATTTCCTTCTGTGGACTTTGATGTAGTTGAAGATTAGATAATTATAGGTATAGTTTTTCTTAGTTATTTTAAAAGGTATATTGGATATAAAACTTTAGATTCACAAAGATAAGGTAGATGATAGAGTATTTTCTTAATTTTGCTAAATTTAATAGACTAGATATTGTAACTAATTCTGGCTTGATCGCTGTTTTATCATATGTAATTCTGCTATGTTAAAATTGAAACCTTTCTTTTTGATTAGACAGAAATAGGGAGATGATGTGGGAATGTCTTCCTGTATGCTGTGAATATCAATCTTTAAATAAAGGACTGTTTTGGCCATGACAGGCATCGTAGAAAAAGTAGGCGGGTAAATCAGAGCATAGGTAGGAGGCAGGCAGAGTCACAGACAGATGGTGCCAGATGCCCAAAGAAGAAACATTTAAGGAACATAGGTTATCCATGGGCCACATGGCAGACAAATTAATGGAAATGGGTTAAGATGAAAGAGCTAGCTAGCAATGTGCCTAAGCTATAGGCCAAACAACATGAAATTAATATAAGCATCTGAGTCATTTTTGAGTGCCTAAGTAGCAGCGGACAGCTAGGCAGTCTGGGACTACAGGTCGTGGGTCTGGATCTCTGGCTGGACGGGCTGGAAATCTATTGTAACAATCCTCTGATGCACAAATGTGTTACTAACAAGTCAAAAGTAGTTGCAATCCCTTGCTCATTTTGTCCAATCAGCATAATATTGTCAATGTTATTCACTGATGTGCTATTTGTGGAAGAAATAGATGATCAAGATTCCTTCTAAGATACAACACAGTGCTGGAGAGTTAATTTATCCTTGAGGTAAAACTGTAAAGGTATACTGCTGGCCTTGCCAACCAAAAGCAAACTTCTGGTGGTTTTTATGGACAGGTACACGGAAAAAGGCATTTTCTATAGCAGTAGCTGCACACAATATACCAGGCCATGTACCAGGAATTGTGTTAATCTGCTTAAGTGAAGACACACCATCTGATATAGCAGCTACAATTGGAGTCACTACTTAATTTTTTTTGTTAGTCAACTATCAGTCTCCAGGATCCATACATCTGTCGTCTGCACTAAACAGATAGGAGAATTAAGGGAAAGTGTGGTAGGAACCACCACCACCCTACATCTTTCAAGTCCTTGATGACAGTACTATTTTCTGCAGTTCCTCCTGGGACACAATACTGGTTTTGATTCACTGTTTTTCCTGGTAGAGGAAACTCTAAAGACCTCATTTGGCCTTCCCAACCACAACAACCCTCTCCATACCATAGGTCAGAGAACCAATGTAAGAATTCTGCCAACTTATAAGTATCTAACCCAATTACACATTCTAGAGCTGGGAAAATAACCACAGGATGATTTGGGGGACCTAATGGACTTACTTTGAATTAGATTTCTGTCAAAACTCCATTAATCACCTGACCTCCACAAGCCTTATAGAGTGTTTCTTGGGATCTCCCAGAATCAGCATCAGTTCAGAACCGGTATCCATTAGATTTTGGAAAGTCCTGTTGTTTCCTCCCCCAGTTTACAGTTACCCTTGTAAAAGGTAACCTATCTTTCTAGGGAAGGATAGAGAAAGGCTAACAGTAAAACTCTTAGGTATTTTATCAAGGGTCTTCCTTAGGGGAACCTAGCTGCCTCTTCATTCAAGTCTGCACTTTGGCTCAAGTCTGCAAATTGGTTCACAGGCTAAAATTCCCTTTTGCCAAAATCCAATGTATCCTTTCTTTAGTTTGTTTGAGAATTTTTCTGCTTATATAGATCAAACAAAAATTCAATAGACTTCTTATGTACCTCATGCCTGGAAACACTGTTAGTTTCTAAAGCCATGCCCTCCTCTGAGTTCTGACGTCAAATCCCATTTAAAGGATTCTTGCCTCTCTCTCTTCCTTTGTTCTCCTCAGGAGAACTTCTCATTTCTATCTCTCTCTATCCCTCTATCTATCTCTCTATCTATCCCTCTCTCTCCTTCCCTTCTCCCCTCCCTCTCTGTTCCTCTGTTATCACAACCACATCCCTCTGTCATAATAATAAAGTCCTTCTACATAGAAACAGCTTCTAAGTGTCTCCCGCTACCACTGCCTCTGCTGCATCTCCGAGGCCTCTGCGTTCATAGAAATTCACCTCCAGATAACTGGGTAATTTGTATTTATACCATACCAGATACACACAAAACCCCAACAAACACCATCATTGATCAGCCAGTACCATGGTTCCATATGAATCATGCAAATATAAAATTCACTTTACCTGAACTGTCCATTGTGGGTCAGGCCATTATGGACATTTCTTTGTCTATGCTGCCCATTATGATAACGATGATCACCTTGCCTTTGGTAATTCAGTGCTATCACCTGCCCTGCTATTTCGGAGTCTACTTAAAACCTTCGCATTCACTTTATCCAACGGAGCAGCAGCATCTCTAACCCTAAGGTCTGCTACAGGAACAGGAAGACAATCCCAATCAAGATCTTGAGATATGCCGATGCCCCTCTCACCATGTTGTCTTTTAGAGGATGAGTGAAGGGTAAGTCTCTGGACCTTCCCATTGTGGGGGACGAGGTTTACACAGTGTATCTGCTCTAACACTAACATTGCACACTTCTTAAACTTTAAGATCCCTTCATCAACACTAAGCTAAGGGATATCTGGCATCTCCTTTTCAATAGGCCAGCTTTTGACAAATGCTTCAGCCAACCATTCAAACAAACTTTTGACACCTCTTCCCCCCTTTTTAAGACTGTGGGAACTTCTGTATTAAACATAGAATCTCCATCCATATCAATAATCTCAGCTTGATTCAGTTTAATGGTTTTTTCCATCATTATCCCGCACCCTTAAAATCTATTTCCATACATAGTCCCCAGACTTCTGCTTTAATGAATCAGTGAATTCATTAAGCTCTTTGGTAGTGTAGTGTACCTCCTTATCCTTTCTACCTCTCCTTTAGGAGACTGCTTAGCCCTTAGTCTTGTAGGTCTAGAGATAACTACTGGTGGACCCTGAGGGTTATCAGTATTGTCTTGCCTGGCATTTCCTTCAGAAAAGATCACTGCTGTTTTAGCAGACAATGAAGAATTAATTTATTTAGTCAAAGTCAAAAAAGGCAATATTTCAGGAGGTGGGGTGTGTGAGTTCATCTTTTGCTGAGGGTGGAGAAACAACTTCCTCAGGTGAGATAAACCCTTGAGAATCTGAAGCTTCAAAGTTCTCAGCTTCAATAGGGTCCTCTCACACACCTTCATGCCAAGTTACAGCATCCTAGCCTTTACCAATAAATGCCCTAATTTTAATCACTGACACCCTCCAAAGCTGAGAATTGAAAATTTTCTGTAATTCAGCCAACCTAATAAGGACTTCATTTTGATTTTCTGAAACTTGAGCTCTGTGGCTGCTGGAGAGAAGATTCTCTTCCAGGGCACACTTAGAAACCTTTAGACTGTCTGCATCTGGAGCTAGTCATTCTTATCGCTGAGCTCACTGCTGTCCTTCACTGTATTCTGAGATGCTGGAAGTTAGTTAATTTCATCATAGGCCTCATTCTTTTCCTTTGCCAATTTATCCAGAGATGCTAGGAGCAACCAACCAAAATCGGCACAATCATTTTCTTTGTCTTTCCACAAATTATCGAAAGTTTTATATACAGACTCACCAAGTCCATTGCCTCTCGCAATTGGTGAATCAGGGTAATCACATGCATTTGACAAAAATGCATAGATTCTAGGGGAAGAAATGCATTCTTAATTGCATTCATTACATCATGACACTTATCTTTCAATCCCATTCATTAATGAAACAAAGGTTTGTGTGTTTTTTTTTTTAATCAGAATTCAACTAGTTAATTTATAGCTGTGGTCAATCTGTCCATTTTATTTTATATTTTTAATTTGACATTTTTATGAATTCTAAAAATTCTATAGGCTATTTTACAAAACTTAGGACATTCCAGATACATTTTTATGTATTCTAAAAATACTATAGGCTATTTTACAAAACTTAGGGCATTCCAGATTCATTTTTATGTATTCTAAAAATACTATAGGCTATTTGACAAAACTTAGGACATTCTAGACTGTAAGTTCTTTTTCTATTACTTCAAGCACTTAAAAAAATAGACCAAGCTACCCTTTTGCTGAATAACTTGACTTTTAAAACAAATCAAGATATTTTAAATCATGTCAGTAGGCACAGACCCTTCCAGTTCCGAGTATCTACAATTTGAAATCATGGGGAAGAGTTCAACTATGGTCTATGGAGCCATTAGTTTGGCCACTTCCCCTTTTTAGGGCAGGCTCAAGTGCTCAGCTGCACTAAATGTTAATCCTCCTTGGCTCCTAGCCAGCTAGAGGTAACTGTCCCTCCTGGCCCCAGTAGAATTGTTTTCTATTTGACTGGAAGCTATGTGCTTCTGTCTTCTGGAAAGAAGACTAGAAGTGTGTTCTGGGAAGCCCACTGCACCAATGCAATAGTGGCGCAAAGCTTCTGGAGTAATAACCAACCAATACTGATTGAATTTAAGTCCCACTCGGTGAGTTGCAACCAATTTCCAACACTGCTCAGGTGGCCAAGAACCGGAGACTAAATAGTCCAGGGACCTAGGGGAAAACTAAATACTACTGTCCTCCTACCGGGACATGGCATAAAAATGACTCATAAAAATATACTCTGCTGTACTCAAAGGTCAGTGCCTTACTCGGTCATCATCAGAGAAGCTTCCTCCTGCAGTAAATGAGAACAAACACAATGACCCACAACTTGACAGTGTGCAGAGAGAGAGAGAGAGAGAGAGAGAGAGAGAGAGAGAGAGAGAGAGAGAGAGAGAGAGAATGTCTCCATCAAATCCCTCCCTTTGGGGATAAGGGTTATTGGTCCATTTCAAATGATTAGAAAGGTGTATTGTATTTTTATATTTTTATCAGAATATTTCAAACACACTCAGAGCCTGACAAAATTTCTCAGTGGGCAAAGGAACTCACTCTGCAAGACTGGCGACCTGAGCTCAATCCCCAGGGTCCATACATAAAAGTTGTCCTCTGGCCTTCATATGCATGCCATGACATAAACAGTCCTCTACCCCACATCACATACATATGTACACACACAATACATACAATAAATAAATAGTATATGTACACAATAAATAAAAAATTAAAAAGAATATACAAAAGAAGCATAACATTTTCAAACAGGCTTACATACACTGTCTTCAATGTTTTTTCTGTGTGAGACAGTGCTACTGGTCTGCGTCATGCTTGGAATCCTGCTTCTGCTCTCGGGTGCTAGAATTGTAGGCCTGCACCCATAACTAACTGTTTCCTATTTATGCAGCTTTGTAGAAACAAAAGCACAGTATTTGAAATATTTTCAGTAACACACTTTCTTTTTAAAAAGCTTTTTTTTTTTTACTGTTTTTTTTTGTGGCGGGTGGGTGCACATGCTGGGGTGTGCATGTGGAGGCCTAGCGACAACCTTCTGCTTCTCTCCATTCACCTTTTGGTGAGTCTTAGGAATCAAACTCAGCTTCTCAGATTTGGTGACAAGCGCCTTTAATGCTCAGCCATCTCACCAGCTCCCAGCTCCCAGCTCCCAATAATCCCATCTCAAAATGCTTCTCGGGGAAGCTAATGGCTTTCTCACTAAATCATAAACTGTCATTTCACTTTGAAGGGGCATATTAAATTGATTTATACAATTTTTTTTGGCTGTGATCAGTTTGGTTCTTGAAAATAAGTACTGAGTCACATATTCTTTTTAAATTGTGGTGTGTGTGTGTGTGTATGTTTGTGCCTGTGTGCATGTGTGTATGTGCCTGTGTGCATGTGTGTATGTGCCTGTGTGCATGTGTGTTTGTGCCTGTGTGCATCTGTGCATGTGAGGCCATAGATGTTAGATCTCTCTGGGGCTACAGGCAGTTATGAACAGCTGGAGTTGGGAGCTGGGAGCCGACTTGAGTACTCAGGAAAAGCAGTATGTACTCTTAACTATTGAGTCAACTCTCCAACCCCAGGATCTTGACAGTCATTTCCCTGGAACATGGAAATAACGTGCATCTCCTATGATCACTAGTGTTAGTCCTTTCCCAAGAGACTGTCAAAATAGAAAAAAGTCATACTCATTCCCCTGCCACCACAAAAAAATCTAATGTTTATGGCAATTGTTTTTGCCCAATGAATGGCGTGATCCCCGAGGAAAACCAATGTTAACTGTAACATTACCTGTGGTTCCTAGGCATTCCTCACCTACTGCTTTAGACATGGTACATATCCTAGGGCATCAGTATTAGCTTAAATAATTACCTTTCTATAGTTGAATGCTGCTACACGCACATTCTTAAATACGTTCTTCAGGTTTACCATGGCATCTCCTCACATATTCCACTTTGAAGACTGTGGCGATGGCTCTCTCAGGAAGTATTCCCTTGAAATTTTCTGTTTAAGTGAACTGCAAATTGTGGTTTAGAAAACAAAAAGGTTCTTCCAAATGTAAACTGAGGCATGAGAGTCAAGAGGCAGCCAGCAGTTGGAAGGAGAAGTAGACTAGAGCCCGGGAGACTGAATTAGCGGTCCAATGTTCGCCTGCCGTCTTCAGGCTGTGCTTACCCCTTTCCCAAGGGAACAGTGACCAGCATGATTTCTCCTACTTGCTGTTAGTTTGTGTACCCTCCTCAGTTTCTCCTGAATTATTTACTGCAGAGATTTGATCTCGTGTCCTCAGGGATCTCAGAATATCTAGCTGAGAAAGGCTCCTCCCTGTAACTCAGACTGGAGAGACAGCTGTCTTGTCTGCAAGGGTGAGGACTTGTCACATCCTCCGGTCCTTCCTCTCCCCAAGCCTGGTAGTCTCCTGTTATCTTAGATACCGTCTTTCTACCATCACACAGTAGAAGCTGAGACAGGCTGAATAGCAGAGAAGGCACTAAGATAAATAACAAAGGGGGAAACCTGTGGGAAAAACTAGTTTCAGATTGAAGTTCCGTATTTCCGGAAGCTGGATGCATGAGTGAGTACAGGTGAGTTTTCCTGTCCTTCTCAGGAAAAGTTTCCAGGATCAGGTGTGAGAAACAATAAACAAACAGGTGAGATGTCAAGAGAGCAACAATCAAACAGCCTGAAACCTGCTTTACAAACAGAAGGGTGGCCTGGTAGGATGGCTCAGTGAGTAATAGGCACTTAGAACACACACTGGATTCATTCCATCCCCAGAATTCTTCAAACTGAGAGCCGACTCCTGATTTTCCTCTTACCCTCACACACACCCCACACCACACATCATCTCTGTAATAGAAATAAATTAAAAACAAATTATTGACAGAATCGATTATACAAAGGCAAAATATAGAATTTGATGTTTTTAGAACATGCACTTAGGAAGCCATCAGCACAATGAAGATTAGGGTATTATCTTGAAAAGCTGACTTTCAAACTTTTATTTCTTTCTAACCCTTCAGCCTCCATCTTTCCCTTTGATGTCCTCCCCATCCCCAGTACCAAGTCAACCACAGACCTACATTTTGTTCCTACAGATTTCTTCACATTTCTAGACCATTATCTAAGAAAAGCCAATTGGTCTATCTATTTACCTAATTATCTATACCTTCTTTTATCTAGAATAATTATTTTCAGATTCATCTATGTCAATGTCCTAGGATATTTACTTTATAGTTACTGACATTTAAAAATTTAAATTTTGGATTGTTTACTGCTAGTATGTAGACATAGTTTGTTCCATACTGTAGATCCACCTTAAATATTACAGTCTTATAAACATTCTTCTTGGTCCTAGGATTGTATAACTAAGATACACACAAATACATTAATTAAAAATAATAAAAAAATAAATCTTAAAAGAGGAAAATGAGGTTTTAAAACAAAATTTTCAGTGTAGCATTCAAACCTGGAATTTTTAAAGAGAGAAATATAACTATTAATTTAATTTTTTATTATATACAACTCTATTTGAGTTATCTGTTATTTTTTGAATAATTCTTTTATATTAAAATGTTTTATTGCTGGATGGTGGTGATACATGCCTTTAATGCAGAACTTGGGAGGCAGAGGCAGAGGCAGGTATATTTCTGAGTTCAAGGCCAGCCTGGTCTGTAGAGCAAGTTCCAGGATAGCCAGGGCTACTCAGAGAAATCCTGTCTTGAAAGACAAACAAGCAAAAATGTTATTTATTATCATATGAGTGTTTTTTATGTATGTGCACCACATGTGTGCCTAGTGCCCGTGGAAACCTGAAGACAACACATCCCTGAAACTGGAGTTACAGATGCTGTGAGTACTGGGAACCAGATCTGGTCCTCTGCAAGAACAACTAACTGTCTTAACTGCTGAGCCATCTCTCCACTCCCTTGAATAAATTCTGATCAGTTCAAATTCTTTGCAAGACTGTCCCTTTACTATGATTTAATGTATATGGTGACATATTTTCTCCTTTATTATTGGCATTTGCTGTTTATGTTACCTGACTATAGGTTTATACATATAATTGATTCTCCAACAACCAGCTCTTGTTTCATTGATTTTTTTCTATATTATTTTCTGTTTCATCGATTTCTATGCCGACCCTTGCTTCAATTTAATTTTTTTTCTTTTTTCCTAGTTTCATAAGGTTGAACCTGGGGTCAGTCTTCTTCCTAAGTGGTATTTTCATGGACTGTAGAGATGGCTCAGCACGTAAGAGCATATGTTGCTCTTCTAAGAGGACCCGAGTTTGGCTCTTAGCACCCACATCATGTACTTCACAAACACCTATAACTGCAGCCCCAGGGGATCCAATGCTCTTTTCTGGCCTCTAGGGGCAGCTGCACATATGTGGAGAGAGAGAGAGAGAGAGAGAGAGAGAGAGAGAGAGAGAGAGAGAGAGAGAGAGAGAGAGAGAGAGAGAGAGAGAGAGATCTGAAAATAGTGTCTTCAGCTACATGGCTATGGCCCATCTCTAATCTGAGCACTCACGAGGCAGAGGCAGTTGATGTCTGAGAGTTCGAGGCCAGCCTGATCTACAGAGTGAGTCCAGGACAGTCAGGGCTGTTACACAGAGAAACCTTGAATTGAACCCTACCTCCAACAGCATTTTCACATTATTAAGTTCTCTTTAGTATTAATTTACTTTCATTCTATAGAGATTTTCTGGATGTTACTGTTATTGTTAAGTGAGATACTTTGTGGTTAGAGAAAGTATTTGACTACTTTTAAAGTTATTAAGATTTATTTTATAGTAAACATCTATGTATTCTCCTGTTGGGTAAAGTGATCTCTAAATGTCATCTAGGACAGTTTGGTTGATAGCATGGCTATTTAATTGCACCTACTGTTTATTCCCCCTATTGCTCTGTCAGGGAGAGATAGGAAAAAGGGAATCTTGGATCTTTCATGTGTATGGGTGTTTTGTGCACACATGTTCTTGTAGCACATGTGTGCTTGGTATCTAGGGAGACCACCAGAGAGCATCAGATCCCCTGTAACTGGAGTCACAGATGGAAGTGAGCTGCCATATGGGTGCCTGAATTGAATTTCTGTTCTTTGCAAGATCAGTATATGCTCTTAACCACTGATCCATCTCTTCAGCCTGTGGTATAACCTTTAAGAGAATATTGTTTTAATTTAAAAATTTTCTCTTTACGTTGTTACAGTGGCATGGTTAAAAACATAGGTGCAGGAGTTAGCTACTAGATTTATGTTGTATGTGGGTGTGTGCATGCAGCAATGTTAATGTGGGGATCAGAGAAAATTGTGGAGTCATTTCTTCTTCCCACATTGGCATAGGATCCAGAGACACAACTGAGGTCATCTGCCTTATGCAGCAGGTGCTCTACTCACTGAACCATCTTACCAGCTTCTCAGATGAGTTGTTTCAAATTACTTCTCTATAAAACATGGAAAGTAATAACTCATACTATAGTGCAGCTATGAGATCGGTTAAAAGAGTTACACACAAAAGGGGTGTTTAACTTTTCCAGTTTTCAAGAGGTTATACACTATTTCTAAAACTTATTTTTTTATTATTTTATGTTTCTAGGTATTTTGCTTCCTTGTATGTATATTCACTACGTGAATGCCTGATGCCTACAGAGGCCAGGAGAGGGCACCAGATCCCCTGAGATCTGGAGTTATGGGCAGTTGTGAGCTGCCATTAAGTGCTGACAATAGAAACCAGGTCCTCTGGAAGAGGAGCCAGTGTTACTAACTGCTGAGCCATCTTCCAGCCCCAGAAACAATACATTACTTTGACAGAATTCTGTAAATCAGAGAATCTTGAGAAGTGTTCAATTAGAAGACCTTTGGCTTCCTCTCTTATTTTAGTATATACTTCCTTCCGATGAATGGCACTGTCCGAGGTGCTGAAAACATCCACTAACTTCTTGTTTTGTTTGTTTTGTTTTGAGATAGGGTTCTCTGCGTTTCCCTGCCTATCCTGAAGCTTGCTATGTAGACCAGGCTGGCATTACATTCACAGAGATCCACCTGCCTCTGCCTCCTAAGTGCTGAAATTAAAGATGTGCGTCCCTTATCAATAACTATTTTAACTCTGACTAGAAGCAATCCAATTAGAGGATCTTGGGATTGATTCATAATTCTTTTTAAAAAATAAAAAGCTAAATTTATTGACAATGCCATACACATATATAATGCATTTTGATCACATCCACCCTCCTCCAACATCCTCTCTTTTCTCCGTCAAGCTTTCTCTCCAACAAGCCCCCTTTCTACTACCGTGTCTTTTTTTTAAATGACCCACTGAGTTTAATTGTCTTATTATATAACCATGGGTATGACTTAATGGAGCTGAGCAACTTACTAGTCTACACTTCAGAACATAATGACTCCCTGTCTCTCAACAGCCATTGACTGCCAATAACTCCTTAACTAGGGCTGGGGCTTCCTGAGCCCTTCCTAATTCATGATGAGATACTGAAGGGCCCAGTGTCTTGAATGGGTACCAAAAGTTCTGCATATGTAATGGCATACCATATCTAGAAGACCATGTTCCATAGTGTTCCTCTTCTAGTCTCTGGCTTTTGTATTTTTATGCCTCGTCTTCCTCAATGTTTCCCAGGCATCCATAGTGATATGATATCCCTTATTGGGCTGAGCACCCAGCGTTCACTTATTCATGGCACTTTGACTAGTTATGAGTTTCTGCATTCATTGTTGCTCACTGTTAAAAGAGGCTTCCCTGACCAAGGCTGGGGGTGGCACCAATTTATGGTCATAAATATAAATATTTAGAAGGTAGTTTGACGGCATATCTATTTAACAAAGTGACAGGAGTATGTTCCTCTCTAGGCCTATGGCCTCTCAAGCCATGGCCTTTTGAGCAGCTTTGAAGTATAAAACATGAATTTCTTCTGTGGAGTAGGCTTACATTCAAATTTGAAAGCAGTTGATTACCTTGAAAACCTCCTCCCTGTGGACTAGCTTTAATGGTCCCAGAAGGTACCATCCAAGCTTCCAAAGGAGGGAAGCAACCAACAGTCTCATACATCTCTGACACCTAAGAACCAAAACAATCATCAGCGCGGCAGAATGACACCAAAGGTGCAGTAGTGGTGCACATACCTTGGTGGTAACCAACCGCTCTCCAATTAAACTTGAGACCAGCTTGTGATGGTTTGAAAGAAAATGTCCCCCAAAGGGTGTGGTATTATTAGGAGGTGCCACCTTTTTGTAGTAGGTATGGTCTTAGAGGAAGTGTGCCATTGTGGGAGTGGACTTTGAGGTCTCTTTATCTCAAGCTTGTCTCAGTGTGACAGTCAATTGGCTTCTTGCTCCTATCTGGTCAAGATATAGCCAGCATCACATCTGCCTGCATGCTGCCATGTTCCCCATAGTGATGATAATGGGCTAAACCTCTGATATTGTAAGCCATTAGCTCAATTAAATGGGTTTTTTATAAGAGTTGCCCTTGATCATGGTGCCTCTTCACAGAAATAATAAGAAAAAAACTCTAACTAAGACACTGCTCAATTAGAGGAAAATCATGTCTGGCACTGAAAATCAGGCCAATTACACAGGTCTAGAAAAGTCATGGACCTTGGAATAGAGACTATAATCATTATTTTATTAAACTAGCATAATCCATAACTACATTCTAAATATTTTTCCTTATATGTACAGATAAATGTAGTCCTCACTGGCCCCCAACAAGGAAGAAATTTCACATTGCACCAGATAGAGATCATTACAGAAAATCATAACCAATCAAAACACAGAGTGTTAGAAACCCAGTCCCAATGTATACATCTACAAAACAACTCCCATACTTAAGACCTGACTGTAGAAGAGGTATAGAAATCACATTCATGTGTGTTTACACTGAAAAAGAGCAAGTATTGAAGAAAGAAAGAAAAAATGTACAATTTGGAGATAAAAGGAACTCTGGTAAGCTAAACATCTCCATAAGACTGGTCTGTAGGACATTTTCTTGATTAATGATTGATGCAGAAGGGTCTTAGGCAGTGCCATCCCTGGGCAGGTGGTCCTGGGGCATATAAGAAAGTTGGTTGAGCAAACCATGAGAAGCAACCCAGTAAACAGTGCTTATCCATGGCTTCTGCTTCATTTTCTGCCTTGAGTTTCTGCCCTGATTTATCTCAGTGATGGAATGTGACCCGAGAGCTGTAAGATGAAATGCTCTTTCCTCCTCAAGTTGCCCTTAGTCATGGTTTATTATTGCAGTAATAGAAACCTTAACTAAGACAGAAGTGAACCCGAGTTGTCTGCAGAAGCAGCAAGTGCTCTTCACCACTGAACCATCTTTCCAGCATCTTTTTAATTTAAAAAATGTAATTTAACTATAAAAATTTATTCCAGAAATATATATTAGTGGTATCCTTGGTGTTCTGTTAAGTTATGCTTCTAGAAATATTTTAATTTGAGCCGGGTGGTGCATGTACACCTTTAATTCTAGCAGCTCAGGAAGTAGAGGTGGGTGGATCTCTGTGAGTTTGAGGACAACCTAATCTATATAGCAAGTTCCAGGACAGCCAGGGCTACACACACACACACACACACACACACACACACACACACACACACACACACGAGAAAGACAGAGAGGGGTGGGGGAGGTAAAGACACACAGAGAGAGACAGGGACAGAGACAGAGAGACAGAGAAAAAGGTTTTAATTTTCATTCTGATTTCTTTACTGATTTACTGGTTGTTTAAGAAGGTATTGTTCAAGTCTCAAATATTTGTGTAGTTTCTCTTACTGTTTTCTAGTTTTATTCTATCATTTTCGTCTACTACGATCTTATATAAGAAATTGCTTTGGATTCATAGGCCTGCCTGATGTCTATTTGGCTCAGGCAAGTGAAAGACACCCATGGGATCGCCAGCCCCCAAACCAAGACAAAGAGACTTATTATTTATGAATGTTCTGCCTTATCTTATGTGTGTTCTACTAGCTTTTAGAACTTAATTTAATCTGTTTCTCTTTACCTATTTCTTTCATCCTACGTGTCTTACTTCCCTGCTTCCTCCGTGTCTGGCTGGACCCGGCCTTCTTCCTCTTTCTTCCCAGTTTTCTCTTCTCTCCTCTTTATCCGAGATTCCTCCTCCCACTTATTCCCTCTGCCCGCCAGCCCCACTTATCCCTCCTCTGCCTAGCTATTGGCCGTTCAGCTTTTCATTAGACCAATCAGGTGCCTTAGGCAGGCAAGGTGAAACAGCAACACATCTTTACATAGTTAAACAAATGCAGCACATCTTCACGTAGTTAAAGTCACATTCCACAGCAATATGGTTGAAATGGGAGAGAAAAAGGGAGAGAATGGTTGGTGTGCTGTGGTAAGAAGCAGTTCTGAAGATGCTAAGGCCCATGTTGATGGCCTGCTTGCCACCTGGGACCAGGGTGGCATTTGGGCCTGGGCTTGCTGCCTAGGGCCATGTTTCAGTCCATGGTCCTACCGCAGCTAGGGTCTGTGTTGACGTCATGACCCATGTAGCCACCAAGACCACAGGAATGCCTGGGCTACCACCTGTGGCCATTTTGGTGCCAGAGCAGAAGGCCATGTTGTACCTGTTGTTTTTTTACTTTGACTCTTTTGGGGGCCTTCCACTCAGCTCCCCCCAAATTACACAGAGGCTTATTCTTATAAATGCCAGGCTTTAACTTGGCTTGTTTCTTGACAGCTTTCTGTAACTTGAATTATCCCATCTACTTTTGCCTCTGGGCTTTCCTGTTCTCTTCTGTAAATCTTACTGTTCTTTCATCGCTTGCTGTGTAGATGGGTGGCTAGCCCTTGGGTCCTCATTTTCTGGCTCCTTCCTTTTCTCCCAGGTTTCTCCTTCTATTTATACTCTCTGCCTGCCTGCCCCACCTATCTCTCTCTCTCTCTCTTGACTCACTGTTGGCCGTTCAGCCCTTTATTAGACCATCATTGAGCAAGTAACACAGCTTCGCCGAGTTAAGCAAATGCAACATAAACAAAAGTAACACATCTTTATGTCATTAAACAAATGTTCCACAACATAAACAAAAGTAACACTCCTTAAAATAATATTCTACAACAGCCACCAGTGGCATGTTGATCTGAGTGGCCTCTGCTGCCACCAGGGGACGTGATGACATCAGGCCCAAGCTGCCGCAGGGGGCCATGTCTGGGTCCATGGTCTTATTGCAGGTAGGGTCTGTGTTGATGTCTGTGGTGGCTCCTGATACCATTGAAGGCCATGCTGATACCAGGGCCATGTTGGTGTCTGAGGATCATGCTGCCACTGGAGACATGTCAATCTGAATGCCCTGTGCTGTCACCTGGGGCCAAGGTGATATCTGTGCTTGGGCTGATGATGGGGACAATGGCTGGGTCTGGGTTTATGTTCGTGGCCTGGGGTGCCATCCAAGGTCACATGGATGCCTGAGTCTAGGATGCATTCTGTTACCATTTTGGTATCCAAGGGTTGTGCTGGGGCCATGCTGAACTGAGTGATCTGCACTGTTATCTGGGGCCATGGTGTTGTATGGGCCTGGGCTGCTGCTGAGAGCCATGTCTGGGTCTGTGGCCCAGCAGCAGACAGGGTCTGGGTTGATATCTGTGGTCCTGTTGTCACTGGGGGGATGAACAGATACGAGGGGTCTAGACAGCCACCTGAGACCATGTTGGTGTCCAGGGGCATTGCTGCTGCCAAGGTGATACTGTCCGGGTGACCTGTAATGTCACCTGGCCCTGGTGACATTGCATCATGTCTGAGTTACTGCCAAGGGCCACATGTGAGTCTGTGATTCTGTTGCAGCTAGGGTCTGTCCATGACCTGCGTTGCCACAGGAGGTCATAAGAACTATACATAATGAAATCTGAGGGCTCTGCTGAGCTGCCCCACCCCTACCCCCTTAGTGGCTCTGGGATAGCTGACCCTGTCCCTTTCTGGATGTTGCGGCAGGAGAGCTGGCTCCCCTGTACTTAGGAGAGATGGCCCTACCCCTCACCATGGGCAGGGAGAGCTGGCCTCAATGGCATGGACTTAGGACTCACCTCAGGGGGGCAGTCCCAATGACCCAGACTGACCAGTTCAGCTATAACCCAGATCCACATCCTAGGCCTTTGGTTGTCCTACCCTCACATTTACCCCATCTATGACCTGCTGGAGTGCATAAAGGAACTAGTTCTGAGAAATAATCACAGAATCTCCATGACTTGGGACAACAGCAGGATATTTAAGAGGAGTTTCAGTGAGGGTCCAGTGATGATGGTGTGCCAGAGGACTTGAGCAAGACCGATGATTCATTGCAATGAACAATTTTAGGTGTGAATGATTGGACAAAAGGCTATACTCATGACACATTGCAGCTCCCAATGTCACTAAGATGAATGAAGAGGTGTTGGAAGAATGGAAGGGGTGCTTTTTTCTTGTTAGTTTTGTTTTCTTTTAAATTAATTTGGGGGGGATTATTTTGAGGATGCATGATGCAGAGGTGAGGGCTGGGTATGGAGAAACTGGGAGGTGAGTGGGATTGGGATGCATAATGTGAAATTCCTAAAGACTCAATAAAGAGCTATGTTAAGAAAAAAGAAATTACTTTGATTATTTTGTATGTGTTAGGACTTCTTTGTGACCTTCAATGTGGTCTATTTTAGAGAAGATTTTATTGTCTTTTGAGAAGAATATATGGTCTGTATCTGTTGGGTGGAATATTTAATAGACATCTATTAAACCATTTTCTCTATGGTGTAGTTTAACGTGTTGATTTTTTGTTTAGATGTATCTGTAAAGAAGGGAATATTTAAGTTACTTATCATATTAATTAACTGTCTCATTTCTGCAACAAAATACCTAAGAAAAGCAATCTAGGAAGGAGGGAGGGAAGAAGGGGGGAAGGACGGAGAAAGCAAGGGTGGACCTTATTCTGACCACAATTCTAGGGGATATAATCTTTCAAGTCAGGGACGATGTGACATTGGGAGCAAGAGGTGGAGGGTCACATTGTGAATGTCTGTGCTCCTTTTTATTCACTGAGGGACCCTAGCCAATGGAATGATATTACCTACATTCCCCATATAGAAATGTATTACTTGTAAGTCAATTTAAAAAATAAAAAGAAGGAAAAAGAAATCATGTATGCAAATGTAGTTGGCACATGACAGTTCATGGTCACCAGCATTTGCAGAGATTACTCATTTGCATTACAGTGGGAAACTGGGTCTCTAGAAAGCCTTGAACCATGAGAGGAGCAAGCAATGGAGATCTCTTCAAGCATGGAACTCTGAAACGAAGTTCTTCCAAAGCATTTGTGTTTTTATTCATAATTGCAAAACTAAAAAAATAAAAGACTTCCCAGTAATAAGGAAATTCATAATCAAAATAGATAAATGTAAGAAAGAAAATGAAAATATATAAAAGGATTTGTGTGTAATGACGTAGTGTTTGCTGTATGTGTGTATGTTTACCCATGTATGTGTGTGCCTATGTGTGTGTGTGTGTATGCATGTGTGCATGTGTTGCGTGTATGTCAGCGTGTGCTGCATGCATGTCAATGTGCAAGTGTGTGAGCATGCATGTAAAAGCCAGAGCAAGATTTTGTATTTCTTCTTGTTTCTCTCCATCATTTCCAGGAGACTGGGTTTCTTACTGGCCTGGCGGGGCTGTCTGTCTCCACCTTCTGATGCTGGGGTTATGGTATGTGCAACATATCCTCTTCTCTTCCTACCTCTAACTTCTCCACTGTGCCCCTCCTTTTTCTCAAATTCATGACCTGTTTTTCTTTATGTGTTGTTTCTTTAATTCTGAACACACACATTTATGCATCTATATTCATAAATATATAAATACAACTTAGTCAGTCCATGTAATGTTGTATGTATATAATTTCAGGGACAACCATTTGGAATTTGATAACCAGTAGTACTCTCTTCCCTAGGGAAGGCTGTATCTCCTGTATATTTCTTGGTCCCCTGGAGTTCTTTGTACAGGGTTAGAGCGCCATGAGCTTTAACATGTTGGTGTGGTGCTTGCTCGTGTCTGTGTAGGCAGCCATATTGGTGAGACTTCATGGATACATCTTCTCTGACATTTCTGGAAGACATAGTCTCACAGCAGGCTTACTGGTTTCTCTGGATTTTACAACCTTTCTGCTCCCTCTTCCACAGTGGTTCCTGAGCCTTAGATACAGAAATCTTATTTTAGATATATAAATTGGGACTGAGATCCACATGCTTTCCCTGAATTTTGATTGGTTGTGGTTTTCTAATGAGAAGTCTCTTGGATGGGTGAGAACTACACTTGTGTGTGGTATAAGGACAGATATTTAGAATATCCATAGGGGTTATGCTGGCTTAGTGGGTGATGGTTGAAGGTTCCCCTCCAAGACCACAGCTTCTCTAGCCCCAGATAGTTGGTGAGGTTTCTAGTACTAGGCACAGTTTACCTCTTATTAAACAGGCCGTAAGTCCAATCAGAGAGCTGATGGATACCTACCAGGTATACAAGCTACTACTGCACCTGGGGGGTTTTCCTGCCATTGATAATTGTTGTTTTAATTCATAACATAATAATTCAAGCATAAGAGCTGGAAGGAGCTGCTGGTGGCTTCTCTGTCTTGGAGGCTTGTGTGGCACTTCCTGGTACTGTGAAAGCTAGTCCTCAGGAAGAGGCTTTCAGGTCAGCTCCAACTCAGGCCCTGTGGATTCTGTGTTCAAAGCACATAATATCCCCAGCAACAGGGACTTAGCTTCCCCCTCTGGGCAGCAACCAACAGCAACTGAGATAGTCTATAATGTTTTCGAAGTTTCTTGGACAACTCTGACCAACATATCAAAAGACAGGATTCATGCCTGTGTTGGGAGTTCTGTTAGGTGGTTTATGGCTTTTGAGGGGAACATTGTCAGCCCAGATAGGAAATTTTTCATTTAAACAATATATGTATGTATACACAGATGTAAATATCATAATTTTAGGTAGATAGGTAATATGATTTTTTATGACTTTTTCAGGCGTGCATACTGTTGGTTACCCTCTGTCTTCTCTATTACTCTCCCTCTTCCTCCCTAGCTAAAGGCTTTGTCCTACTTTTCCCCTTCAAATCACTTGTACCCTGATATTCTTTCTATTACCCCCGACCCCCCACATAGTCCCCTTTCAATTTTTTGGTTTCTCAGTTACTCCAGGTTATATCGTCACATATAAAAATTTGGATCTGGGACTGAAGATGAGAGAGAGGCAACATTTATCTTTCAGGGTCTGGGACACCTTCACAACAGAATAGTATTCCATTGTGTGTGTATACCACATTTCATTTCCGAGTGTCCGTTGAAGGACACTCAAGTCATTTCCCTTTTCTAGCTATTGTGAATGAAGAGGCAATGAACATGTCTATGCTTGCATCGATGCCTTGGATGTGAGCAATTTGAACTCAGGTCCTCCATGCTTACAGGGAAGGCATTCTTATCTACTGAGCCATTCTTCCAGCTTTCTAGTAAGAGAAAAACTTAAAAACCACTAGGAAAAAAAGGAAGAAACATGGGATACAGGGGAGGAAGAAAAAATGCCTAATATAAAAAATATACATACACAGTATTAGATAGGCATATAAAAATAAAAAGTAAAATATGCTTTGAAAAAAAATATAATGTTGATTCTACTTGATGTATAAAAGAGAGCTGGAAATATTCCTCAGAACAGGGAGAATGTGTTTACCTAATATGGGCAAGGCCCTGGCTCAATCTTAAGAACCACATGAATAAACAAATTGTGGTGGTTTCAATGAAAATGGTCCCATAGGTTCATAAGGAGCAGCAGGTGTGGAGGTGTGATCTTGTTGAAGTAGATGTGGCCTTGCTGGAGTAGGTGTGGTCTTGCTGGAGTAGGTATGGCCTTGCTGGAGTAGGTGTGGCCTTGTTGGAGTAGGGGTGGCCTTGTTGGAGTAGGTGTGACCTTGTTGAAGTAGATGTGGCCTTGCTGGAGTAGGTATGGCCTTGTTGGAGTAGATGTGGCCTTGTTGGAGTAGGTGTGGCCTTGTTGGAGTAGGTGTGGCCTTGTTGGAGTAGGTGTGACCTTGTTGAAGTAGATGTGGCCTTGCTGGAGTAGGTATGGCCTTGCTGGAGTAGGTATGGCCTTGTTGGAGTAGATGTGGCCTTGTTGGAGTAGGTGTGGCCTTGTTGGAGTAGGTGTGGCCTTGTTGGAGTAGGTGTGGCCTTGTTGGAGTAGGTGTGACCTTGTTGAAGTAGATGTGGCCTTGCTGGAGTAGGTATGGCCTTGTTGGAGTAGGTGTGGCCTTGTTTGAGTAGATGTGGCCTTGTTGGAGTAGGTGTGGCCTTGTTGGAGAAGATGTGTCATTGGGGGTGGGCTTTGAGGTTTCAGATTCTTAAGCCAGGCCATGTCCGTCTTTTTTCCTGCTGTCTTCAGATATGGATGTAGAGCTCTCAGATACTTCTCTAGCCCCATGTCTGCCTTCATGCCGCCATGCTTCCCGCCATGCTTACAATAGACTAAACCTCTGAACTGTAAACAAGCTCCCAATGAAATGTTTTCCTTTATAAGAGTTGCTGTGGTCATGGTGTCTCTTCACAGCAATAGGAACCCTCAAAAGACACAAGTAAATAAAAGGAATAATAAGAAGAAAAAAAGACAAAACACAGGAGCAAAGTGAAAAAATACACAGAAAAAGAATAAAGAGACAGGAAGGAACAGATGGTAGAAATGAAGATTTAAGGTCTCTCTAGTGCACTTGAATAAATCTCAAACTCCTGCTGACAGTCAGAGATAGCATGTGGCCCGGCAATGTCTTTGTCACCAACTGCATGGTTGGTGTGCCTCTTTCTTTGTGTGTTCGCTGTTTTCTATATCACTTCCTTGTCTTGGTTTGTCTCTGTTAAATTCTATGTCCCAGGAATACTTAAGATTATTCCAAATTTATCACCTCTCTCCACTTCTTCTTCTGTCCATCTCCCTCCCTCTGCTCCTAGTCTTTCCTGGAGGATCTGGGAAGTTTAGGCAGTAGGGCCTCACTGGAGGTGAGTCTGGTCCTTACCTCCTCCTTACTCTCTTAGCTTCCTGCCTGCCAGAGGGTGAAGAGCCTTCTCTGTAGACACCTTGACACTATGGTATTTTGACTAAGCAACCAGGGCCTAAGCCTCAGACACTATGACCACAACGGTCTTCCTATAAGTTGTTTCCAGTAGGAATTTTGTCACAATGATGAGAAAATTAGCAAATCAATTAGTTATCACATGATAGAAACTATTAGGAGCTGATGAATATGGTCTGGACGTATGTTGTTCATGTGCAGGGGTGTATGGGATGCAGCTTGTACTGATTTGTGGCAACCATTTGTTCCCATCTCTTCCCAGCTCCACATTCTCCATGGTCAGGTACCAAACACTGATTGTGACAGGAGAATTTATGTCAAATGCTTTAAATCAGAATTAAAATTTTCTTTTTGGAGAATAGGACCCAACATGTTGTTTATCTAGGACAGTACCTGACACTTACTAGGCATTCATTAAATGCATGTTGAACGAATCAGTCTATGGTACTGAGCACTGTGTTTAACCAGTTCCTTAAAATCTCTTCAGCTATGACTTGAATTCTGCAGGAAGCCCTGCAGATTTCTTAATCTTGGAATCCTCTGGCTGTGGACAGTGCTCAGGCATTACCTGTTTCCTGAACAGCCTCCGAAAGAAAACCCTGAAATTCTTTCCCTTACGTCCCTGACTCTTAGAAATATGGATAAAGGGGCAAAAAATGAGAAGCAGAAATGTCATTATTGACAGAGACTGTCAAGTTCTCAGGGTTCAGCATCTGGTGTCTGTGTGGAGCATTCTGTTGGCTTGCTCCTTAGATTTCCAGCCTTGAGGTTCCTGTGAGGATGCCAGAGTTAGTGAAGGAAGATCACCAGTCCCCATGTGCGTGCTAGACCAATGAGAGAAGAATATGTGGAACTGATGGTGGTGTTTGGGTGTCAGGAGGGCTCAAGTGCGGAGCCTCTGTGTTAGAAGCAGGTGTGACATTATGCCAGTCCGGTTGTCACCTTCCTTCTTAAGGAAAGCAAGCTTGGAACTCCCCTTGTAGGTATGATAGAGGGAGGCTGAGCATGGAGGAAGAAGGTATAGGACATATTTGTCTGTATAATTAACACTACCACAGAACAGCAGCTTCACAATAAGAATGCTGTTATTGCTTATGCCTCACAAGAGTAGCATGTGCTTTTGCGCTGTTTTGCTGGCCTTTTATCTTGATGCTGTGATGTAGTTTGGCAGGTAATAGTGCATTTTACATGTATTTAATTTTGTGTGAACATAATGAGGAGATGAGTGTAGTGATGCTGCCTGGGATGTTTGGTACACATCTGGAACCCAAGCACTCAGGATGTGAGGTCAGGAGCATGATTGGTACACATCTTGAACCCAAGCACTAGGATGTGAGGTCAGGAGCATGATTGGTACACATCTGGAACCCAAGCACTCAGGATGTGAGGTTAGGAGCATGATTAGTACACATCTGGAACCCAAGCACTCAGGATGTGAGGTTAGGAGCATTAGGAAGAATTCACAACCATTCTTGACTATCTGTAGTGAGTCTGAAGCTACATGAGACTCTCTCTCAAAAAACTAAGTCCTGCAGAAATAAACACAATATAGTCTTATAACCCATGTGGTGAGGAACCCATTTCTCACATCTGTACTTTTCTTCCCAACAGGTAACTGCTAGTATTAAATCTTATTTTTGTAGACTTTTGGTATGTGATGAAGTTGATATGAATTCATGTGTAAATTTCCCTTCTTGAAGTCTAGTATCCCATCACACTATTTTTTCTACATTTTCTTTTAAATTGTTTCGTTAGATCCGTCCATCTGTCTGTCTGCGGTCTCATTCTGTTGTCCTGACTGGACTAGAACTCACTATGCATCTCATGCTGACTCATACTCAAGATAATCATTCTGGCTCAGCCTCCTAAGTGTGGAGATTACAGACATAAACTACCACTGTGTGCCCCCCCCCCCCCCCGATTTTGGAAATCTCATTATGTAGCCCAGGCTGGGCTTGAATTTCTGATCTTCTTGCCTTGGCCTCCTGAATGCTGGAGGGGAAGGTAGCTGCTGCCTCTCTCTCTCTCTCTCTCTCTCTCTCTCTCTCTCTCTCTCTCTCTCTCTCTCTCTCTCACTCTCTCTCTCTCTCTCTCTGTGTGTGTGTGTAGGGAGCTTGTGGCTTCTGCTTGCTCACATCTCAGTGACTAGGAAGCAGGGAGCTGTGAATGCTTGCACACTTCTTCTTCTTCTTCTATTCCATCTAAGCCCCCAACCCATAGAATGAAGTCATTGGACCCGAAGAGAGAAACCTACCCTGAATGCGGGTAGGTTTATCTTCTCAGGCAATCCTCTCTGGTGTTTCTTTTAATTAATTCATTCATTGTGTGACTCTTGGGATTAAACCTAGGGTCTCACATACACTAGACAAAGGTTTTGACACTGGATTATATCTCTTAGACTTTTTTCAGCTTTTTATTTTGAGACAGGATCTCCTTAAGTTGCCTAAATTAGCCTTGAACTTATTCTGTAGTCCAGACAGACTTTGAACTTTCTATCACCCTGACTTAGCCTACTGAATAGCTGAGACCATGAATCTATACACCAGGCCTGGGCTCCCTCCCATTGGCTCTCCCTCCCTCCATATCTATCTATCTATCTATCTATCTATCTATCTATCTATCTATCTATCTATCTATTGTATAACACAAATATCTAGTGTATGTGTTAAAGGCATGTGCGCAGAGGCGGCCTGTGTCCTACACTGACATTCTTTGCCAGATCCTCTTGAAACAGAGCCTCTAACTGAATTGGGAGCTCTCTTTACAGCTGGGCTGGCAGGCAAGCAAGGTCTTCTATGCCTACCTCCAATAATGGGGTTAGTGTGTGTGGCCATGCCCAACTTTTACATGGGAGCTGGGGACTCAAATCTAAACCTTTGTATATTTGTGGTACTTTTTATACACTGAGCCATCTCTTTAGTCCCAAGCCTGGCTATTACTTAATTCTGAGTCTGGATCTTACAGTATAGTGTGAGCTTTCTAGGCCCAGCCTCCTGAGTGCTGGGAAGAATGTGCCAACACATTCAGCCTCAAATTGATTGATGTCTTATTTTATTTTTATAAAAGCCTTATTTATTTTAATTTTATGTGTGTGTTTTGCCTGCATATATGTGCAGTACATGTGTGGAGTGCCTGTGGAGGCCAGAAAAGCTATTGAATTCCCTTAAACTGAAGTTATGGATGGTAGTGAGCTTCTGTATGTGTGTTGGGAACTGAACCTGAAACCTCCCTAAGAGCAGTAAGGGCTCTTAACTGCAGACCCATCTCTCCGGCCCTCAGATGATGAGTGTTTCATACAGAGCATATTAGTACTTTAAGCACAAGACTAGGCTAAGAGACTAAAGGGGTCCAGGGTGTGCCAATGTGGAGTTTTCCAGGTGAGAACAGATTTGAGAGATGTTTAGGAAGGGATTACCTAGTACAGCAGCTGAGGGAGAAGAAAGTACTGGGTGACACCTTTGTTTCTGCTTGGGTGTAAATAGATATATTGTGTCATTAATTAAAGTATTAGATAGAAGGGAGGGGCTGAAAGGCAGTCCTAGATGTGAGTGGGAACACGTCATGTTGGACATGATATATTTTCAAGGCCTGTGGGCTATGTAGGTGAGATGTTCAGTGAATGATTGGACTGGTGGTGTTGATGCTCGGGATGCTTGGGCTGTCCAGATCCGGAAAGAGTCGGCATTTGTGATGTGGGTAAGACAAGGAGAGAAGTCAAAAGCATCTGGAAAGCAGCTGCAGAATACACAGGGCTGTGGGCAGTCTTCTCCAGAACACTGAAGATGGAGATGTAAATGGAAGCCTGGAGTGGACAGGAATACCCTTGAGGATGAGATAGGTGGGAAAGAGCCGGGTGATTGAAGGTTGTCAGTGATGTCTCAAGCAGGATAGAGCTTTAAGACAAGAATCAGAATGTTCCTCTGTGACTTTACTACTGCATGGAAAACATGGCTCCATCAACCTTCCTGAGCTTCCAGAACAATCCAGAATCTTCTTCAACTCTATGCTTTTCAACTGCCTGACCTTCCTTGTTTGTTATCTAGCAGGTGGGTGCTGTTGATATGGGAGCAGTGTGCTCCAGTTTCTTGAGGAAAGGATGAAAGAAGCTGTGCCTGCTACTTTGGCCAACTTGACACAAGCCAGAGTTAGTTATCTAGAGACGGGAACCTCAGTTGAGAAAATGCCTCCGTAAGATCAGGCTGCAGGCAAGCCTGTAAAGCATTTTCTTCATTAATGGTTGATGTGAAAGGGCCCAGCCCATTGTGAGTGGTACCCTAGGCTGGTGGTCCTGAGTTCTATAAGAAAGATACACCAGCACATCATGGGGAGCAAACCCTTTCCTGTCCCGGCTTGCTCCTGGTCATGGTGTTTCATCACAGCAACAGACACTCTAACTAGGACAGCAGGGAAGGGGTGCCACAGTGGGACGTGCAATAGTCCCCAAAGGCTAGAAAGGGGAGGGTGAAATGGGATTTGGAATGGATGCTGGACCCCACCTAGACTTAGCATCAGATGTGTCAGCCAGGTGTGGGGGCCACTTATAGTCTTGGCACTCAGGTGGCAGAGGTCAGGAGGGTCACAACCCAGTGTCACATAATGAGACATTGTCTTAAAAAAAAAAAAAAAAAAAGACAAGGTGGAAGCTGAGGCTGAAGAGGGGCCAATTCATGGCAGCACGTCTTTAGAGCTGTGGGATTTATTTAGCTTTTTCCCTTTTACATTGATTGATTGATTGATTTCATGTGTATGTCTGTGTCTGTGGTGTATTCATGCCACACTGAATATATTCAGGTCACCGGACAACTCATAGGAATCTCACCTAACTCTTGCCACCACGTGGGTTCCAGGGTACAAATGTCGGCTGCCAGGCTTAGAAGAGATTTTCTTTGCTGAGCCAAATCACTGGTCCCAGATTTTTTTTCCTATTAGTTCATTGCTAAGTGTGTGTGTGTGTGGGGGGGGGGGTCAGAAAAAATGAATGTGGTTGTCACATAGTGATTGGTACCACAGATTTAGCTGTTTGTGGAGGCCTAGACACAACTGTTCCCTCCAGGGGTCTTTGAACTTGAAACAGCAAACGGATGAGTTGCTCTGAAGGCTCTGTCTCTGGCTCCACTGCTAGGCTCCTGGCTTCACCTATGGTAACCAGGCTGTGGGAGAATTAGCAGTGTCTAAATAGCTATAGCACTAACATTTTAGGCAAGGGACATTTTAGCTCAAGTGACTGAAAGGGAACCCTAGAAACATTACTCACCTTTAAACCCCCAAACACTAGATGGAGTAAATGTAGTTGTAGATGTGTGGCTTGGTGGCTGGAAATGTCTAAGGAGCTGTCTGGCCACTTCCTCGGCTTTAATGTTCTTATTTCTCTCTCCAGTAACTATAATAGATATTTAAAATATTTCAGTTATCATGTTATTTAATTTAAAAAAATGTTTTGTATTTACTGTGTATCCCAGGCTGGCCTTGAACTTGTTATCCTTCTCAAGGTCAATGCTGTGTTACTGATATATTATTGCTCATGATTTTAAAACAGGAAAGTCCAAATTATAACGAGCAAATGAATATAAACACATTTGGTTTCTCCTACCATCTATCTAAAGACCTACCAAAGAAAACAGGTATGAAGTAACATTTTTATTTTGTAACAACAGTAACACTTATTTTGAGGATATAAGAGGCCATAGATGGGGGAAGGGCCGCAGTAGCGGAGACCCCTATGTGCTAGCTTATGTTAACTTGACACAAGCTAGAGTTACTGAAAGGTTGGAACCTCCAGTAAGAAGATGCCTTGTAAGATCTTGCTGTAGGGCGTTTTTCTTTTTTAGTAATGGAGAGGGTCTAGGCTTTGGTGTGGTCATCACCAGGCTGCTGGTGGTCCTGGGTTCTATAAGAAAGCAGGCTGAGCAAGTCATGAGCAAGCCAGTAAGAGGCATCCTCCGTGTCCTCTGTATCTGCTCCTGTCTGTCCTCCAGGTCCCTGCTCTGCTTGAGTCCCTTGTTCTGACTGCTTTTGCTCAACTGTTAATGTAGAACTGTGAGTGACCCCCCCCCCCCCCCCCGCAAGTTACTTTTGGTCAGGTGTTTCATCACAGCCAGCTAGACAAAGAAGGGAAACTCACTCCTCCCTTTGGTAACCAGTAGCGATTACACACTATTAAGCCTGTTAGAATCATTCTTAGCATCAATGTCTGGTCTCTTGTAAGCCTGGTGTTCATTTCCCAGTAAATAAGCAGACACTGGAGGGATGGGGCTATTTGATTTTTTAATCAGCTGTTGGAGCTTTGCTACCACAAGCCTCAGTGAACTCTAGATGACCCTGAAACCATTTTCACCTAGGCCAGAGGGGGAGCACCTCCTTTGGTGGCCCAACAGAGACTGTTGTGATTGGCAGAGAGGCAGGGCTATGGTTGGTGCAAAGACAAAGAGCCATTTGTAGGTGACTGTGATTGGTGCAGACACTCTGGCTACATAGCAGTGAGACACTTAGCAATGCCTCTTCTCCCTGAGCCTTGCAGCTCTGAGTTGATGAACAGCACAAGATCAGCCAGGGCAGGGAGGTGGTGGCAAGCTGATGCTGATGGTGGAGAAACAGTAGAGTCTGAGAAAAAGCTTGAGGAATCTTGACTTCCTAGGTCTATATATGAGCTAGACCCTGTATAGAGTAAGGGATGTAGCACTCCAGCCTACACAAGAGGGCACCACCTACTGCTGCCTCTCTTTGCTGTCAAATCAGAGAGACCCAAAGACCAGCACTCAAGAGCTTCTTTTTTGCTACCTGTGACTTCTGTCCAGATAGAGTGAAAGGGTCTTAGACTAGTGATTAGTAACAATGGAAGATTGCTTTGCAGTGACCAGCATCTGGGCCAGACTGTGGGGAGTCTGCTGGGATCTGCACCTGACTTCTGTCACTTGCCAGGAATGCTCCTTGAGCACACTTGTTTCATCTCTCTGTACTTGCCCTCCTGAAACCCCTGCATTGGTTGAAATAACATATAGGAATCACTTAGGACATGGCTGGTGTCTTAGTCACTGTCCTATTGAAGAGTCACCATGACCAAGGCAACTCTCATAAAGGAAAGCATTTCATTGGTGGCGGTGGTCGGTAAGTCCATGATCATCAAGGTGGGGAGTGTGGTACCACAAAGACAGGCATGGCTCGAGAGCAGCAGCTGAGAGCTTTACACACTGATCCCCATGCAGCAGCAGCAGCAGGGGGGGGGGGATTTTAAAACCTCAAAGTCCACCCCCAGTGACACACCTCCTCTAAGAAGGCCACAACTTCTAATCCTGCCTAAACAGTCCATCAACCAGGGACTAAGCAAGCAGATATAGGAGCCTTTTGGGAGAAAGAGAAGGATTTCATTCAGCTCACCACAGCTGGCTCATAGTGAGTTGTGTTAAGTGCGGTTTTGAAAAACGTAACCTTTTCTGGACATCAGTTGAGTGACACGTATCTAAATCCTTTACAATGATTGCCATGACTTCTCACCTGTAGTTTCATTGTGTCCCTGTCCTCGTGACAGCAGTGCTTACATTTCAGTGGAAAGCTGGGAGGAGTGAGTCAGGCTTGCAATCCCAGCACTTGTGGCAGAAACAGATGGGTTGCTACACGTTTGAGGCTAGCCTCGTCTACCTGGAAAGCCCTGGCCAGGCTACACAGGGAGACTCGGACTCAATAAATAAAGAACACCCAAAAACCAAGCAAGCCATCAGTAAACCAAAGAAACACATTTACAGTAAGAAGTTAATAAATGTTTACTAAATTTCATTTACCGGTGAATATGCTTATGGGCATATAAACAGCTCTATGAATATGTTCATATAAGATTATGTGTACCTGAAGAATTCATATGGTCTAGTGACATCAATATGGTTCCATTAGTCACACATTTGCGATGCTATCAGTGTAAATAAGCCTACTATGTCTGCTACCGCAAGGTGGCCATGCAAAGTATAGCAATTCAACCATATGTAAGGCCTGATTTTGGAAATGATTATAACCGACTTGTCATTCTTGTAGATAGGCTTTTTGCTACTGTTTTCACTTAATACTCCCACTTAGAACAGAGTACCAAGGCAGTGTGTGCTAATGGCAGCAGTCCTGTGCACCACTGCACCATCCTGCCATTCGCCATGGTTGATCTCTGCCATCTACCTTCGTGCAAGCACATCAACGATCTTTTCACAGGGACAGAATCACCCCTCATGGAATGCATCTGGCATAGAGCGACACATGGATTTTCCTTAGGGAATACAGCAGGGTGCTGTAGGCTATAGTTTTAACTATGTAAAGGTGTGTTGCTGTTTCGCCTTGCCTGCCTAAGGCACCTGATTGGTCTAATAAAATGTGGAACAGCCAATAGCTTGGCAGGAGAGGGACGGGATGGGTGCCAGGCAAAGAGGAAGAGAAATCTAGACTCAAGGGGAAGAATGTGGAGAAAAGGAGAGAGAACCGCCAGTCAGCAGATGAGTAAGATGGACAAGAAGAAAGAAGGCAGATAAACAGGCTAAGTCATAAGAGCTAGAAAAAAAAGCGCTAAGTAAATAACTTCACGTTTAAAACTAGTAAGTCTCCATGTTATGATTTGGGAGCTGATTAGTGGTCTAAAAGAAAATGCCTGGTCCAGTAGGGATTGCCCACATTGCCACCCGCTCAGGGAAGTGAACATTTGTTTCTAAGCCTGCAAACTTCTTCCAGTGGTTAGCTGGGTATTCAAGTGCAAGGACTCCTGGCGTTTCATAGGCCAGTGTAGTAGCGCTGTCCCAAGAGCACCAGACCTGTGTGACACTATCCCAACGCCATGAGATGATCAGAGGCAAGTGCCAAAACTGCCAAAAGGTACCTGGAAATAAAAGTGCTTACTCATAGGGTCATATGGAAACACACACATCAGGAGCCAACTTCCGAAAGGCCCTCTGTACACACTAACAATGAACTCTGTAGTAAAGTAATTGTGGTGAGTGAAAAACTAAAACATTTATATTCCAAATCTGTCTCATCTTCCCTGTGATTCCAGACAATCCCTTCCCTCTGGGATCTCAGAGGTCTCTTCCGCAAGCCCAAGAGTTAGACTCCCTAACTTCTCAAGCCCTTGTGTGTCTCCCAGGATTCCTAGCGCCACAGAGGAAGACCTAGGGGTACAGTAGTTGCTGAATATGCCTTGCACGACTGCTCCTAAGAAATGCTGAGTGCTCACTGTGCCTTCCCTACATGAAGCTGAAGATCACAGGGTGCCAAAGTGGGTGATATCTGGAATTGGTGGCTGACCTGATATTAAAGATGGAATCCCTACCATCTGTGTTGTTGCATTTGACACATTGGCCTTTGGATGGATTATTGACAACCATATTTAAAGACTTTTTTTTTTTTTTTTTTTTTTACAAGGGAAGAGCTCTTCTAGTACATCTGCCTTTTGCAGTTCACTTCCACATCCCAGAGACTCCAAGTTACCATTTCTCCTTTCCGGACCCTGAACAGAGCTTTGAGGGCAGAGTACCAACTCTAGCCACCAGAGGGAACTCTTGCAACATGAAGCCCAACATCTCTCCTGGAAGCTGCTTCCATCTTTGCCAGAAAATCTGGATTTGTTGAATTTAGTGGATCCCAACCCTCAACCCAGAACAGTTTCTCCCCTCTCCCCAGGGAACATTTAGCACTGTCTGGGTTGTCATAACTGAGTGAAAGCAGATGCTGCTACTGTTTTCTGGGTATGGACTCACGTTTTGATATGTATTCAGGAGTTCATGGGACAGTTCTTAATAACAATGAATTACATGTCCGTCCCCCACCCCAATGCCAATGGTGCCATGAGAAAAAGGTCTGTTTTATCGAGATTTATGGCCTTCAGCAAAGAGAGTACCACCTGGAAGCCAATCGTTATGGTGGTGGGCTTTACCTATCCTGAAGGGCAATCTCAGAATATAGGACTCAAAACATTTTTCATCACCAAAATATGGGGATTATAATTACCACATACCACCGAAGAGGAGGTGAGGCCAGCAGAGAACACATAATTTTTTTTTATGGAGAAACTCTGTCCCGGGGTAGCCACTATGAACAGGACACCGACCATGAGTACCATTTGCTTCCCAGTGCTATGCTAGGCAATACTGCTTTGCCATTTAAACCTAGAAGGGTATTAGGAAAGCCCTGTGTTAGTCCTTACAGTTCTGGAAAGGCGACATCAGCACTGGGAGAAGAGGGAAACCGTGTTCACTGTGGCTATGGGAAATATTTGGAAAGAACCTACATTTGTTTTTTGACATTGGCTGAGGGAGGGAGACAGAGATCCCTTCTCCTTGGGATTATCTTGTCCTTTTGATATCCGAGGCTCTTCTTACCCATTCTGGTTGACTGACAATATGTGGTCACAAGACCAAGAGGCTGCAGAGAGAAAATGGGAGAGAGGCTCCAAGAGGAACTTAGAACGGGCAGAGGAACCCTCTGGGCCTTTCCAGCTCATGAGCTGTTCCACAGAAAAGGACAGAAGACAAATCCAAGCCCTGTAATTGGTAGCCTAGGGACAGGAGAGCAGTATGGTTCAGTGGCTTGTGTAGCATCCCTCCCCATTGATCATCTGTCCTTAAGCAGAGACTCTCTCAGGTGTTCTTTATAATCTGCCACCAGCTGCCTGCTGTTAATCCTTAGGAATCCAAAGCAGAGGCAGAGCACCAGCTTCCTCACACATTTTGACCATTAGAGTTTTCCCCCAGAGCTCCTCTACAGGGCTGTTTTTGGCAAAGACTCCTGCTCTGTCTCTGGGACCAGCTCCCCTCGTTTTCCCGGGGAGCTGTGAGGCCCGTTTGGTTCTCCTTTCTCTCAGATGTGATGGTAGAAGAAAGGAGCTTGGCTGGCTGATTCCAGGCCCATTTCAAGCCTCATGCCCTTCTCAGCATTTCCCAGCAGGACTCCTGGGTTGCATTTAATGCCACCAATGATCAGAACACAGAAGAAACACAGCCAAGGGTTGGGTGCACTGGAGGAAGGCTGTTGGCCAGGAGGGCAGTTTGCCAAGGGCATTTTTATTTACAGTTAGCAGTGGAGTCATCCAGAGATGAGAAAACTGACACCTCCCTCGCTCTGCACTTGCAAGAACCTTCCTGGGACAGAGGTTCCTAGTTGTTGGGCGGAGGTGGGAGAGGTCCTGGAAGCCTTACACATGATGGGGAAATGAACCCAGAGGAAGAAAGATAGCCTAAGACTGCCCCAGCCTAGCTCCTTAATTCTCTTCTGTGGGCAGGCATGGGCTGATTCAGGGATGGAAACCCTTAACCTTACTTCTCTCCAAAAACACTGAGATTAATAATGTCTACTTAGTCTGATAATAATTTGATGGGAGGAGAGGGCCCCACCTCAGTTTCCCCACGCCCACATTTGCCCTACCTCACTCAGTCCAGCTTCCCCCTCCAGGTCCTCCAGTGAGTCTGGCCAACTAAGAGGAGGCGCAAAAGTGCAAAAGTGGAGGCCCGAGCAGAGGGGAGGGGCCACCCCTTGGCCTCTTTCTCCCCAATTAAGGGGAATCCAAAGGTCACGTGGCTCTGAGGTTTTCTGGACTGGGGGACATGGGAGTTCCTTTCTCAAATTTGAGTTCCCGAGTCTCTGAGGAGAGTCCCTCATTGGAATCCAGGTGGTCCTTTGGCCCTGTGCCAGGGTTTACCACTAATTCCTCAGGCCTGAGACACTGGTACTGAAGCCTCTCGCTAGTGCCCTGTCTGAGGCTGGCCAGAAGGGGGGAGTCCTGGAAAATGCCAGGCACTAGAGTAGGGCTTGGGAGCCTAGGACCTGGCTTGGAGGACCCTGAGAGTGGCTGCTCTGAGGAGAAAGGAGGCAAGATGGGCCCTGAGGTATGGATCCAGTTACAGCAGAGGTGGGGTGCATGCGTGAAGGAAGCAGATCTGGGAAGGTCACCTTGGAGGTTCAGAAAACAGTAGCAAGGACCTTGCCAGCCTGGGCCCAGGGCTGAGCCAAAACCGAGAGAGAGAGAGAGAGAGAGAGAGAGAGAGAGAGAGAGAGAGAGAGAGAGAGAGAGAGAGAGAGAGAGAGAGAGAGAGAGAGAGAGAGAGAGAGAGAGGGGGAGGGAGGGAGGGAGGGAGGGAGGGAGGGAGGGAGGAGAAACAGTCAAGGGGGCACCCCTCCCCAGATGCTCTTCCGTCTCCCCCCCTTCTCCCCTTGCCATCACTTTCTCCTGTCCCACCCCCCCTCTTCCTCTCCTGTCTCCGTCCTTCCTCTTCCCTTTTCCTCTGACAGACTGTAGAATGGCCTTGGATTTGGTATGTAGCTGAAGATGGCCTTGAACTCCTGATCATCCTGACCCCACCCCCTGAGTACTGGCATTTTAAAGCTAACATTTCCTGCCTGTTAGCACGGGGCTCCTGCTTCTGTTTTCCTCTTGCTTCAGAATCTTCAACCCCACTGGTCCTCCGTCTCCTTCACCTGGGGGGGTGGGGGGCTGGCTCATCTCCCTGCTCTTGTACTTCCTGAGACTCTGCCAGCCTGGTGGGAACACTTGCTTCTTCCTCTCCTCCCCCTGTGTGGGGCACTTGGCTCTCTTAGCAATCATATAGTTAGGTGTGCTCCTATTTCTTTAGGGTTTGTGTCCCTAGAATTGCTGGAGCAGAAACTGTTACTGGCTTTCTTCTCCCCTGACTCTAGTTCAGACTTAATGTGCTACAGATCAAGTCCTCAGTAAAAATGTGTGGGGAGACCGGACGAGTGTCCTGACCCGGTGAACCTATCTTTACTCTAGCTAACCCTGCTCAAAGGCTCCAAATTTTAGCTGGGTAAATAATTGGTTGTGGGAGCAAGTGTTTGTCACCCAAATGTGTCCTCTCAGCCATGAGGTCCTCTCTCCTGGTTAAGATCAAATGACATCTGTTAAGATTATGTGTAAGAAGGGGCCCGTGAAGTTCATGACTGTGAGGCCTAGGGCCATGTGTAGGATCCACAGCCTTTCCCTTTATCTGATACTAGTCCCGTAGTGAGTCCATTCCCTGTGTCTGCCCTCCCACCTACCAGGCCCCCACAGGGCTTGGCCGGGCTAGGGTTCCTGGAAATGGCTAGACAGAGCTCCACACCATGTTTTTCTATTTCAGGAAGTCTCCTTGAAATGCGACTTTTTTCTTTTTTTAAGCAAGGCCACATCATTTAACTAAGAGACTAATGAGATGGTCACATGGGTGTGATATCGTGAATAAGAACTGGGAAAGCAGATCAGGTATTACATAATACAGCCAGTTTATTAGCTAGGAATGTTTCTCAAGCCAGATTCATGAGGGATTAAAATGGTCAGGATGAGAAAACATGTGTCCTCCTCCTTCCAGGGTTTTTTTTTTTTTTTTTTTTTGTTCTCTCTCTCTTTGCCCCCCCCCCCATTGGGCCCTTAGATTCCGTAAAGACTGCTGTCCCACAAAAAGGTTGTGACCCCAGGGCTCCTGGGTTCAAGGTCAAGGTCATATTCACATTGTAGCTAAGTAGGCATGTGGAAGAGATAGTTCCTGAATCTGGTTGAGTATATCCCTGTGCTTCTCTGTCCAACAATATGGCTTCCTCTCTTGTCACTACATGATCTCAGTTAGGAAGTAGGGCTGGCAGTGGAATTCCAGTCCAGAAGCATAGCATATGACTGCTACCAGCCCTCTGCTGATCTAAAACCTCCATGCCTTCATGCTCTTAAGGGCCCAAGCACAGGGAAAGAGTGTGTGTGTGTGTTTATAGTTTCCCAAAGGGGTAAGCTGGTGTTTCCAGCACTCTAGTGGAGTGGAGGAACAGGGATGTCACTCATTATGCTAGGTAGCTCTCAGATGCTCAACTGATGGCCCAGCCACCCTGCATTCATGGCCTGTACTGTGGGTGGGTGGTCCTAATCCTCAAAACTGCCTGAAGTGGAGGGGCATGAACCTCTGCAGTAGATACCTGGGTTGGATCTTTCTAAAGAAAGCCTGGCTTGGTTGCTGTGAGAGCCACTGCTGTCACCAATGTCCACTTTCCCTCCTCACTCTGTCAGGAAGTACCACTACTAGCTTGGGCCCAGTCCCTCTTTCTGTCTCCTTTCTTCCCGTAAGCTCAGCTGAGCCTGCGTGCACGTTGGATGTCTGCTCAGTCGCTTTGGCAGGGAAGTCTTCCTTGCTGCCCCCAGCGCCCTCAGTGTCCCTGTGTGTCAAGCAGCAGTTATAATTGTGCATCTGTTGGTAACCGCCTTCAAGCCTCTTGACTAAAGAGCCCTAGGGAGGCAGCATTGCTCACATCTGAACTTCAGACCCTGGTGCATTAAACAGAAGGTAATTAAACATCTGATGAAAAGAAACAATAACTCAGCTTTGTCTGTCTACCTCTCTTCAGCTGAGGTTCCTTCTTCACCCCACAACACTGTAGTCTTCTTATTAGATTATCTTAACAGCAAATTCCC
Organism: Phyllotis vaccarum; assembly: GCA_033318265.1. Lineage (NCBI taxonomy): Eukaryota > Metazoa > Chordata > Mammalia > Rodentia > Cricetidae > Phyllotis > Phyllotis vaccarum. The sequence continues at coordinate 99,212,952 of JARWLC010000007.1, read as the reverse complement.
AGTGGAGGCTAGAGAGAGGTTGCTCAGTGGTTAGGAACCTTTCTGTTCTTCCAGAGGATCTGAGGTCTGTTCCTAGCACCCATGTCAGAGGGCTCACAACTGTCTCTAATTTTAGCTCCAGGGCAGTCAATGCCCTTGGCCTCTTGAAGGCACCTGCACTCAGGTGCACGTACCTGCATACAGACACACTCCTCTACATATAATTTTAAATAATACAAGCAAAATTAAAAGCCTTCCAGTGACGGCCTGGCTCGTCCTCTAATTTCAACCACACACAGTCTGCCTATATAGGTGTGCTGACTTATGATACAGTTACAGGCTGATAAACCCATTGTGAGTTGAAAATAATATAGGTCAAAAGTGTGTTGTGGGTGTATATAGCCTACAGAATGAGTCAGTTCAGCAGTGTGCTGTGGAGTGCTGGGTGTTTACTATCATGATGTGTGGATACCTAGAGTGCCAGCCCCACACACCTTCTATAGACAGCCGGTAGAAAGACCAACTTCAAAATTCTAGATATGTTTTCTGTCACAGAATGCATATTGCCTTTGTATTATATTTAATCTTATAATTAAATATAATTGTATTATATTTAGTATTATATATTTGTATATATAGGTCTAGAAATCCTTAGTCAAATCATGGTCAGATTGGAAACTTTTGTAACCTATAAAATGAAATCTAGGAACTGGGGATGTGGCTCAGTTGGTAGAGTAGCCCATGAGCATATAAAGCCCATCACCTGTACCACAAAAACAAAGTGGAAATGAAAATCTAGACAAACTCTTCTTCCTGGACCCTCTGCTCATAGGAGAAACTCCAGCTCTTCTCAAATGGTTTCAAGGCCCTTTGGACCTGGATATCTGTTGGCCTGGCAACTGCTTCCACACTCCCTTCACCCTCCTTGATGCTACATTGACAGTAGCAGCATCCATGCTCACAGCTCCCACATTTCCTACACCAGAGCATCTTTGCCCTTCTTCCCCTCTCCCAGGGAGCCTGGAGTCCTCTTCCTTGCCCCTTGGCGCCCATAGGAGGACTTAAAATCCTCTCATCTCTTCCTCTCAGACTCTGTGTTTCTAACCATCCATCTTTCATGTCTGAGCCCCGTGCCTAGTAAATAGAATCACTAAACATTGACTGAGTGAAGATCTCTTATCCCATGCCTGCTCGGGCATATACTCATCCAGGTGGGAAGCTCCCCTTTCTCCAATATGGTCCTCAACATTCACCATCAAAACTGCGGTTCCCCTTCTCCCCGGAGGTTTCCAGTAGCTCCTGGGAGGTCCTCTCCCCATCCAGCTGTGCTTCTGTGGCCCAGTGGTGTACAGCATGCTATGCAGGGGCTAAAGAGAGGGGAGAAGGGCGGCTGGGGTGGGACGGCTTCTCTCTGCTATCTAGTCTTCTAAGGCACAGCAGGACTGTCACTCGGTTGTTAATGTGACAAAATATTCCCATACTAATTCCTAAGCAATCAGTGGCTTCTGTGGGTTGCTCACTGTCTCGGATACCTCAGATCCTCCCCAGCATCCCCTCTGACACACTACTAAAAGATGATGCCTAGCACAGAAGTCACAGAAGTCATCGTTCCTCACAGGTGGGTGTAAATCTCAAAGACTAGACCCTGGAGTATTCAGGGAATAGAAGACAGAAGAACACTGGCGACCTGGTGGAGTGTGGCCTGGGGCTTCTAGGACAGAGGAGGGGGAGTCCTTTCAGAGCTCTGAGGACAGAGGCTGCCTTTATGCCTATCTCACTCCTCACAGCCCCAGGTACCAACGCTGGCTGACACATCACAGTGGATGCCAACAGCAGGTGACAGGTAGAGGGTGCCCACACTTCCATGGCAGCCAGTTGACTACAGTGTGCTTACTGAAGTTGCACTTGTATGTAAACCTCTTACCTTTGGTCTTGTGCAGAATCCTCTTATTGTAGTAATACCTAAAGAATTGAGGAAGGAAGAGACGCAGCACCTCTTCCAACAGTCTAGCAGGTGAGGACACCAGCCATCTTCCCACAGAAAGTGCCTTTCCCAAGCCCTGCCACAGTGTGAAGCAGCCCGGAGTGCCAGGAACAATGGGCCTCTTCCTTGAACTCTGCCTCTTGTACTGCTGGCCAGCTCTTCTCACCTGCGGGCCTGGCTCAGCTTGTCATGGTTCATCTGTGGTTTGCATTTCCTGCGGCCCCAGAGGCGAGCCACTTCATCTGGATCCTTGATGACAAACTCCCCATACTCTCCCTGCTGCCAGGCAATGACAAGGTGGAACTCCTCCTTCTGAAGGAGTTCCAGGATGAAGTGCCACAGCTGGATCTGCCGCGAGCCTGGTGATGACTCTGTTTTGTAGGCCCAATTGGGGAAGGCCAAACCTGGGGTGGGGGAGTGTGAGGGTCATCTACTGTCCTCAGGCCCTGCCCAAGTCAACTTCAAGAGCATGAGGAGAAGGCGGGGCGGGGGGGGGTCTCACTTGAGATACAGGTGACAGGGTTGGTCGGAATGCCTTCTGAGAAGCAGTTGCAATGCATGGTGTATGGAAGGCGAGAAAGGGTTGAGTTTAGACCTCAGGCCTGCTGAAAGCAAGGGACAGACTGGAGGTGAGGAAGGAAGGAAGGGTTCAGGACGGAAGAGAAGCTAAGGTAAGCGTTTCCTTGTAGGCAGGGGAAGCCCAGTCTGTGTGGACCTCCTTGGCTCAGAGGCTGCCCCAGGGAGGCTTGACCCAAGATGGAGAATTTAGACAGAGATACATTGTCCTTAGGGCTCAGCACAATTTTGTTTCTGTGAAGAGAAGAGGGAATTATTATTTTTCCTTTACTTTGAGTAGAGACACAGTGACATATGTACATACTGCTAACATTTTTGGTTGTTTTGAGAAAGGTTCTCATGTAGTTCAAGCCGAGTCTCACACTATGTAGCTGAAGCTGACTTTGAACTTCTGATCCTGCCACTTCCATTTACTGAGTGTCGGGATTATGGGCATGTGCCCCCACATTTGGCCTCTTGTTCTGATAACTTTACAACAATTCACACTTGAGAAAAGTGGGGATTTTCGTGTTGTTTCCACCAAAGCCAGGATGCCCGGTGCACAGTGGTCAATAAGTGATTGCTGACAGAATAAATAAATGCTTATGACTTTTCAATAATCTCATTTGTCCATTGCTGCATTTAAAAAATGTTACCCCCTTCAATTCTTTCACTCCCAAACTACATAGGATGTTGTCTTTATTTTGTTTTGGTTTTTTTTTTTCTTCCAAAAGTTGTTACTTCATTTCAGGGTAATTTAGGGTAGCACCAGCTTTTAGAGTCTCCCTCACACACCCTGGAACCAGAGAGGAGAAGCAACAGATTTAGGTGACTAATATAGATTAATGGCTCTGGACTATGGTGTCAAAAAGACGACCCAGCCGAGATCATGTTTCTCCAGGTCTTGTCTCTGTGTGTCAGGGAGGCAGAGGCGTGCCTGGCTGGGCCCAGCTGGCCACATCCATTTCTATGTTCTCAGCATGGCTGTTACTGCTCCAAAGCTCCTGTGACTGTGGATGTCTCTTTAATCTCATTCTCCTGTTGGTGGGAGGGAGGGAGCCGCAGCCTCTTGCCGTTGGAGCTTCCCAGGCTATCCCAAGATTAAAACCAGCCTGGACAGGGCCAGCCAGCTCCTGAGAGTGGCTGACCCACACATCATAGATGCTCTTGGAAAAGGGAGTTGAGATCACTGACAGCCTCTGGGGCATTGAGATTCAGAAGCTACCCCAAAGAGGCTAGGCTGGCTGGCAGTGAGCACAGTGGGGCCAAGGGCAAGAAATAAGGACTCTTCATGAATTTGTGTGACATTTTGCTCACTGACATGCTAATCTCTATATAGTTCTACTTTCAGCATATATGCTGTTCAAGCCAGCACTCAGTAGTATCACTTTTTTGGACAGCTACATTCCCCTTGGAGCTCAGGAATCCTGGCTATCTTGTTCAGTGCTGGCCATTTAGATCACATCCTGGCAGCACGCCTTGTATTCATAGGTACTTAAGGAACCCTGGGTAAGAATAAAGGATCTTGTTGGGTCTCAGTGTGTGTGTGTGTGTGTGTGTGTGTGTGTGTGTGTGTGTGTGTGTCGGGGAATCAAGGGAAGGTTTTAGAACTATCTCCGGTAAAACAGGTTTGCTCGAAATTGCTAATGAAGAGAGAGTTTTGGTGCAAGAAGCTGGCTTCTACTGCCGCTAGTGGGGTGTGAATAGTGTACAAGAGGACTAAGGCAGGATGGGGAGCCTGCTCTTGGGGTGGCTCAGGCAGGGTTATACCTCTTAGCTCTGGGACTCCTGTGCTGGTGAGTTCAGCATGAAGGAAGCATTGTTCTTAACTAGAACTTAGTAGGTCTGAAAGTCACACAGACATTGGTGTGTAGCCAACTCCTGCCATTCTAGATGAGACTAAGAGAGAGAGGGTGACTTGGCCAAGGGCCACCACCAAGGACTACAGTCACCCTTACTGTCCGTACTGAGTTTCCCTAGGACTTTCAAACATGTCACCTATGGCAGTGCAACTTGACTTTAATGAGCATGAGAATCATTTCAAGTCCTTTCAAAATGTAGATCTTGATCACATGGGCTGTGAGGTGTTGTGACCATGTGTCCCTGAATTGTGGTTTCAGTGTTAGGAACCTCTGGTGCATAGTAGGTCTTAGAGGCCAGTTTGAGCCCTAGCAAGATTATGGAGTTTCCCTAAGGTCATTTGCCAATGGAAGACTAGAAAGCAAGACCTCAGATCAAGTTTCCAAGAAGAAGAAGGGGGGGGGGGGGAATGAAGGACTGGGGAGGTCCAGATCTGTGGGCATGTAGGGTTAATGGCACGTATGTGTCCTAGAATTAGACATGTCAGGTCCCTAGCTCTTGCTTGTGAGAGGGATTTCTTTATACCTTTATGATAAAAGAGAGGAAGGAGGAAGGAAGGAAGGAAGGAAGGAAGGAAGGAAGGAAGAAGAGTTCAAGGTCAACCTCAGCTATATAGCAAATTTGAGGCCAGCCTGGGCTATATGAGACCTACCTCAATAAACAAAAGAAACCAAAACACGACATAAGAAAAACCCAGACATGAAACCAGAGTGGTGTGGGGTTGGGGTTGGTCTTGAGCCAGCAGCTTTCTACCCAGATGTGCCATGTTTGGAGTTGCTCATGTATCTTCAAGAAGCTTGCCAGTTCTGGGTGTGGGAAGCCTTAGTACTAGGAAGTCCTGCCAACAGTCTCCTGAAAATCCTTCTTTTCCTGCCCGAGGCCCTGAGCTAACAGTGGAGGCTTTCCAGAGAAGAGCAGCTTTTAGCCCTACCACCATGGGTGTCAACTCTCTTTGTTACCTAACCTTAATTTCTTGTGTGTCACTTTTAACAACAACAACAACAAAACCCCTTTAAGATATTTTAGTGTGTACATGTGTGCATATGTTGTACCCATGCCATGGTGTTTGGGGGGGGGGGGTTGGTCAGAGGACAATTGTGGAGACTGCTCTCTCCTTTCAATCTGAGTTCGGGGACTCACTCAGGTCACCATGCTTGCTCTGCAGGCACTTATCTGCTGAACCATCTAGCAGGTCTCTTGTGTCTACACATTGGTGTAGAACTTCCCTGGCTGCGAGTAGCCCACTCTGTGCCCTCCAACCTGTTCTCTGGGCTCACCTCTGGCTCTCTTGTGCTCTAAGCTGCATACTCAAGGATTGGCCACATTCTATTTACTGGCTGTGAGCAGTCCTGCAACACTATGGCAGGATTAGCCCAGTGGCTTACAGGATAAATACTTGGAACCATAAATCACAAAGGACCATGTCTCAGTCTGGGATGATCAGAGTGGGTCTCCAAAGCATTTTGTATTTGTGGAAGGACTACAGCAGTAAGTGAGCATTATTACCATCGCTGTCACTCTGATTGCTAATGATGTTAATCCCCTTGGCCGGTAAAAGTGTTCATTGCAACACAAGTAGGTTCTAGGTTATTGTTTAATAAAGGCAGTACAGATGATGACAAAAGCAATAGGGAGTGAGGCTTAAGCTGGACATGTCACCAAAGGCCTCCCAAGCAGCTTCACTTCTTTATACTCGCAGCTGATGGGACCCAGGACCCCCACGGGTTCAGAATGAGGTGCCACTCTTGTTAAGGTACTTCACTGATCCCTCACAATAACCCTTTGAGGTTGGTGTTGGCTGACTACATTTTGTAAGCTGAGGAAACAGAGGCTTAAAAAGATTAAGAGACTTGCTCAAGATCCTGCCAAGTGGCGGAGCTAGATGGGAACAGGTCTGTCTGACTCCAGGCTCTGAGATGTAATTGGTCAACCAGGGCAGAAGAGTTGAAACCCCAGGGAGAGAAGCAAGGCTGGCAGGAGGCTCTTGCCCAAAGGAGACTGTTCAACCAAGCCTGGGATGTGGGTTCTTTGCCAGAAAAGATTTCAACAGTAGCTCCAGAAATCCAGAGGCCAGCTGCCCAGTGGGCAAAGCATGAAAAGATAGGAGCACACAGATACACAGACAGACACACAGAGACATGGACACATGGACACAAACACACACACACACACATGCACATGGACACAGACACATAGACACACAGGAGACAGACTCACAGAGACATGACACATGGACACATACACACAGACACACAAATACATAGAGAGACACAGACAGACACAGACACAAATACATACACAGAAACATATACAGACATACGTGGACTTATGCACACATACACATATAGAGACACACAAGACACATACACACATGCAGACATGGATCATAAATACGGACACACATATAGATATGGACACATATGCAGACACACATACACACAGAGACATATACATAAAACACAGACACATACACAGGCACACACAGGACACATGCGGACATAGAGGCTCATACAGATACACACAGGCACACATAGATATAGACAGACACATTTAGAGACAGACATACACACAGGTAGAGACACACACAAAGACGCACATAGAAACAAAGACACAGACACACACATACACATCAGTGTTTAGCATGTATGTAGAAACATACAGTGAAAGTAATTTTGAAGTGCTGTATGGGGTGGCTCACACTTGTAAACACCGCACTTGGAAAGGCAGAGACAAGAAACTTGTCCCAAGTTCAAGGCCAGCCAGAGCTACAAAGAGTTTTAGGCCCGCAAAGGTGCCATGGGCAGGCCCTGCCTCAAACAAAACAAAAGTATCAATAAAAGTTATAAAAAGAAAGTCACATTGCCTTGGGACCTTTGAAGGTAGGGACCAAGTGACCAGATGGTTAAAAGCTGGGCATTTCAGTCTAAGCTCTTGTCACCCCTGTCACCTTTAGTGTCTTGTCATTTTGCTTTTCCCCCTACCCCTGACTTTCAGAGGCTGTTCTTTTCCCACAACTGCCCCAGCACCCTCTTTCCCCAGAGCTGGTCTCATTTCTCATATTTCCATCAGCTGTGCCTCAAGGAGCCTCCTGAAGACCCCTACCTTGACCCTCAGTCTCCCCACCAGGAGCAAGACACTGCAGGAGCAGCGGGGCAAGGGTAGCAGGAGGCGAAAATTCCAGCAAACAGATGATCTGGGTGAGCTGACCACAGCCCTGGGTTGGGGCAATAGGTCAGCCAGAAAAATCAGGGCAGTGGCAGAGGCAGCAGGCAACCTCCAAAGCTGAGGCCAGTGACGCCTTCTGACTCGGTCCCTAACCACCAACTCGCCAATGGGGCGACATCCAGCTCTGACCGCCAGGCTAGACCTGAGCCCTTCACTTTCCATCAGGTCTGAAGTCATCTCAGCCAGAGTGCCTATGGGCCCCATTGCCCTTGGGTAAAGCAGAGAGATCAAGCAGCTCCCACCGCCCCCCATGCTACCCTGCAGCTGCCTGAAGGGCTTGGGGAGAGCTGGTCTGCTCCTCTAGCCTGCATCTGTGCTCCCTACCATAGGGGTTCTCACACTCCGGGATTCTTGGTCCTGGGGGTCTGAAGAGGGAAGAGAGGCAGGTGGATGGAGCAGAATTCTCTGCATGCATCCCTTCGGTGCCCCCTCCCCCAGCCAGACTCAGGAGGGAGCACAGTTTCTTTGCCCCCATCTTGCCACACTCTCTATCCACTCCGTGATGCCCCCAGACTAATCTGCCTCCATCTGCTCCTCTGTGAGCCCCAGCAACTGTTCTTTTACCCCCAGTACCACCCCCGAATGTCACAGAAAGAGCCTCAGGTGCTTGACTCTTGTGGATCACAGGGCTAGCTGGATGAAGAGTTGGCTGAGGTCTTATTTTGCTTACTATTTATCCTGGTGTCTTTCTGTCCCAGCACTGGCCCCCACCTGCAGAGAAGAGCCCCCTGCTACACTGGACCAGTGTCTCTGTGACATCCTTTTTCAGATCAGATGCTGGGGTGCTCTGTTCCCTGGGTGCACAACTCCAGCTCTGACCACCTCCCCTCCAGTCTTCCCAACTGCCCCACAACTGGCTCCATAGCCAGGTGCACAGACCTGCCAGCCTGGCTTACCACCTTGTAGCTGGCAATTCTGTGTGCTTGCAGTTCTGCTCTTTCTGCATGCATTCAGTTGATGTGGTTTGCAGACAGTACCATTAACCCTCCAAGGGCCAGCGGCACAGCCCTATGCCCTCCCCCGCCCCCCATACACATATACATCTTGCAGCAGAGTATGGCATCTTCCTCTGGTTCAGCCAGCTCCTAAAGCACCTAATAGGGAGATTTCATCTTTTTCAATTCTTCTAAAAGTTGCTGACCCACTGGGAAGTCCTGCCAGTTGTCTAGCCATCCAGTCTTTCAGTCCTGTATAGCTTTCTGTGAAGGTAGTTCAGACCTGAAAACTGACCTCCTATCTTCCAGATTTACACTCTCTACTGCTGTCCTTCCCCCGGCTGCCCACACACTTGTGACAGATTGTGACAATCTTTAGCTTTCCCTCTTTGGCTCAAATAAAATGATATAGATGATTTTTAAAGCATATGTATTTTTTACTCACTCTTTGGTTCTGAGGACATGGCCAGGCAAACTGTCCCACTACTCAGTTCCATCTCCCACAGGATAGTTATTCAAGCTCCGCTCCTTTTCAAAGGATTTAAAGGCACTTAGCGTGTCTATTCTCTTACAGTTCCACATCTTTTTTTCAATTTTTAGACTTTATTAATGTGGCTTGAAGTTAGACAGCAGGAAGAACTTCCAACTAAGGATTAAGCAAGCTAGGACACAGTGACTACAGGGACATTGACTCAATGAGGAACAAGATAAGGACTGGGATTCCCAGGACACCCTGGGGAGGAGATACCTAAGAAACAGGCTTTTCAGGTAGATGCTTGGGGACCGAGCCACCCTGGAGCCTGTTCACCTTAAGCAGGGAGAGAGCCTTGATGAGTGTCAGCGGGGATCAGTGTGATTTTCCTGTCTTCACTGACTCTGGGAGGCTGTGTCCCCACCCCTCAGCACCCTGCCTCTCCCAGCTGATGGGAGATGGGATAGAGGGCATGGAATTACATTCCCAGCTTGTTTTCTGACTAAATCAATTGAAGCTAACATGATGGACATGTGGGACAGAAAGGCTGATAGATAAAAGACAAGAGTTTCGGCTTCAGGGAGTAATCGTCCTGGATGGGGAGGGGGGGAGGGCTCTGTAGGCCAGAGCCTCACAGGAGGGATGACAGAGTGCAATGATGGGCAAGGGAAGAGGAAGGTCCTGGTGGTGTCATCACAGGGGGGTGGCCTGCTCCTGGCTCACCATCACCCACTCAAGCCCCCTTACTTAAGAGTTTAAAGGTGGGGCACAGTGCCTTCTGTCCACCTTAAGCACCAATGGCCAGGAGGCAGAAGGCTCCTTTGCAGGCCACTGTTACAATACCCTTGAGGCAAAGTCCCCTATGGGGACCCAGGTCGAGACCAGGGAGTGAGCTGGAGGCACTGGCTGATTTTGTGTAGTTTCCACCTCCTCTCCTCTCTTGCTATCCCACCGTGCCCCTTTTTATCCTCTGGGGCACCTGAGAGGGCAGCCTTCCTTGCTGCCCACCACCTTCCCTGCCTTCCTGGCCCATGTTCCTGACAAAGACTAGTCCAGGAACAGAGCTAGCAGACGGGCACTGTTTAGCTGTTTCCTCTACAAGATAGGAGCAAAGTGGGTAGAGCTTGGGGCAACAGGCCCCGGTCACTGAGCAGGACACCAGGAGGTACCCGTACTCTTCTTATAGCCCCAGAATCAACACCCAGCTCCTTACATAGCTTTGATACACAAGTTAATTTTTTTTTTTTTTTAAGTTCTTGAGACAGGACCTTCCCTCTAGCTGAGAACAGCTCTCGCTGACATTGAGCTCATAGAAACCCTTCTGCCTTCATTTCCAGGGAATGGCTTACACCATCACACCCCCCTGAGCTAGGGTTTTGAAAGTGGTTTAAAATCTGTTGAGTGTGGTAATCTGCACCTGTAATTCTAGCACTTTGGAAGCTGAGCCAGGAAGATCACAAGTTCAAGGCCAACTTGGCCTGCAGAGTGAGTCCAGATGCAACCTGTAAAAATAAGGCTGTGGAGGAGCCCTGTGGGATAGTCCTGGGTTCAACCCCTATTACCATAGGGAAAAACAAAAGCTCCAAATAAAATAATCTAGATCCGGGGGGCCCACACTTGTTTTCCCAACCTTGAGACATTGAGGCAAGAGATTTGGAAGTTCAAGTCCAGCCACGCCTACATTTTGAGGCCAGCCTAGGCTATAGGAGAACCTGTCTGAAAAAAAAAATGTCCATTTCCAAGAATATCCACACCCATAGTTCTTCTGAAGCACTTTTTAGTCTTCTCAGCTACTCTGACCTGATAGAACAAAAATAGGCCTGTGCTGATTGCAAGGGTGGTGGAGAAGCCTGTCCTCTGTGGTTGAGATGCAGACCTTCTGGTTTGAGGCTGGTTGGCTCTGGTGTCTCCCAGAGCCCACCTGGGCACAGGGGATAAGGTAGATGGGAGGGGCCCTTTCTCTCAGCCATGCTGGGCACCAAGGCTTGGGGCACATTCTCAAGCAATACAGGCGCCCTGTACGGGACATTCCTCTCACGTCTGCCGAGCTCCAGAACTTCCTCAGTTCTGCTTAGCTGAGGGGTTGGTAAAACCACTCCATGGAAGAAAAATCTGCATGGGCCCAGACCTTGGGCAAGGCTTTTCCAGGGTTTGGGAATGGGGATTCAGGCCACCCTTTCCTTTCCAAGCAGGAAGGAGGCAAGATCCCTCCCCCAGCCTGGTCCAGGGAAGTTCTCAGGACTCAGAACTGGGATTCTTGGGGAGCTTATCCAGCCAGCCTAGTCATCAGAAAAGATATATAGGCACATTGTGGCTAGCTGTTGGAGAAAGAGGGGCCCAGCCCCTTGTCTCTTGTCCCGTATTCTGTCCTGTATCCATGACAGGGGATAGGACAGCCGGAAGGTTGTGGCCTTGCTGGACTCAGAGAGGGAGATGGAATCTTGAAGAAGAGTGAAGTCCCTAGGTAGCCAGAGATGGTCAAGGAAAGAAGGTTCAGAGGAGAGGGGGAGGCTGGGCTGTGAGGCCAGGGAGGTGGGCAAGAGGCTGAGGGAGCCAGTGCTGTAGGCCTGTGGTGCCCCAGAGACCAGAGACCCTTCAAGTCCCATTATCGGCAACAGGAGGTGACGTGTGGGATCGATTCCGATTCCAATCGAGGCAACAGACTCCCAGGAACAGACCTATTTCCCTCACACTTCTTGCCCCCACCGCTGCTGTCCCAGAGGCTGCTCTAGTCCAGCCTTACAGGGCTGTTGGGGGATCCTGTGAGCCTTCCCCTGGGAACAGGGACAGGCCTAGAGTGTGTGGACTGGCTCCCTCTGGGCACAGGTGGAAGTCTCTTTGTGTTCTTGTGTCTGCAGAAGGGCTAGTTCCAATGTGGGTGTCTGAATTCAGCTGTCTGCCTCAGTAGGTCTGTGTAGCTGTGGTGAAATGAGGGTGCATTCCTTATGGCTCTGTGCCTGGGGCTGTAATTGTGTGTGTGTGTGTGTGGGTGTTTGTGTCAGTTTTTGTTTCCAGCGTCCATGTGCCTATCTGTCCACAAATGCCTGTCACACGTGGGCGTGTGAGCCCCACATAAGCTGTGTATGAATGTGAGCATGAGGTCTGGGTTTCGGTGGCTGTCTGCAGCGTGCTTTGTCTCAGAGACTGTGGGTGTTTGTGTATCTGAGTTTGTGGTTGGCGGTCTTTGTCCCTTGGACACTGGGGAAATGCTGTTGGCACCTCAGCCCTCACAGAAAAGCCTTGCCCCAGTCAGGTCTTGAGCAGGATCTTGAGGGCCACTCAACCATCCCATTTTACCAGAGCTAAGAGCGTCCCCGGGTGCAGGATTTTCAGAAATCAGTCTCAGAAAAACCCAGGCAGCTGGTCTTGCTACTTCCAGGACTGGACTTTTAAGGAAGCTCATGTGAACAGAAGTACAAGTGTCAGAGAGGGAAGGACAAGAGAAAAGTCGGGAAGAGGGGCAGTAGACAGCCAAGGTGTTCGGATGGAGAACTAGAGCAGTTGTGGTACTAGCCTCCCGGGGGGCAGAGGGAGGAAACAGAGAGGGTGGGTTGTCCCCACTTTGGAACACTGCAGAAGACAGTTGTGCTGGGTCTTATGGGAGACAATGTCAGAGTATGAGGACGCTTGTCTGCTAGTGAGGTGTCAGCAGGTACAGGGCCTGGCCAGAACTCCACCATCCCTTCTTGCACATCTCAGCTGACACTGTGCCCCTGGCCCGGGTTGGGAGAGGGCATGAGGGGTGGGGGTGTCAGTCCACTTTCTGGTGCTCAGCCTCTAAACCTTCCCCTTCCTCAAAGGAGAAAAGCCAGGGCATGGAGTGGGGGGGGGCAGAGGAGTGGGGGGGGGTCAGGGGAATGGGGGGGCAGAGGCTCTGGGAGGTAGGACAGGAGGCTACCCTGAACTAGGAGGGTCTGGGCAATTGCACTATGCTCCCTCTGAACTTCCAGTTCCCAGCAGCAGCAGTTTGGGCATGCTGTGGAGTCCCAGGAGGAGAGCCAGTTCTTTGTCCTGCTCTCCAGCACTTGGATTTTGTTTTTGTGGGGGGTGGGTGGGATGGGGGGGTGGGTAATTAGATCTCAGCGTGTAAGGCCAGGCTAGCCCTGATTTTGTGTTCCTCCCGAGGGTTGGGACTGTGGGCTTGTACCCCAGAGCCCTGCTTTCCCAGCACATTGGATGCTGTCTGAGGTAGGGGCAGGAAAGAGGCCCTTAGTTCTCTCGCCTTGTCTCTCCACTTCTCCCTATTCCTGTCTTCTCTAGGGTGTGCTGCACTGGGCCTCATGTGGAGCACCACAGGGGAGGACCATGGGGGGGGGACTGCCAAAGTCTCTGGAAGGCTTACTTGCTGTCCTTATTGTAGGGCCAGATCTGATGTTTGTCCTAACCCGAGGCCTCAGCAGAACCTCAAAGACTTAAGCTACCTGGCTATCCCACCAGCATCTATTTCTTAGCCTGAGTTCTCAGGGTGGAGCTTAGAGGGTAAGAGTCTTGTCCCCTGGCCACTGCTGACACTTTCAAGAGCACAAAGTGGCAGCTGCTCCTAAGGCCCTGCCATGTGCTCCTGGATGCAGTGCCTTTGCATAGGGGTGTAAATGCTTGGGTGCCAGGACCTGGGACTGTGGGTTAGCTGGTGGGACATGGTTCCCTGGGCCTCTCCAGCCTTCTCTCCCAGACTCCTGTGATTTGTGGAGTTCGGTTCCCCTTGATCATTGCCATGAGGGTTGTGCTTTGAAGATAGTGGAGAGATGACTCTTCTAGAATGCCACTCCCTTTGGGCCTTGTCTTTAGCCTTTTGTGTAGAGTTCCTCCTAAAGAAGGCTCCAGGCTCTTTCCTCAGAGTGGACAGGGGAGGGAGAGGCCTAGGGGAGGGGAGGGCTGTTATTTTCAAGAGCTCTTCCCTTGGGAACTGTGTCTCTTTCCTCAGACTGGGGAATCCTAGTTTTCTTCCCTAGGAGTAATGTTAGGGATTTGAGGTCTGGGAGACTAGGCTTCTGAGGTCTGTGAGGGGAGTGGGAAAGAACGACACACAGTAGGGTTATCAGGAGCAACTGGTCTCACATGTGACTTAAGATGCCCTCAAAGAGTGGTAAGAGGGTGAAGGCGAGACTAAGGTTTAGAGGTAGGGTATCCAGAGCCTGTAGTAGGCCAGAACTGAGGTACCCCAGGGCCAGCAGTGATGGGAGCAGCATGGTGGGGTAGCAAGGTTGATGGAGGCTCTAGGCCTCTGGAGTTTGGAGGTCACTCATGTTTGGGGGTCACACGTGCTGAGGACCTCATGTGCATCCTTGTTAGGTATTTCCACCAACCGGAGCCCGGGAGGATTTCTTGGAATAGGATTTACAGGCTCCAGTCATGGCTGGTTTCTTCCCCTGTCCACCTCATTCCCCCCCATTTCTGCCTAATCAAACTCTACATTCTGTGGTAAGGAATCCTGTGCCAGGGTGACAAGAAAAAACAAGGAGAGAAGACAGAGCCAGAGAATGCGGAGCCCAAATGAGACGCGAGATAAAGCAATTACCTGATCAATACCAGTGAAATTGAGTAATCCAGCCAATCAATACACGGGCAGGCACTCAGGCGCGCCTGCTCTCAGCCTGCCTCCATCTTGTTGCCTCTCTTTAGGAAGCCATCTGACAGGCTGCCTCCCACCCCGGGCCTTTGCCCACCCTCCACCTGTTCAGACATCTCCCTGTCCTTCCAATGGGTCCCACTCTCAACTGCCTTCAGGGTTGATGCCTCCCCTTGCTCCTCTGTGCCCCTCACCGTGTTACACCAGGGGCTGTAGCCTAGGTTGCCTGGGTAGTGAGATCTAGTTTTGCCATACTTCTTACATCACTCTGTCCTTGGAGCACAATCCTCCATACAAAGTTCTACCCACATGCTGGATCTGGCTGAACTGAACTCCAAAAGGTGCTTGTAGGGGCTGCAGGGTGGGTGCTGCCAATGAAGGTCACTCACCCATCTTGGGGTGTGTAGGCAAGGACTTGAGGGCTGTGGTTTCTGAGATGGAGGGGAACTTCCCCCAATCGTGGGAACAATAAGAGCCAGAGCCCTGCTTGCCTGGGCTGGTTGAATAAATGAATAAGTGAATGACCATTGTTACCAGGCATCTCAGTGCCTTCGACTGGCTGTCTGGTGACACCACACCCCCCACAACTGTGCCAGCATCAGTATACGCCATACCTGGGGCCAGTAGGCACCAGTCAAGGTTGGCTTGGTGGCTAGCTGACACTCTCTTTGGTCCCAAGGTTGGTCCAGGGAAGTACAAATAAACCTCCCATAGGGAAACCAGAGGTCTTTAAAGAGTGTAATAGCCCGTCCCTTCACAGCCACGACTGTCTGTAGAGCCTGGACTTGGAGATCACTGATGACCTTCGGCAGTTCCCTTAACCTCTTCGCCCTTTGTTTTCTTCATTGGCACAGTGGGGAGATAGCTCTCTCTTCTGCAGCCATAGAGCCCAGATTAGCCTTTGCTCTGACCCTCTTGGCCTCTCAGGAGTCGGGTGGCAAAGGACACACTGGTCCAGTCTTTGTGGCTGGAGATGGAGTAGGCTTAGTGCGCTGACAGAATTGAGATGGGGATACTACCTGCTGCTGTTTGTCCTAGACCTTTACCTCTGTGGTTTGGGTGGCATCCCCTGGGTTTCTGGTGTGCAGTCTATTGTCAGCTGACCTAATCCCTAGACACTGGGGTAGGGTTGAGAGTGCTAAGGGCACCCTGGAGTAGGCAGAGGTGGGTAGGTGGAAGGTGGAAGATTGTCTGCTCTTCAGCATTTTGGGAATGCTTTGTTACATTTTCTTCCTCCAAAGTCTCCCAGCCTCTGGAGCCTGTGACGTGAGGGAAACCTCCACATGTGCTGGTCATTCCAGCAGCATTCTTGCTAAGGTCTCAACTCCAGCCTGAAACACATGGCCTGATATCTGAAGAAAACTCAAGGCTGGCACTGATTGTCTGATTCTTGGCTGAAGGGTGCGAGGAAGTGTCTGCAGTGGATAAAGTGTGATAGTATGAGTTCTGGAGCCAAGAAGCCTTGGCTCAGTTCCTACCTTCATTGGCCCTAGGCTTCACTGTGTGTGTGTGCTCTTCAATGTATGTTCACGTTTTTGTCTACAAAGAAGCTGGTACTGTCCACCTCCTCTTGAGCAGTGTTAATCTTAAAGCACAGAGCTCCACAGAGGAAGGAACTGTGAGGTCAGGGCTGCTCTGTCTGAATGCCGAGTGCTTGGGCATCACCATCACAGTTACAGCACCACTCTGAACACAGGGAAACGGAGGCCCATAGTGCTCCACACTGCCCAAGGTATCTGAGCTGTCAGGATGGCAGCAGGGTCAAGAGAGCCCCTGTTCCTAGGAGGGGAGGGAGGCCACAACAGAGGGCTGAATGACCCGGGGTGGGGTCTCCTGTTCCTGCCTCTTTTCTCTGCGGGACAAAAGGCAGATGCATAAAGATGGACCAGGCACATGGATGCAGAGCAGGTACATGGGCGTGGATGAGAAACGCAGAGGAAGACAAAGTGAATGGCCAGTGAGAACTGCAGATGCCGAGGGGCGGGCATACTCAGTTCATGTTTTCCTTGCTCGCATTCTATCTGGATACATGAAAATTCAGGGCTGGGAAGTTGGCTTAATCAGCAGATTGTATGCCATGCAAGCATGAGGACCTGAGTTTAGATTCCTCAGACCCATATAAAAGTGCCTGCCACCAGCGCCAGGAGGTGGAGACAGGAATTGCTGGCATGTTGGTTTAGTCAACTGGTTCAGTGAGACCCCATCTCATAATGTAATTTGGGGAGTGACAAAGCAATAAATAAATAAAATCTGACATTGAGTTGCACACACACACACACACACACACACACACACACACACACACAAGCGGGGAACAGGGGCAGGGGCTATAAATCATGTCCCTTGGAAGGTGGGAACAGATACAGGTGCAGGAGAGCCGGAAAACAGGCAGAGTAGCAAAGCAGGGGTGGGGCCTGGAGATGGAAGAATGCTATGCTAGAATGGAAGCCACAAGGCCAAACTTTCATAGGGGCCTTTCTCTAAAGCCTGGAAGTTAGAGCACATATGACATGCCTGCACCCTCTCTGCCTCATCCTTTTGCCTGATTTGAGTCCTACGCACATCTGTGTCTTCTATGCCAACAGTGAAAAAATGTCAGTTCATCAGCATCTTGTCAAGCATCCTTAGGTCCTAGTGCTAGGTGCTGGAGACAGGGAGATAGATGAATTGTGAACTTTGTGTTGGACCTTGGTTCGCTTGTTCGTAGAGAAGCTAGACAAACAACCAGGCCCACAGTGACAGTGGAAAAGGGCTGCAAGAGATGCAGATGTGTTTCTCACCTGCTTGTAAGAGGCCAGGGAGGTAGGGCCAGAGCTGAAAACTCTGGAGAAGACACTTGGCCAAAAGTAGGGCAAGAAGGTACTCAGACAGGGTGGGCCTGTGCGATGCAGCTAGCACCCAGGAGCTTCTGAGGCCCAGGGCTCCTCTGTAGCGTACAAAGCTGCCATGGGACTAAGTTGGCACAGGCAGCCCTTATAGAAAGATCAGGATGTGCTAAGTGTTCACTGGCTCTGATGCTCAAGGATCTGGCCTGTGTCTGTAGTCATAGACCACAGACAGGCCAGGTTAAGACCTCGCAAACTACCCTAAAGACTATTGGGGACTCCACCTAAGGCTTTTTCCTGGCTGACCTGCCATAAGAGGCCTCTTCCCTTTGCTCAGTTGCCAGTCCTAGTTATTTCCTTCCCTCCTGCTCACCATCGCTCCCACCTCTTTGTTCAGAATTCCAGTTCTTGCCATTCCATCCTAACCATTGGGTAGTGAGTGAGTAAGGCTGGCCAAGCCGACGACTTTGGATCTCTGTGCAGCTTGTTCCTAAAATGAGTCTCTGCTTTCAGCAGCAAAGGAGCTTAAGAGAGCAGCTGACACACTCCTTCCCAGCCTCCTGACCTGTCATGCCAGTCTGTCACCTTCTGCTCCTTCCTAAGCTGGCTGCCTTGAGCGCAGTGCATTGGTAGGGTAGCTCCTAAGGCTCCTCACTGGCAGGGTGGAGCTCATCACTGCCAGCAGAATCAAGCTCTCTTGAGGATTCTCTGAGACTCTCTTGTGTTTGCCTTTTCACCCACACTTTCTTGCCACTCAGCGTCACCTTCCAGAACCCTTTAAGTAAAATGTAACACTTGGTTCTCATTGCCACTAGCAAAATGAGGTTGCTTATCTGTGTCATTTTCTTTAATAGGTTATATGTGGCATTAAGAAATCAAAATTTCCTCCTCCAATTCTTGTCCTCTGTTGGAAATGACTAAGTTTCCCTAGTACTGACTTACCACAAACTTACAAAAAACCCTAAGAAAACATAATCATAAATCCATGTTTATTTTATAATTCACACACTATCATGCCCATCATTTTGGAGTGACTTTAATTCAATGGTTTATTTACACTCAAACTGTCCAACTTCCACTTACTATTTAAGCCCAGATCACTTTCATTATCCTACACTCTACTTCTCTGGCAAGGACTACCATGTTCAGTCTATGTATCTGTCTGGCTGACATTTTCCTACAGATGACCATGTGGAATCTTCACTACAACTATAATAAATGTGCAGGAATTTCTCCCTAGCCATGTTCCTTGCTTTAGTGCCTTTTATTCACTCACTCAAGGAAACAGACAAACTTCAGCATTGTCGGAAAACCCACCCCTCACTCTGCTGGTCCCCTGCAGGGAACTGTAGAGTGGATGAGCTAGTAGGAAGCCCACAGACTTTGGTACAGTGTGGAAGGAGGTAAAATCAACACGCAGCAAACGTTGAAGTACCCTTGGTTTTTAAATTTAACTTTTTAATTTTTGAGGTAAAATACTTTTTTCTTTCGACTTCCATAACAAAATACAGAGCTATCAGATACCCCTGGAAAAAATATGTATATTATACATATATTTCTATAACATTACATCATATATATAATATATATGCAAAAATTTGAAGACTTTAGAAAGCAGAACATCTAAAAGGCACTGCACAATGGTGTTCAGGTTTCTTATAAATTATGTACATATACACATCTTATTCTGCTTACACAGATGTCTAGGTGAAGTCATCTTTACATGTGAATGTCTCATTCACAAATCCCTGCATTACAAGTTTATAATTCAAAGAATGCCTAAATATTTTGAAACAAATTAACACGTAACTTTTTCCAAGAAGGAACTAATTGGAACAGTTCTCTAAAGCCACATAAAAACATACACCTCACTATTGTTTACACAAGAAAAAGCAGACATAATTATGGAATAAATAAGAAACAAGGGACAAACAGCTGAGTAAATACCCACGCGGCAGTGGGTATAACTTTTTTCTTTTCTTTCCTCCTCTTTTTTTAATGCTTCTGGAAGCTCCTTGGCCTACGGGTCACTAGGGTTCCCTGTGTTACTGAGCTGGGTAATGCAGTGCAGCCTGACACCTAGGGGAGACGGACTGTCTCTATTTTACCAGAAAAAAAAAGGCAAGCTCAGCAAGGCTGGTGCCCCTGAGATTTTGCTACTCTTTTTTCTACAGCTAAAAAGCAAACTGTCTAAATGAACAAGCTCTTGATTAGTGAAATTTCAATTGATTTACAAATTTACACATTTGGCACAACAAAATTTAGAAGTAAAAACCAAAGCGGGAGAGGAAGTAGGTCAGGCTTTTAGCCCCTTTCACCCTGCTGTCGGCCACCATGTTTCATACCAGGCTGGACAGGAACTGCCAGGAGGGGTTGGGCAGAGAACAAAATTCTCACTCCTTTGCCCCAAGAAGTATCAACGATCACTACATTTCCTGGCCACTTCTTGAGCAAGCCCAAGTTCTGCCCTGCAGACAGACCCTTACCCAGATCCAAACTCCAGCTGTGTGCAGTGCCAATCAACCGACAGATTCTGGCAAAATGGCAACCAAAGGAGACAAACAGCATAGTTCAGAAAAGTCCAAAAGCGTTTTTCATGGAGTTCAACATTTCTGAATGTTTTTTCAAGTGTAAAAGCAGTGACTTTATTCAAATGGAAGCAGCATCTAGGGATTAATTCTGGCACTTGGGTTTTAGGGGATTACAGGTATGCATCATGGATTTTCCTCCTCTCGTTTTAAAGGCCCCATGTTTCTATTCCTGAGTTCACACTGACACTCGCTGGCCAGCCCCTCTAGCAGACACTGGTGGCCAGCTGGCCTCCCTGGTTTGATGGGGCAACACCAAGCAGAGAGCCCTCCTCTAGCTGCTGGGCTTGCTTTAGATGCAGAGGTAAGTCAGGGTGAGAGAAGAAGGAATATGATCAAACACAGCCACCAAGGGCAGCTGGAGTGGTGAGTCCTTCGTGGCCCGACCAAAGCCTGGGTCACCAGAGACCACCCAGCCCCTTTCATGGGGAAAAACAGTCACTCATGTATGGAATCTGGACCAGGTGACAGGACACTCATCAAGAAATAGCAATGATGGCCTCAAGTCATCCCAAGTCAGCTAATGTCTCCTGAGCTTTTGTGCATGCGCTTCAGTTAAAAAGAAACCAAATAACCCCACCATCAAAAGACAACACCCAAGTGTTACTTGGTATATAGAATTTTCAACTAGGCTAAGGTGGTGGAATCAGGAATCACCGATGCCAATTTTATGCCCTGCCTCAGCAGATATGGAACAATTTCTTCTCGTTGCCCTGAGCCACTCTGAGCACGTGTGCACAGATACTGGCTACTCTTTCTCTCTGCCCCTAGTGCTAGTATTTCATTTCACGTAAGATCAGTATCTTCCAATTCCTTTGAAATTGCTCTAAGGGAAATTTCCCACCAAGAAATGACTCCTGTCTGTGAACAGTCAACTGATCAGAACAATCGGGCAAATGGGGATAAGGATGGCAACACCACCACAGGGCGGATACCAGCTCTTTTCCTCACCAGGCCTTTTGACATCTAGTAACTTTTGGTTAACAGGCATCTGGTTACCACCTTCCTACCTCTTCCTTCAGTTTCAATAACATTTGTTCCCAGCTACTCTGTGTTTATAGATTACCATCTTCCTTCCATTCCCACAATCCTGCCCTTTGCCCCCCAGCCTGGTAACATCAGAGGGAATAACTATCAGCTAGGAATTCAACTATGCCTCAACATTCCTGGGTCATCTCAACAGTGTCCATGCCCTTTACAGGTGTATGTTGACAGACCCGTATCATCTTAAAGCAGGTTCCTAGTTAAGGCTTGACTTAAGAAATGGTAAGACAACCAGATACAACAGAAAAACATCTTCAATGGCGCTGTCCTGCTCCTCATAAAACTTGCTCAGTCACACTTGGCATTGTTTCCCAAACAATAATGGAAAAAGAAAAAGACCATTTCTGTCATTTGTTCTGCTTTTAAAGGCATTGGGTTACTTCCTCCTGCCCTCTTTCTTCCCTGATCAGGAGTTTACACTCCTCATGGCTTTTTAATAGGTGAAGTAGGTGACAACCTTCCCATCTCAACTCTGAAGTTGAGGGGCCAGGTGGTCCTGTGTCCTCCCTGCCCATTAAAACTGGCAGTATATTCAAGTGTCTTGAAAACATTTTCTAAAAAGGAGAAAAAGCCAAATGTGTGAGTGGGTGTGGGGGAGCGTGTGCGTGTGAGAGAGAGAGAGTGCACATGTGGGGGAGAGAGCATGTATGTGTGCTCCAGCGAGGGGCAAGAGGGAGGGGAGAGCAGAGAACATCATCTGGATGTTCCCCACTCCAGTAAGACTGCAGCTATCTTTCTACTCTCCTGAAATAAACATCTCAGGCTAACGTGTTTAGTATTGTTGCTGACCACCCAACCTTCCAGGCTTTTCCTTTATCTCTCTCTCTCAAAGCAAAATATCCCATTATTGGCTTTCTTCTATATAAATACAATAGAAAACACTATGGGTCCTGAACTGTAACAGGACTACAAAATGGGCTTAGTCAGGCAGCATGAGTCTTAACAGGAAACAGGCTCCTTCCCCAACAGTTTAATACCCTCCCTAATCCTACTCATCAAAAACAAGTGTGTGTTCATATCCCACTTAATTTATAACACAAGATACTCGCCCCAACCCCAACAGAAAAGTACAAGTCCATGCCTCAGAATTAGCAAACCAGCGTAGTAACCCTGCCTCCCACCCCAGAACCTTACTACATAAATAACCTGTATCTGATTGTAATATGAACAGCTTTCCTTCCACTGTGGTCTTAAGCA
Organism: Phyllotis vaccarum; assembly: GCA_033318265.1. NCBI lineage: Eukaryota > Metazoa > Chordata > Mammalia > Rodentia > Cricetidae > Phyllotis > Phyllotis vaccarum. The sequence goes on along the minus strand of JARWLC010000007.1, from coordinate 99,190,719 downwards.
TCAGCAGCAGCGGTGGCCGCTGTAGCCAGGCCCTGGGGTCCTGCCCCATTCCAGAGGAACTTGCCGGTCTTACTTAGCTCTCGGGCTTCAGGGCCGTCATTCCACCGCCTCTTTAATCGAAGCTTGGGGGGCATCAGGGCGTCTTCTTTCTTCTCGGGTACACTGGGCTCCTTGCCAGACCTGTCCTTACTGTCTTCTGGTCCCTCTAGAGGTTCATCACTGGGGATGCTAATGGATACAGAGGGCCAGGGGTGGGCAAATGCTGTGCTTTTCCCCTCTTCCATGGTCCTGGTCCGCACAGTGCCCACTTCTTGGGAGTGTTCCTCCTTGTCCTGGGTCAACTGCCCAAGGCTCTCGGGATCCTTCTCAGAGGTGGGTTCTACCTTAATTCGAGAGGGAACAGGCGCACTGGCTGGTGAAGAGCCACGTGTGGACTCCTCACTGTTCTCTACCCTCTCTCGGTTCTTTCGTCCAGCTGGTGGGGGCTGCAGCTTGATAGAGAATTGGGAAGATTCCTCAGGGTGCATTTGGCACTGCAGTGGTGGGACCATGAGCCCTGGGTACCGGGGAAAGGTCCGAGGACTCAGATGGTAGTTGAACACAGAACAGGCTTGAGAATGAAGGTAGTGTTTCATTTCCTCTGGGTTGAAGGAGAAGCAGCTGCTGCTGGTGAAGGGGCTCAGGCCTGGTGAGGGACTGTAGGAGAACATGGTGGGAGTCAAGGACAGGGCTGGTGAAATGGGGACATTTAGGACACTTCCACGGCCAGGGACTGGAGAGACAGCGAAGGGACTGTGGGGGTCAGGGTACATTGCTGGCCGAGTGAAGAGAGGAAGCATTATGTCAGGCTTGCGTTTCTGGTGGCCAATCCCTCCTCCACTAAGAGCATTTCGAGAAGGTATGAAATCCATGCCCCGGTGCCAGTCAGAGGCTGAGCTATCTTCTAGATCCAAAGGCTCCACCTTTCTATCAGTGGTACCACCTGACTCAAGGCCAGAAGCACTCAAGGAGCTAGCAGAGAACCGCCCTGGCTGTACATCACCAGTAGGAGAATGCGTGTCTAGAGGTGGGAAATGGAACCGGGAAGAGGCTGTTGGCACTGGTGGTGCACTCTGAGGAACCACACCTGTGATGGAAGAAAGGGGAAAAGTCTGCATTGGCCACCTGGTCATTCACTGTTAACACTTCCACTAGCTAAGAACAACCAGAAACAAACCTTCTCTCTAGTCTGAGTCTTTCCAAACTATTGCTTAGGCTGGGTGTGGTGGTGCAAACTTGCAATCCCAGCACTCAGAAGGCTGAGGGATGAAGCCCGAGCCTTTAAAAGGCAGCCTATATTGCTTGGCTTTCTCCATGTAGCCTAGCTTCCATGTTCCTCTGGCTCTTTCCCTTACTGTCCCAGTGCTCCACCCTCCTATTAAAACTATATCCCAATATTTCAGGGCTTAAGAGTTAGCAGGTGCCTACTAGACATTAGTTGGACGAATGAATGGGTAGACGAACCTCTGCAACTCTACTGTGTGTATATACCCCATTTCAATTTTCAGCTTCACAAGTAAGGTTTTTCTCACCATCATAATTTTGGCTGTATTTATAAAGCAAGCAAACCCAGCAACAGCATTCCAAACACAACACATGTATGTGGTTGCACTAAAAACTCGGACTCTGCCTCACATAAAAGGACAGGGACAAGGTCCTACTTTAGTGAAATAAATTGGTATAAAGAGGCAATTTTTATGAAGGTAAATCCCTACGGTTTATCTCTCTACTTCTGTTGTCCTCCAGGACTGAGGAGGGAGCTGAACCACTAACACCAGTCCCAAGGCCAACTGGTGGCAGGTGTCATGGCTCACGTTTATAACCCCAAGACTGGAGGCAAAGGCAGGAAAATTACTGTGACTTGAGGCCAGAGTGCCTCAAAAACCAAGTGCAAATGCTAAATTTCAAACTCTAAGAGGAAACTACCATCTTACCACATCAACGTCTCCTAAAAGCCCTGAATAAGGCCTAAGAATGCTGCCACCTGCAGCTCCAGGTGCCCTGTAGGCTCCTGGGAGGAATAACAGCTGTTAATGTGGTGCTGCCCGAAGAGTCCTTTACACATGGAGAAGAGAAACGAAAAGATGGCTAGGAGGAGGTGGGGCGGTCAAAGTCTGGTGGTCCAGGGGAGAAAACTGGGCACAATACAGTGTCCGGCCCGTCCCCAGTTCTGGCGTAACTGGTGCAGGCCACTGTGTGGGAGACTCTGGCTTTCTTGGGGCCCATGGTTGAGTGACGCCTGCCAGAGCAGCATTTACAAACAAATGTTCAGCAGAAAACAGTTCTGGAGGCCTTGATTTAAAGGTCCCTGGACTGAGACTAAGTATTAAAGTAATAAATAGGAAAATCAGACACATGACCTGGCATATAATTTGAGTAGAGTCACGATAGGTTCCGGCCAATGGATCTTTTTAGTTGATTACAGCAACTAGGAGTCTATTATTCTTAATTTTTTGACTCTTATCAAGAGTCTTATCTAAGGGCTGTAAAAATGGCTCAGTGATTAAGAGCACGTGTTGGTCTTGCGGAAGACCCGAGTTTGGTTCCCAACAACCCACATGGCAGCTCACAACCATCTGTAACTCCAGTTCCATATCCAAAACCCTCTTCTGGTCTACATAGGTACTGGACACACGTGGTACACATATATACATACAAATAGGCAAAATATATACATATAAAAATATTTAAAAGAAGTTAATAGTCAAAAGTGAAAAACCATTTGTAATCTGAAATGCAGAATATAAAGATAACATGGGGAGGAAAAGGAAGTCATATTTCCTATGCAAGTCAAAAATGCTTGCTTAAGTCAGTTTTGCTTCTATTTGTAAGAGTCTACTTTGGTTTGCATACACATACTAAGGCTCACTGCACACCTGTAATGAGTAATTTCCACATGCATTTATATGAGACAGAGGAAGACTAGAGGAATGTATGGAAGGTGGCTGCTGATTCCCTCACCTCTCTATAGAATATGATGAGGTGTCAAATCTAAGATTGTTTGAAAAAGCAAGCAAACAAAAACCCTGCTGCTAAAAGTGTCAATATGATTACTTGACAGAAGGCACAGCAGCCACACGTAACGGTCAGACAGTCTGAACCTCGGTCCTCCTACCTTGTAACTAGTGAAAGTAACACACTGGAGCTCTTGCTGCTTCCTTTGAGAACAATGCAAATAAAAAGTTCTTTGCTTAGGTTGAAACCCTAATCCTACCCACGTGTTTCTGAAAACAAAACAAAACAAAACAAAAAACAAAACAAAACAAAAAACAAAACTTTCTGGTCCAGTTTTCATAAGTCAGAAATAATAAGACCAATCTTAATGTTGGAGAAATAGTTACATTTGTGAGGCTTTTGGAACAGTGCCTGTGCATAGCAAGTCATATGTTGTTAGAACTAATTGTGTTTATTCTTTTTGAGGTAGCTGGCCTAGAACTTGCTACTAAGCAACCTAGGCTGGCTTAAAACTAACAGAGATCCACTTGCTTCTGCATTCTAAGGGCTTAGTTTATCAGCACGAACCACTATACCCTGCTTAATTTTAAAGGTTTAAAACAAAAAGTCAAAATTAAAAATTTAAATGTAAAAAACTTAAATACTGTTTATACACAGGCCATATTCTATTACTAGAGCAACAAGAAATTCCCTGGGTGTGGTGTGGTAATGTCATCTCAGTTACAGAAAAGAACATCCTATTCCTGGTAGGAAAGCCATGCACCTGCATGTTCATCTCCAGATGCAAAAAGTATCTGTAAGTAGAGATAAAATACATGTGGTACGTGAGTGCTCTGTTCTGAATTCAATTCTTTCTTTGTTAGATCTCAAGTTTTCCAAAAGAAGTATGAAAAACTAGGGTGGTGGCAGGGAGGCAAATTTGAGAGACAGGTTTAGCCTGCCCTGTCCCCACCTCCTGAGAGTTAACCATTTTAAATCTGTAATTCTCTATCTTTCTCTTCTTTCTTAGGCAAGCACGCTTGTGCACATGCAAACATACACACCTATTAAAGAGTACAAAGCATAAAATGCTTGGATTACCAGCACGAGCCACTATGCCTGGCTTAATTTTTAACTCAATATTTTATGTGCATTGGTGTTTTGCCATGGGTGTCAGGTCCCCTGGAAGAGGAGTTACACACAGTTGTGAGCTGTCACGTGGGTGCTGGGAACTGAGCCCAGGTCCTCTGTCAGAGCAATCAGGGCTCTTAACTACTGAGGCATCTCTCCAGCCCTGCCTGGCTTAATTTTTAATGATTTTAAAAACAAAAGTCCAACTTAAAAAAACTTTTTGACATTAATAAAGATGGTTTACATATAGGTCATATCATATGCTACATGCACATATATAATATGTATTATATATACATATATGTGTATATGTTTAAAAGATGCTGCACTTGGATATACTTGTTTGAGACAGAAACTTACTATGTAGCCAATGTCATCTGCCTCAGCCTTCTACATACTGGGATAATAGGTGTGCATATTTATGCTTGGTTTCTACAAGTATTTCAACACTATAATACTGAGTACTCTACCCTAAGTGTCTTGGGGTTTTGAGACTGGTCTCAGAGTACCTGGGTAATCCTTGAAGTCAATACACAGCCCAAGGTGAGCCTGACTGAGCTCCAGACCCTATGAACTTCTACTTTTCAAGAGCCAGGATTACAGACTTGCTCTACCACACCAAACTCCACCTTCAACTATTAACAGTGAATAGGACAAACACAAAGGGCAAAATGCAATATTCAGTCATATTTTTTGTATTTGGCTGTATATTTTTACTTAAAAACAGGAAGGCCAGAATAGTTGCATATATCAACCCACCCACAGAGAGAATCTCTGGCCTCCAGAGTTTAAATGGTGAGACTTACTTTCTAGAGCACTTAACTACATTCCACCATTCAAACCTTGAATCTTTTAAAAACATTCTATTTTTCTCTCATACATTATATCTCAACCTCGGTTTTCCCTCTGTCCACTCCTACCAGTTCCTCCTCCCTTCTCCCCAGAGCAACTCCTTGTCTATTTCCCTTAAAATTAAAAAGATCAGCTCTCTCAGGGATAACCACCAAACATGGCCTAACAAGATACAGTGAGACTTGGCACAAACCCTCATTATCATGGCTGGACGCGACAAGCCAGTAGGAGGCCAAGGTCCCAAGTGCATGCAATAGAATCAGACATCTACACTCCTACTGTTGGGAGTCTCCCAGGAACACCATGCAGAGGACCTAGCTCAGACCCATATAGGCTCCATGTCCGTCACTCCAGTTTCTGTGAGCCCCTATGAGCCCTGCTTAGCTGATTCTGTGGGCCGTGTTCTCACGGTGTCCTCACCCCCCCCCCCCCCCCCCCCCCGCCTCCGCCTCCTCCCACATTTCTGCAGGGATCCCTGCCTTAGCCTAGTGACTAACCTAGAATCTTACCTCTCAGCTAAACTCTTAAGTTCCTTGAGGAAAAGAACTTCCCCATAATCCTTTGTTTTCCTTTAGGGATTAACACATGGATGAATCCTAACCAAGAGCAAGACTGCGTGACATACAAAACAAGAGCACGACTTTAACAGGTAAGGGAAGAACTGAGCCTACTTCTGTATTTGACTGTGTGTGTGCATATTTTTGTCATTTGTAAAACAGGAGTATTGAGACAGATATTTTACCAAGTTAGAAGCACAGATAATTCACTAAACCAAGCCAAACAGAAGCACCTTTCCTAAGTTGATGTTCAATAGTGCTTTGTCAACATAACGCTAATCTTAAACACTTGGTCTACACTGGTACAGTCCTCTGTAAACAAATGGCTCCGTTCTTGGGAGTTATCTTTACCAAGCAGTCAATAACCTAAAAGGATGGTTTGCTGTTTTGCTTTTCCTGGGATGATGATGATGATGTTGAGCTGAGAACTAAGCAAATGCTTTTCTGAGCTATGGCCACCCCAAGACCTTTGATTAGCACCTTGAACCTATTAAGGATTATGGCTGGTTTTACAGCTTTTGGTGTTACTGGTGTGCTGGACCACTAACCACTGTTAGGTTTGCAGACCGGAACTTCTACAGACTCAGAATCCCTTAGCCCCAGAAAACCAGATTAGTCCCAGGAGTTGATAGACATTCTATTCAAGTTGTCTAAATGGTTGGACTTCTGGGCTTTCAACTGATGAAAATGGATCAAAAATAAGACCAACATATTTGAGCGTGGAGTGCAAGGGTGTGAAGACCGACACTTCTGCAAAACTGATGGCGCGTCTGTCCGGAGTCCTACTTTCTAGAGGAACAGAGGAAGCAAGGTTCCAGGGGACAGAACAGTTTGTATTTCCCAATGCAGCTCCCTCAGGCACAGGGAAAGAAAACAGGTTGTAATTAGAGGTGCATTCCAACCCCCACCCCCAAATTCATGCCCCAGGGACAGGAGGGAGCGGTTACTGGGGAGGCAGAACTGCAATGATAGCAGTCAAGCTAAAACTGCCCTAACTTGTTGTGCGTAGTAATTACATATCTACACATCATCTTAGTATTATATTCTCTTAGCCACACCCTCCTCTAATTTTTTAAGTTTCTGCCAACCTCTTAGTACTTTTACTCAAAATCATAATTTTTTTTTTTTTTTTTTTTTTTTTTGCATAGAATGTCACAGAGAGCAATGATAAAACTGGTCAAAAATAGTACTTGAGACCTGCAATCCTTGCACTGGGATGACGAGGCAGGAAGACTGACTACCTGCCTAGGCCAGGTTGACAAGAGTACAGTTCAAGACCAGCCCAACTACATGGTGAGAGCTGTCTCAAAAGAAGAAGGAAAAAAAAGGGGCAGGGGGATAATTTATTATCTTATAACATGCCTCCCCACAAACAAAAATCCCCAAAGCCAAAAGGAAACTCTGACAACTACATCTAACACTTTTGAAAGTGGATGCATCTTCATCAGGGAGCAGACCAAAGGCTGATGAATGATGAGTGCCGTCCAACAGCACAGAGGGGAAGCCTGCCTGCACTCAATCCCACAGTCTTGCACTGAAGAACAGTGCCGTGTCTGCTGCACATCAGAGACTTGGCCTTTCACTGCAAACATGATCAAGGAGGTTGTGGTTTTGATGACACTCTCTTGATAAGCGAGAGCTTGTAGTTTCACAGAAATTCGGAAATGTTTGTAGAAACAAGTTCACAGCTATGAAACAGCTACTGGGCAAGGTGTTAAGACAGGGTCTTGAATTTAAAATTCAACATAAACCTATGGACTCACTCCCCAAAAGGAGTTTATTAATGTCCAGGAGGCTGAAAATAATGCATACAGATGTAAGGAAATAAAGCAAGCAAGCCTGTTAAGAGTAATTACCCCTTTCAGATGAACAGGGAGGGCTTGAAGTGATCTAAGGAGTCATGTTACATCAATGTTTCTAACATCTCCTTACACAGGTCATGTCTCAGGAATTCAAAACCCCTTACCACCATAGGCAGTTGTATCTTACCACTTGAGCGAATGTTGATGAAAGGGTAGTTGGGCATCACCAGCTTGTTGAAGTTAAACTTGTACGTAAACCTTTTTCCTTTTGTTTTATGAAGGATCCTCTTGTTGTAATAGTACCTACAAAAGGAAGAACACACTGTACAGCATTTGCTATACTCAGGTAATTACTAAGATCAATTCTGGCTCTAAGCATTGCTTATGAAAACCTTCACCGTTCCTTTGTAGCCTGGCCCTGGAGTTGGGGCTCAGAGACCTAAGAACTCACTTTTCTCATCCAGTTTAAACTCAGCTGTGGTCTCTAACTAGAGCTGGACACAGACAGTCTTGTCTTAAGATCCCAAAACCCTTCCTCAGATCTAAGCATTCACCTTCTCATTTCTCTACAGTTTTGGTCTAAGATCCACTTCCTTCCTGCTCCGCTCTGAATAACTGTCTAGTTTCTGTCTGTCTTGCCCAGGTTGGGTCAGACAAGTCTTCTGGAAGAGCTCCTGGGGCTAGTCAGGAGCCTAAGTGCAAGGACTAAACAGAGCAACAGAAACCTGTTTTATGGCAGCCAGTGAGATAATGGCAGAATCGGGAAACAGCAGCCACCCTGGCCCGCTTCACCTTCACTGTGGCACAAATAGGATGTGGGAGGCTCCAGCAACGCCACACAGAGTTCACACTCAGGCTACTGAGAATGAAGACAGACGGGAACTTCCATCTACCTGGAAGCGCTGGCCTAGCTTCTATTAAGTAGCATGCTATAAAGTCCCTTAAAAACTGACTGTGAAGAGTGAATGAGAGAACTTATAGTGATCAGTCTTTGGACTGAATGGAGGCTGTAGGTATGGTATGTGAGCATCTGGGTCAGAGCCACTCAGCAAGTCTCCCTCTGGCACTCACTGTACCTTTCCCACTTTTTCTAGGAGAGCCCAAAGAAGAGAAAATAACAGGGATTTCCCAATAGGGAAGTCTACACTAATCCTCTGGATTATAAGTGAGCCCTAGTCCATGTTTCACCATATGCTCTTACCCACTACAGAGCAGAATTAGCTGTCAGGAGCCAGTGCCAGCCACAGTGGAATCCCCTCCTACACCTTCTCGCCTCGTGTGCCACTGAGGTTCAACACCTCTTTGCCTCACACTTTTAATGGACACGTTATTCACTAAGAAGTGCGGTCTTTCATCACCTGATACCTTCTTAAGATAACATCCACAGAACTGCATACTTTCCTTCCAACTTTGTCAATATCACAAATTGGGGGGAGGGGGATCCTTTCCCTCACCTGAGGGCCCGGCTCAGCTTGTCATAGTTCATCTGTGGTTTGCATTTCCTGCGGCCCCAGAGGCGAGCCACTTCATCTGGATCCTTGATGACAAATTCCCCATACTCTCCCTGCTGCCAGGCAATGACATGGCGGAACTCCTCCTTCTGAAGGAGTTCCAGGATGAAGTGCCACAGCTGGATCTGCCGCGAGCCTGGTGATGACTCTGTTTTGTAGGCCCAATCAGGAAACTGGTACCCTTATACGTGAAAAGGGCAAGATCAAAGTAGTTAGGAGTTAGGTACAAACATGCCAGTGCTCTCACCTCCACATTCCATGGCTCACAATCTCTAGAGTACTTTGCAAACACACCCTTCCAGTCAGCTAGGCTAACCATGAAGCGGAAAGGATCGAAAAATTAACCCATCTTCCTGGCAATCACTGAATCTAATAAAAGTTGGGCAGCAGTACTTAGGTATCCTACCTAACCTTCTCAGAGATTACCAAATAACAAAGAAGCAAGATAAACTGATGCTTTAGGAACATATGGCAGAAAACACCTTATCCCCCAGGGTGGAATTATTTCCTTAACAGAAAAAGAGACACTAAAACTTGCAATAAAGATGTGTGGGCTGGACAAGTTAAATATCTATTCATAAGAAACAAGTCTACAATCATCCTACCAAGATCTACACAGTCATGAGGCTGTCAGCTGTGGGCTAGCATCTGTCAACTAAGCCCAAGAGGGCACAGGAACACTAAGGGACATTCCAGATCCATCAGAGGTGATTAACTTGTGCTCACCTCCACCTCCTTCTGGCTTTTCCACGATGCTACAGCCCGCTTTCATTTTTGCCCTCCTGCTGAGAAAAACAAGACCCACAATTATTTTGAGATGCTACGAATTATCTAATTCCCCCCAAATACCTTTTCTTTTTCTTTTTTTTTTGTCTTTCAAACATGTCACTTCTAAACAACTAATCCTCAAGTCATCAAATGCCAGTCCTCAGGTCATCAGGTCATCAGCTTCAAAAGCCATAATTATCTCTCACCTGACTTTAGCCACATGTGTAAACACTGTCCTTCATATTTGCTTTCTTCCTTCTGACCACCTCTCCAACATACAAAAGGGAAAAACAGTGAAACAAGGCCAAAAAGGCAGCCAAACCAAGCCAAACACTTTTGTTTTCTATTACTAGACAAGCCCATAGACTAAGGTACACAAGCCCGAGTTTACCTAGACATACCAATTTAAAGAGTGAAAAAAATCTACCCGCCTCTACTCAAGAACGAACTTCTGATTCCGAATATTTACTGAATTATGTGAGATGGAAAACATCTTCTGGTCAGAAACGGCGCACACCCTTGAAAAAATATTCTGAGATACAGAAAGTAAATATGCTGTATGTACAATCACTCTATTCAGGAAACAGCACTTTCCTAAAATTTCGTGGGGAAAAAAATGTAATAGCATATATTTAACAGGGAAATATAAAAGATAGGGTACTACTGCTTGGCCAGTGGTGGAAGGTATCTTGCTACGATCTGAATTCATTCCATACAGACTTACAGTTCCTCAACAAATTTCCTGTTCCTGGCAGCAGACAGCTTTGTGTCAGTCCTTCAGCAAAAAGGAGGGGAGGGCGAAATTGAAGAGGGTGGCTGAAGAGAACAGACTTACTCTCTTCACTCTGCGGGGTGGACGACGGGCTCTTAGCACCGGCAAGAGCAGGTACGGACAAACGCAGGTGCTTCAGAGGCCCCAGGGTGGGGTGGGACAAATTCCTAATCTCGAAATGTCATCTAACCTAGAATTCCTCTAGATGTTCTGCATTTTCCTTCCCGACATATACATTGCGAAGAACCGTAAGTTTCAGGTCCATAAGAACACTAGAGACCAAGGAGCTGACAAATGGCTCCAGGAAAGAGGCAAGAGACAGACCCTGGCACACACAGGATATACACAGTAAGAAGGCACCAGGGCTCGGCAGAAGCTTCCTCTCCCGTTTCCGTGATGATGGGGGGAGAAGAAACACCGATTTCCCCAAGGCTCCGGGAAGCCGTCCTGGACTAACTCCTGGACTGCGCTGTCGGATCGCAGGGCCTTTTCCCTGCTCGGGGACACGCTTCAGCCTGGCGACCGTGGACTCGCGCTGGGCGACGCCCGAGCCGGATGCCCTGTCGATCCTCCGGCCCCCGATATGCCCATCAAGCCCCTCGGCGTCCGCAGGCGCGTCTGCAGGTGTTCGTGACTCCCGAGGGCACTCGGTCACCCGCCCGGCCCGCGGCAGGGTTCGCCGCTCCCGCCCGTCCGCAGCGGCTCCTACGGCCGCCCGCACCCGAGTCCCTTCAGTCCGGCCCGCGAGGGCCGCCGACGCCGGCCTCACCTCTCCGGCGCCGTCCGTCTCTATTCGGGCTCCTCCGCGGTAGCTCGGGCTCCTCCTCATCCACCCAGCAGGAAGTGACTCCACGCCTGCTTTCGTCACTTCCCCTCTGGGTGGGAGGGGGCGGTATCCCGAGCCGACGCCGCTTCCGCCCGAAAGGTGCCGATACCCCTTGGTGACTCGCGGGCCCCGTGCCGGGAACCCCGCGTGGAAGGAGGGTTCTTCTGCACGGACGGGACCCCAGAAGCTGCTGAAGCATGTGCGGCATTGGCCTTTTCTCCCTGCGCAGTCCAGGGGGTAGGATCGTTTTCTCGCCTGTCTCCATTTTAGTCCTCGTCTGCCTCATCCAAATATTGTAAAGTGCACTCTGTGCCATTCTAACACGCACCCCCCCCCCTTTGCCTTTTGTTCCTGATTAAGCAATTATAAATTTGTCCGAAACAAACTTTGTTCAAGAGTTAGTGATAAGGGATCTGAAATCAGTTTCCGTAATTCCAAATGGTTCCCAGCCCTAGTTTCACCCCACAGGCAGAGTTGGGATCAGTAAAAGTTAAGTGCACGAGAGTAAAAACAGGGTGAAATAGTGAGGGAGACGAAGGTGACGGGCGGAATTGAAGACCAGTCTTCATAAAATGCATAGCAACCTTTCCCTCCTGTGAATGACACAGAACATGGAAATATTACCATTAGCTGTTAAAGAGGTCGGCTTCTAATTTTGGACATGCCTATTAGCACCTCCTGGCCAACGGATCTGTAATAATTATCCTGCCCTGTGATGGGATTATAGCGATGTACCACCACATCTGGCTCTTTTGTTTATTTGGAGACAGGACCTTAGTATATAACCTCTGGTTGTCTTGTAGACCAGGTTGGCATCAAACTCACAGAGATCTACCTGCCTCTGCCTCCCGATTGCTGGATGAAAGGTGTGTGTCATGAGGCTAACAACTGGTTGTTCTTGACTTATAAGTTCACTACTACGTATGGCCTAAGGTTGCCTTACCCATTTTTTAAAAAAAGAAATAATAGTGTTGGTGAGGTGAAACTTTCTCCACCCCTTCCAGTTAGATTGTCTTACTATGAAAATACATACAATGAACAATATGTAAATGCTTGTAAGAACCTGTATGAACCCTGTGAGCGTAGAAATACTGTGTAATGGTCTCCATCTTCTGTATAGTCTAGAAACTGTCTTCTATGTTAGGTTGAACAGATCAAAATGCTAAGGTTTAGCTAAGTCAGTGGTTCTAAAAATGTGGGGTGTGACCCTTTTGGCAACAAACCTCTCTTATCTTCAGAAATATTTACATTAAAATTTATAACAGTAGCAAAATTACAGGTATAAAGTAGCAATGAAAAGAATTTCATGGTTGGGGGGTCACTACAGCCTGAGGAACTGTATTAAAGGGGTACAGCCTTAGGAAGGTTGAGAACCACTGAGCTAAAGGAATATAATATTTAGGTCCTCTTGCCTTCAACTCTTACTGGCTTTGTTACCTTAGTTAAGAACTCACTGTCAGTTCCTCATCATGGTATTTATGGAGTAGTCTTGTGGACACCTATAGATGTTTAGCAGTATCTTACTGTGTAGGGGATAGTATATTACATTTGATGTGTTAACACAATGTAGACAACTTAGGACAGAGGATGGTGCAATGTAAGTACAGCATATGGGTAGATGATGATGAAATGATCTTAAGACTAATAAGAATCCTCACACCATTCATGCAAATCCTAGTCATTCTTAACTCAGAAACCAGGGTGATCAGAATGAGTAGTTTCTTTAGAAACTCTGAGGTTGACAACCTCTTGCTCATGGTTTAGATAGGTATGTTTAGAGCCAGCGCTAATGAAGAACCAGTAGCCGGGGCATGGGGACTCTTTCTGTAGATACTTTACTCACTCTTCTAGACTAATCGAGGTCACAGAGGATGAGTTAACACGGTTTACAGAGGTGAATAGGTCTCAGTACTTGGCCTGAGTCTGAATTGATATCTTGAGAAATGTTTATATTATGGCTGATTTCAACAGAGTTCTTATTCTGAGAATCTAGTTAATCTCCTGCCTGAAATTGGGCAGGTGAATTTCGCTTTGATAAAACAAACTGGTCAATGTCTGGGTAAGCCATTTGTGCACTGGAAATCTTAACTGTGGTGGCAGAATCTGGGAGGGGTAGGATGGGGAAGATTGACGCTGCTAGGGACTTCCTGCCCAGTTACCTATCTACTGTATTATTCAACACTTCATGGCTGCCTTCAGCATCCGTTGCATACAGGAGTTGAAGATATTTTGTGCTCTTGAAATGAGAGCATGTACCTTCTACAAGTACGGGCGTGGAAACACTTAGATATAGCCTAATAGTCAAGCTATCTTGTAATCACTCTTGAATTTCCAGTTGCTCAAAGAAACTTTGATACTACCTTCCTCCCCCTCCCCACCCATATTTGTAATTGTCCCACATCTAGGATAAGGCTCAGTTCTAAGCCATGTACTCTCAAAATTCCATTCTTACTAAGAAACAGCTACTCTCTGATTCTTAAATTAAAAAAAAAAAAAAAAAAAAAAAAAAAAAAAAAAAAAAAAAAGAATCTGGTATAGTGGCACATGCCTGTAATTCTAATGCTTGGGAGGTAGGGGAAAATCATGAACTTAAGGCCAACCTCCATATAGGGAGTTTGAAGGTGGCCTGGGTTACATGAGATCTTGTCTCAAAAAAAAAAAAACAAAAACAAAACAAAACAAAAAAACAAAAAAACAAAATGAAGCAAAACAAAGAGGAAATTCCCCTAAATATATTTTTCTTCTAACAACCCTTCCCAGATCGGTCTCCCTTCCCACTTCCAGCTTCATTACTTAATTTTTCTCATTTTCATTTGTGCACTGAGAGGTTTCCACACCCTAAACCCACCTGGTCATGTGGATGGTAAAATCCTTGCCTGTCTACTCTTGTAGTAAGTGACTTTATATTCCATCGACTTATGCAATGGACATATCTATTTTTTCTGGAGTGTTTGTCTTAGGTTGCAGGGCCCCTCCGAGGCTCTATTCCTTCACTAGAAGTGCCTAATGATGCCCATTCTTCTCTGTTGTCAGAGGTGGAGGTGCCGGTGAGTGTGGTTTCACCCACTTCTTGGTCACCTCTAGAAGGCAGGAAGCCTCTCTCCTCCAAAATGCATTCTCACTGAACTTAGATTTCGAAGACTCAGGTTTCAGTCCCTGTTTTGTGTTTGCTAACTGTTCGCTGACTAGATATTGAGTTTCCACCTCCTCGTAGCTAAGACACTGTTGACGTTCTTGGTGAGAACAGGGTAAAGGCATTTCTAAACTCTGGATCATGGTTACTTTTGCTACCATGCCTGATACCACACCATTTTTGGTATTAAGAACTCAAACTCAAAACAGTTACCACATGATTTTACAAATTTTCAATAGATTCAGTGTTTTAAACCTGTTTCAAAATATAATGATTAAAAGAATTGTTCTAAGAATTTAGGCTCTTGGGTTTCTTACTTAAGTACTATTTTCTGAGGCCTAGCCTTAGGTGATATGTGTTCATCACTCTGTTTCAGTTTCTGCACAAAGTGATCATGCTAAGATTTTCTGGGTGGGGACTGGGATGCACTCAGTTGGTAGAGCGCTTGCCTACTATACCTATTATACATATAAATAAACTCCAGGTTGGATTTCCAGCACCGTGTAAACCAGTGTGCCAGTTCACATTTATAACCCAGGTAGAAGTAGAAGATCAAAAGTTCAAGCTCTTCCTCCTCTTTGTACTGAATTTGAGGCCAGCCAGAGAACACAAGACCCTGATCAAATAAATAAATTACAGGAAGAAAAAAAAATATGAAAACATTATTGACATTGGTGAAATTGAAGACAGAAAGGCTGATATGAAATTTGTGTATTTATATGCAATGCCTTAGTTTACTCCTCTGTAAAGTGAAGATAAATTATAAAATAAACTTGGACTGGATATTATTTTCATTTTAATACTTTGGGCTAGAGTAGCTTGTAAGATCTTGGTTTGTTTTTCCCATCAACCTAAGGTCATTGTTAGGATAGAGGAATTACTGTTGGTAACATGGTTGGGGATCCCCAGATAAAAGGTTAAGTGGGTCCAAAGCAGAAGTAACTTTGCTCCAAGTTACAACGAAGCTAGAAGGAGCAGAGAGCTTGGCTATTTATTTACAATGACTTGGGGACTCAAGGACTCTCCGGGATTCTACATCCATCATAGTCCACAAATACCCCTGCCTCTCATTTCCCCTTTTTATGTTTTAGTTCCTGTTCAGGCCGGCACAGCGGAGAGGGTAGTGAGAGACCATGAAGAGCAGAATGGAAGAACAGGATCTACAGGAGGAAATGACCACTGGGGCTGTTTTGACTCGGTTTTATTCCTGGCAGCTCAGGAGAAAGATTCCCCTGCCCAAATGTTTGATCGTCAGTCTGTGTATTTCTGAGGCTCGCTTCTTCCAGGAAGCCCATGGAAGTTCATGGGACCAGAGAAGGGCTAGCTTCTGGTTGGAACCCATATAGATTGTGTTCTCTAAGATCTGACATTGGTTTCCCACTTTTACAGCACCCCAAACCTTGACCTGCTCACTATGTGAACGTTTTAACTTTATTTTGTTCATTGTTCATATCTGGTTCTCATTCTTTCCATTACTATCAATGTCACTTGCCATCTGGAGAGGGCAGAGCTGTGTTTATCTCTTTCTAATGTACAACAGCCTATAAAATGATAGTCACAGCAACAGAGCCATGGGGTTATAGTCTAGTTAACACCAGAAATGTTGAATGAGGATGCCCATGAAGTTAACCAAAGGCTGTTGCCTTAATTCTTTAGGAGAGTTTTGTTGAATGAATTGCCATGAGCCGGGCAGTTTTGGTGCACACCTTTGATTCCAGCAGAGGCAGGAGGATCTCTGTGAGTTCGAGGCCAGCCTGGTCTACAGAGTGAATTCCAGGATAGCTAAGGCAGTTACACGGAGAGGCCCTGTCTTGAAAAACAATAGCAGCAGCAGCAGCAGCAGCAGGAAAAGCAACAAAAATTTGTATGTGCCAGGATCTTGAAGATCGGAAGTCATCTCTCCATCTCCAGAGCCAGCAGCTTCTTTTAGAGCCCTCATAATGATGTGAAGTTTACCACTTAACTCAAAACCCAGTCCATGGTTTTTCACTGTAAAATATACCTACAGAAGAGATCATGAAAATGTATGGTGGACCATGGAGAAACCATAGCACAATAAAGAATTTAAGCTCCTATCACAGAACAAAGAATAAAAAAACTACAGTGTCCTAGAAGTCTTCTGCTCAAGTTCACTGAAGTTTAATGTTTTGATCACCATAAACATTGTAGAAAGTCTTATCTCACATGGGGCTGACAGGTGTTGCCTGACATTCCTAATCATGACGTTTAGTTCTGGGCTCTGGTACCACATGGTTAAATGTGATGTTTCTTGCATTGGACTCCTCCGCTATTTGAAGACAGCTATTGGAGTTGCCAAAAGAAACATCCTTAGTTCCTTTTCCCTTCAAATGTGGCCTTCATAACACAACACAGTCCTCCATAGACCTGGCCTGCCGAGCTAGGCACAGGGTGAAACTGTTCCTCCTTATTTAGACACTTAAAAAACAATAACAAACAGATGGCCTTGGATAAGACCAACAGCCCCGATGTCACCAAACATTGGTGACTTGTCAGCCAACATCCCCTTGGCTTTCTAGAGGGAGTGCCAAGTCAGGGCTCTTCTTTTAAGCAGCCTTTAACCCCACATGACAGACTGTGTTACGTGACTTCCCACTCACTTATTTTGTCCTTTTATTCATTCCAGCTTGTCTGCATCATCTTGATTTATTAGAATGTATTACTTTGTACTTTATCCATATACTTGGAGTAACTTGGAAACATCTACAGAATCCGTTCAGGTACTAATGTTAAACCTTTCTGAATACATTCAAATATTTTAAAAATGACTCAGAAAGTCACTGTATGATCTCATCAGCCATTGTACCTTTGATCTGTGGGTTGCCAATTAGCAGCATTCCAGGTAATGGGATTCCAGATAGCAGTGTGCTTAGTGCATGAGAACTGCCAGAGAAAGTCATGACAGAAAGCAGTGTATGGTGGTACAGACCCGTAATCCCAGCGCTTAGCTGGAGGAGGCAGAAGGATTAGGAGCAGAAGGTCATTTTTGACAACATAGAGAGTTGGAAACTATCCAGGGCTACATAAGATGTGTGTGTGTGTGTGTGTGTGTGTGTGTGTGCATGTGAAAGAGAGAGAGAGAGAGAGAGAGAGAGAGAGAGAGAGAGAGAGAGAGAACAAAAAAACAGAGACCATCAAAGTGAAGCTAGTGATTATGTTGGCAGCAGACAGAGGGGAACAAGTTCATACACAACAATAGGACATCGTAACTGGGAATCTATCGTGCTTTGGCAACAATCTCAAAGGCAGAACTTCTAGATCCATGCATTGCCAGAATATTTGACTCTCAACAATAGTTCATTATAATAGGTTTGGCTAATGTGCTTACAATAACGTGTACCTAGTTTATTACTACAATTTTTAAAAAACATCATTATAATAGCAGGTTTTTTCTTTTTCTTTCTTTCTTTTTTTTTTTTAAAGAAGGAAGAAAAAGTCACAACTTGTTAGGAAAACACCCTAGCATGCAATTCCTTCTGCTGGCTGTTAGGAAAGCCCTTGGGGCCCAGGGAGCAGGCGCAGCAGAGCACAGATACACACAAGTGCCATCTTGTCCAGTTCTTGTACGATACAGTTGTTGGTTACGGATCAAGTTGAAGTTGTCTCCTGCCCCTGCATGCTGCCATGTGAGTCCAGAGCAGCGCTAGTTTCTCTTCAGTTACTCACAGAAAATATTTTGCCCTGAGAAGCTTCTAAAGCCTCAACACACTAATTGAACCTGAATGTTTTAATTGAACCTCATTATTCGAACTGTGTGAGGGAGGAAGAGTCCTTTGGGTCTGAAATAGGGTGAGAGGAGACTCAATCCTCAGTTGCAAAGCATGTCTCATTGGTGCCAAAATCCATTGCCCTGGGAACCTGGTTACTTGTAGTGACTCTGAGTTTCTGCCTTGTTGGCTCCTCTTATCTGCAGGATTTGTGCCTAAGCTGTTCTGAGTCCTGTCATTTTGATGCAAAGAGAGAAGCATGCTTTTCTGGAAATCTAAGCAGCGGTGGGCGGCTAAGGGGTCTGGGGTGGCAGATCTGTGGGTCTGGACCTCTGGCCGCCCCAGGCCAAGAAACGTCAACTGTCACAGGTGGTCATAATTTGGGGAACCACCATTAAATCAGTTACCCCCTCCCAATTAATGTTGTTTATTTTTGAGGTGCTCTGATCCTCTGTTCTGTAGAATATCAAAGATTAAATATGTGGGGTTTTGTGGAGCAACTGTGATGCATGCTAGAGAGAACCGAGCAGTTCTCTGAGTATTTGTGATTTCCTGTCAGTCTACTGAGCCAAACTCAAATACCACTTCTTATTGAATCACTCTTCGAATTACAGCCTTAAGCCTATTGGCCACAGTCATCTGGATCATTCTTTACGACAAATAGAAACAGATACTTCAAGGCACCCACCTTTTCGAGCACTGCACAGATAGATGCCAGTTCTAGAAGACAGTGTTTTATAGAAGCCATAACTTTTTAGCTAATACTACTCAACATATTTTTTTTGCACTTTCATTATTTATTTATCCATTATCAATTTATTCACTCAACAAAAAATTCATGCAGCAACACAGATTTGGGGGAGACAGCTCACAGAACTTGATTGCCTTAGCAATTTCATTGGTAATACACCCTACAATTATTTAAAGGTATGATCCACAGACTGTGCAGGCCAAACATGAGCAAGATTTAATGCTGTGATCAAATGTAACGCAAACAGGTTCACCTAGTTCATTAAATTCTATTTGTCTATTCCTTCAGCAGGTAGTGGTTGACACTCACTTTGAACCAGGTGCTGTGCTGGCCGTGAGGGGCACTCTGGGCTCAACTCTGCTTCAGAGAGCTAGTAGGAGACTTGTGTGTGTCCTGGTGAGCACACAGCTCTGCCAGTGTGGGAGCACAGCCTGGCAAGACTAATTGGTAGCTTAATCTGTGACCCTTCCCACCATTCTTTCAGGATCCAGAGCACACCCACCCCTGTGCCCCAGTGTGGAAAAGCTTTCACAGGAAAGGGTCAGGTTATTAGGTCCTGTCCTGCCAGTCTACTGGAAGGTTGTGGGAAAAACCTTTCACTTGAAGAGACATCCCAACAAAGGCTCCTATTATAGAATCTTTGTTATGGCTGAATTGTGTGGCCCCTACGTTCACCTGTTTAACTTGCAGCACCCCAGAATGTGACTAAATTTGGAAGTAGGATGTTCAAGGAGGTAATTAGGTTAAGGGAGGCCATTAAGCTGGGCCCTGATCCAATGTAACTGGATTCTTATAGGAAGAGGAGAGAGAGAGAGAGAGAGAGAGAGAGAGAGAGAGAGAGAGAGAGAGAGAGAGAGAGAGAGAGAGAGAGAGAGAGAGAGAGAAGTGATGAGATGAGATGAGATGAGCGGGAAGCCTCAGAAGAAAGCAGCCCTGCCAGTACCCTGGTTTTGGACTTCTATCCTTCAGACTGTGAGATAGATTCTCATTGCTTGAGCTACCTCGTCTGTGGTACGTTGTTGTGGCAGCCTTAGGAGCTAATATACTTTCTTGACCTTAAATTTTGTCATGTGAGCTTGGAGGTACTACAGATGTCTTGCAGAGAGCCAGGAAAGTGTTAGGGATGCTAACCTAGACATCGCCACAGCACCCCTGGATCCATCTACCTCCAGACTTCTCATGAGGAGACAATAACCTCACTGTTTCCATCTGCTCTACACCGGGTTTACAACATGAATGTCTTAGTTGATACAGGGCAAGCAGAGAGGCAGGGCGATATTATGAGAACACCAAGAAGGCATGCCCAAATAAAAAATATGCTCAGGTCTTTAGAGATGTACTGAAGTTAAAAGGCTAGATAAAGTGTTTTAGCCAGTGGCCACTAGACATGTGAGAGACGCTTACAAGCCTGGACATTGTAGAAGCCATTGTATAGAGCAGGGAATGGTAAGGTGGGGCTGAGGAAGGTGTCACAAGGTCTCCCTGGCTGTAGGGGAGCTGGGCTTTTTTTTTTTTAACTGCTGGATTGCTCGAAGTGAGATGTGAGTGGAGGATACATATAAGGGGTCAAAACTGGAGGCAGAGACTCAGTCAAGAATATGATGTGTGTGGCGAGGTAGAGCGGCCAGTAGAGAATCAGGGCAGTAAAGTGGAGATGGAAATGCTGGCGGAGCTCAGGAGGCCCCTTGCCTGCATCCACACATCAGTACCATGCTGGTACTGTGGTAGTTAGGGGTAAGGTAAAAGGTGGGAATTTATAAAATTCCTGATACTGGAAAGCTGAACTTTATCTTAAATGCCAAACTTGGTCTTCTATTTTTAGTGTAAAAAATAACTACTTCCCTACTTTTTTTTTTTTTTTTTTTTTTTTTTTTTTTTTTTTTTTTTTTTTTTTTAAAAAAAACACACACGCAGTTTGCTAGACAGAATCTAATTTGTTCTTGATGACTCATGGTCACCATTATGAAAAGGGGAGATGGCAAGGAGAAAAGGTCCAGGCATAGTACAGGGAACCATGAGAACCTTTGCTAGACGATCGGAGCAAGGTCATTCCCGGCTCCAGACTTACTCATCTGTGTGGTCTTGGCAAAGCCAGGAAGCCTCTGAGTGTTTTCTGTTTGAGTGCCTACTTCCCAGCCTCCTGTAGATACGATTGTGGAATGTGTGTGTGGGCTTGACAACACACTGTAAAGTCACTATACGATGAGGCATTTTAATACTTTCCCATAGTGGAGAGGCAGACACTTGTCTTTTTCTCCAGGAAACTTGCACCTGCCATATTTTGCCCTTGAGGTCCTTGACTAGTTCAGTACAGCCCAGCCAGGCCCCTTGCAGAGCCCTGAGGATCTCACTTTGATTTAATATTTGTCAGCTATTTTTGGTTTTCAAAGGTCCTTTTTACTTCCGGATTTACTGCTGCATTCCACAGAACTGAAATTGTCAGAGGCTAACTTCCAGTTAAGTGGGTGTGGTGACTATGCTTTCATATTGTCAAAGAACTGGGCCGTTTTCACTCCTGTCTAGGTCTTTTTAATCTCTGTGTAAGCATGTTCAGTAATATCACATGCTGATTTCCCCACACCACTAAGCTAGCCTGCATACTATGATGCCTACCGTAACATCTATGAACAAAAATCCTTGACTGTAACTTTTTCCTTTTGTGATGTTGGGGCTGACCCTAGGCTTTCATGCATGCTAAACAAGGACTTTACCACTGATCTTTTTCTCCAGGATTGGCCTTGAACTTGGATCTTCTTGTGATTTTCCTGTGAGCCTCTGTCTTACGAATAGCTGGATTACAGCCTGGCTCTATAACTTTGGTAACAAAGAAGATATCTGACATTTCTTCCTTTAGGGATTTAGGGTCACTTCTTTCTTTTCCCCCCTTTCCTGCTCCTTGTGGGGGTTCTTGACAACATTCTGAAGGCTTCTAGCCTCCCCTCTCCCCACAGATGCTAGAAGGTCTAGGCATATACTATGGGTACCTTGATTACATGTAGTAATTATATGAGATGTCTGGCATAGGGATTAAAGCCTTTTGAGTTGGATCTCTGGAGCTTTGGTGTGTTGATAACCTACAGATATCAGTTTCCTCACCTACAAAACAATTATACAGCCCCTATTGCAAGGAAGTGCCCATAAAGCAGAGAGTGGCCTCTAAAGCAGAGAGTGGCCTCGCTGTTGGAGGAGGCAGTCCTGACAGGACAATAAAGGACAGGTAGTAGAGGGATCTAGGAGAGGGTCAGGTGTTATGTAGAGTATATTCAGACCACAGACTAGATTTTGAAACAGTGAGAGTGATACCTGAGATTGGCCAGGCTGGGATAGGTTTGGAATATACAGATATGTCTGGGATGGGGTGGGGTGGGGTATTTGTCTTCTTCTTGAAGAAATTTAGACAAGTACAAAACTTCACTCATCACCTCAGAAAACTCTCCCTGTTTTTTTTTTTATTATTATTATTATTCCAGGGATGTCCCTCCTTTCTAAGACTACTATGTATGACAGATTCAAGATTTGTCTCTTTTGATAGGAGGAATCTTCTCTCTGAATTTTGGCTGTCCTATGACTGAGATGACAAACAGAATGCACCAGAAGTCAACTGTTCAGGTCTGGGCCACCTTTGGGGTAACTGCAGCTTCCACCCAGAGCTGACAGCTAAGAAGCCCAGAGTCCTTATTAGAGAAAACACATAGAAAGACCTCTAGACTACCACACGGCAAGGGAAGGCTGCTCAGCTGATTCTACTCTTTCTTTTATTTGAGGCACAGTGTAGGTTTCCTAAAGTCATTTTTGGTTGTCCATCCCACTTGAGCCACAAGCTGGGCATCTCTGGAAAGCTTCACCCAATGCCCCATGGGGCAGAAGAATCACTTAGCTGTTGTGGAGAAGAATGTGTGTTTAACCAAGACAAGCTGTTACATTTGTTTATGCTGCATTGTCGCACCTTGCCTGCCTAAGGCACCTGATTGGTCTAATAAGAAGCTGAACGGCCAATAGCTAGGCAGGAGAGGGATAGACGGGGCTGGTGGGCAGAGAGAATCGTGAGGAGGAGAGAGAAAAGAGAGAGAGAGAGAGAGGGAGACACCAGGCAGCCACCAACCAGACACAGGAAGTGGGAAAGTAGGACCTGCTGAATGAAAAGAGGTAAAAAGCCCCAAGGCAAGACGTAGATGAAGAGAAACAGGCTAAATTAAGTTATAAGCGCTAGTGAGAACAACATTCATAACCAATAAGTTTCTGTCATGATTTAGGGGCTGGCAGTCCGAGAAAGCCTGCTCCACTTAGCTGGACCCTATCCAATGCTAGACTTACAAAATGATAATATAATCATCCGTTATCATTTTTAGTCCCTTAGATCTGAGGGTGCCCTATTATAACAAAGTAGGTAACAGACCAAAATGCAGAAAGAGTAAAGTATCTCACAATATCTTATGTGGGTGCAGGGAACTTAGGGAACCTGGAGAGCCTCCTCTGACCCTATCAAAATACTGTCCAAGAATGACAAGTAGGGATATAGTCATGGGCATAGCTACCCACTAAAGAGCCAAAACTCACAGACTTGAGAAAGGCAAGTAACCAAACTCACTTCATCCCTGTAAGAGTAGATGCCACTGATCCGGTATTTCACAACCATCAAGGCAATTCTGGGGAGAAGAGACCTTCTGCTGTTCTTCCACTGAGTCTGGATGGACTTGGGGAGGATCTGAGGTGAGAGAGCAGGTGAGGATGCAGAAGAGGGACCAGAATGTGTCAGTCTGCACATGGCTAGCTCAACTTCCCTTCAGCGGTAAGCAGACAAGTGAAAGGTATCTTGATGGGAGGTGAATCTGATAGAAATACATGGTGTTCATGTATGTAGATATAAGAACAATAACATGTTTGGGCTGGGAGAGCTGGCTTGGTGGTTAAGAGCAAATCTAGTTATTGTAGAGGGTCTGAGTTCAATCCTCAGAACCCATATGGCAGATCACAACTGCCTGTCTCTCCAACTCCAGGGATCTGACATATCTGACCTCCGAAGGTACCTGTACTTGTGTGTACAATCCCTCTTCTCAAACATATAATTTAAAAATATTTTAATAAAACATTGTAGACATGAGCAAAATTGTAATGAAAACAAACTATATTGGACACACATTTACAAGTGTAAAATGAGATTTTGGAGGATTGCCCTATGATGGCCTGTAGTGTTTCAACACCATAGCTAACACTGAGTGAGGTTAGGGGAAAATCAGAGAAACCAAGCCACAGAGCAGTTCTTGCGAGGGTTGCTTGTCAGCTGTGGAGCTTGAGTTCAGACACTGGCTCTGATGAGTGGTCACCTCTGCCTACACTCTGGAGGACAGAGCACATGTAAGTTAGACCATTCTGTAGTTCCCCAGAAACCCAGTTTCCAGCAATGGAGAGGAGAGGCATGTTGTTCTGCTGTCTTTGGCAAAGGTGGACACTGGCACATAGAAGGGTCTGGCAAACCGTTCACAGCTCAGAAGAAGGATTTCTGATGTGGTGGGGAGACTTCCAAAAAGGTCAGTTGCCTGACGTCAGCACTTACACGCATAGGGGTAGGGTGGCTGCTTCCTCTAAGTGGATGGGGAAAGTCAGCAAGCCATGACTAAGCAAGGTCCTGAGCAACTGCAATGTGATGCTGTGTCATAAAAAGGGAGCCGAGGAAAAGGTGTCACTGGTCAAGGAAGGACTCTGGGAGGGGGTGACAGGCATGGGGAGAGGAGGAGAATAGAAATTGAGAAGTAGCGACAGGTGATGAGAAAAGGTAAGACAGGCTAAGAGAGTTGTCTGAAATGAAGGCCAGGGTCTTACTGAGCAGGCAGAAGAGGCAGGAAGACAAGGCAGTCATGAAGGAAGCTTGGTTTCTCAGCACCCCTTCCTGTCCGAATCCTGGGGACACCTCCATCTTGCAGCACCTGTGGTTTCAAGGCAGTATTCCCAGCATTTCCCATCCACCCCTGCAACTGCCCTGTGCAAAGTGACCTCAGCACTAATCATACAAGCACTCCCAATAAGCCACAATCTGCCAAGGCACCGCAGAACACTTAATGTGCATTTTCCCCTTTGGAAATACTGAGGAAACACAAGTCAGAAGGTGGGCCTTTAGTTCAAAAATAAAACTTTCAAGACATCTCATGTAGGTCACCAGGCACAGAGGGTAGGCTCTGCTGCTTGGGCTCCTCCTGGGTCAGCAAGGGCCGGAAACAAGGGCTTCAGCGCTATGGCAGATTGGGTTCATCTGTCACTCATTTAGGAAAGGAGGAGGGCTTTGTGGAGGGGAGAGTAAAGCTGCCCTTGGGTTGATCTCTCTGAGGTCATCAGCTCCCAGAATCCCTGTACAGGCTGACTCCAGATGGGGCTGAAGCTGCTCTGTTGGAATTAGCACAGGCATGGACAGGAGGTGTGGGCAGGTGGAGTAACTTGGGGCTTCTTGGCTCTCTAAGAGGAGTGGCTGTTTGCCTCTCTGCTCACCTGCAGAGCACTTACTGTGCGCTGCCACTCGTTCAGCTATCTGAAGAGGGGTGCGGGCAGAATAGGTAAAGGGCATCTCAAGATTCCTGCCCTTAAGGAAGTTTGCATTCTGATGAGGAGTAAAATTTTTAAAAGGAAGAAAGAGCAAAATATATATGATTATATTGTCAAATATTACCAAGTCTCAAAATAGATGCCATCACTGTTACTTGGCTATTCATTGTCAGGAGAACCCAGGGATGAACTGAATGGGTCAACATGCTGGAGCTCACTAGACAGCATATTTGGTGGACTTTGGTGGGTCAACGAATAGTGGCTAGGAATTGGAAAGGGGGTGTGTGTAGAGTGGGTAGGAGTCTTAACAGACCATGAGGGAGACATGAAGGAGACTGTGAATCTGGGACAATCTGTGGGATGCTGGGCATCATCTAACCCTGAAGAGCCTCATTTTCCCTCATAATATTTGTAGCTGAGATTCAGAGCTATAGAAAGGCTCAGATATAAAAAAAGGCGAAATAGTATAGGTGAGTCTAGTATAGAATGTTGAGCTACATAAGACCCTGAAACCTTGTTTCAAAAAACAAAATAGGGGCTAGAAATATGACTTATCAGTTAAGAGCACTGTCTATATGTTCTGAGGTCTCAGGTTCGATTCTCAGCACTTATGTGACAACTTACAATAATTTGTAACTTCAGTCCTAGGGCTCTTCCAGGCCTGTGTGTGTACATCCATCCATGC
The DNA here is from genome assembly GCA_033318265.1 of Phyllotis vaccarum. Taxonomy (NCBI): domain Eukaryota; kingdom Metazoa; phylum Chordata; class Mammalia; order Rodentia; family Cricetidae; genus Phyllotis; species Phyllotis vaccarum. The sequence continues at coordinate 99,164,699 of JARWLC010000007.1, read as the reverse complement.
AGGCAAACACCACACACACTAGAGCAGAGCTGCAGTCAGCTACTGCTGCACTTAGTGGGAAGGTAGAGTCACCTGAGTGATGAAGCCAGCGTTGCATCCACTCAACCCTCAATTCTTACAGCCGGGCCGATTTGGACAATTTATATATCCTACCATGGTGCAGTTTCTTCCCCTGGAAACAGAGCCGATGATGTCATCTCCCTTGTAGGGGGATTTGCTAGGATTAAATGGCACAGTCCGTGTGAAGCTCTTAGGGCAGGGCTGGTCCACAGTGAGAATTAACAGAGCTGGTGATGATGGCTAATGCCCCCTAACCTTGTGCAGTGAGGACTTGTACCTCTCAGCCAGCATCCAGAGAGCCAGGGAGGACAGATAGGAACCCCAGTGTGGAGCTGCCACTCTTGTTGCTGAGACTCCCTTCTTCCAGCAGAATGCTTGCCTGTCCTGTGGTAACTCTCTCCCTCAGCCAGGTTGGCATCCAACTCATCTCTCCAGAAGCAGCACCTGACACCAGCTGACCCCAGGAGGTGTGGGGAGGAGTGACTAGTGGTAAGGCTATGGGGCTCAGAGGATGGGAGTATGGCTTCAATGGGTGAGATGGAGCTGGGATTCCAGACTGCGAAAGGAAATTCCTTAATCTCTTACCCATGAGCTGGCTTATGACCTAAGGTCCAGGTTCCTGTCCTGGACTTGCTTGTAATGGGAGAGGCCTGAGACACCCAGGAGGCTACAGTTCATAGAACACTTAGATTCCCTATGAATGCCAGGTAGTGATAAGAGGGTTGGTTGTGGTGGTGAGGATGAGGCGGGGACGAGTCAGGCCAGGAGGAATTCTTGGAAGAGATGGCCAGGAGGTCCAGTAACTACAAAGCAGGGGGTGGAGGTGGGTGGGTTGGTGATGAACAGGCTGATGCTAAAGTTGGGCTTACAGTCTATTGATGCATCTCGGGAGCACGAGAGAAAGCCTATCACAGTGGCTGTGAGGACCCGGAGCAGGATCTGTATGTGTGTGTGTGTGTGGGGGGGGGGGATAATAGTCCTCTCATGCCCAGGGCCACTCCACAGCCCAACATTTCTGCTGTGGGGCTTCAGTGACATTCCTCTTTCTTCCTACTCCAGTGTGGAGCTATTGGTCCCTCATCTCAGCCAGCCTGGATACCTTCCTCAACAGACATCACGTTCTCTTCGGGGTCACATCAGCCTCGCTTGTGTCTCCAAGATCTTCCTCCTCCACTGGCCCATAGAAGCTCTCCTGTCTTCCCTGAGGTGGCCCGCAAGAATAAGACCCCCCCCCATAAGGGAGTCAGGAGTGAAGGAAGCCAGCGTTCTTCATCTTGGGCTTTCCTTTCCCCTGGTCCCCACAATGCCCAGAAGCTATTTCTCCCAGTGCCCCTCCCCAGGAACCAGGCTGCCCCAACCCTCCTCACCTTCACGACCTGGGCCCTGGGTGGGGAGGCACAGCTCAGCTTCTGGGATTTCCCCAGCCCGCAGCAGCAGGAAGTCTGAGATGGAGAAGGGAAAACCCTGACTCTTGGCAGCCGTCCAGTTACTAAGCAAGACCAAAGTTCAGGGGAGAGGCCTGCTTCCCTGGTCAGCTGGGGACACACACTGACCTCTGCTCATCTGGATCCAGGGCCTTGGGTGTCTGAGGCTGGGGGGCAAGGCCAAGTTAAGGGGAAGGAAGGAAAGTAAGACGGGGCTGGAGAGTGCCGCGTGGGGTGGGGGTGGGGGACTCCGATCCCTTCCTGCCTCCCCAGGTGTTGTTTTTGCTGTCTCTGCCCCCTGTCCACACTATGCTGTAGGCTGGTGACTTCCTGGGTGGGTGGCTTTCTTAGGCCGGACACCTGTGTCAGGTGAGATCCTGGGGCTGATAATAAGACAGGAGCATTCCACTCTTCACATTTAGAGACATCCTAGTTGTCCTAGAGAAGCTAGGTGTGTGGGCACAAGACACAGTGGTCCAATTATCAGGGGCAGGGAGGAGGGCATCTCGAAACTGGTCTTTGATGGTGTCTTGTCCTTTCCTTGGTGAGGCTGAATTTGAAGAAATGGCCCCATTACTAGGGCAGAAGAACCTCTTCTAGGAAAGGCCTCCTAGTCAATACGGACTCTTATTTAATCCCTCAGTCTCTGCTTTCTTACCCATGGCTCCCTTAGATCTCTGGCTCCAAATGAGCCCCTGGGGATCTTCAGCAGCAAACACAACCGGGGAAGAGCAGGAGCCGGTGGCAGCCCTTGGGGAAGATGTAACAGAAAACAGTGGTGACGGTGCACATTCCCTGTCCTATCAGGCCAGTCATGCCACCTACACCCTCTTAGGACTCCCACTCTCTAAAATCTCTTCTTAGAGGCTAGGCGGTCCCATTGCCTATTCCAGAGCAGAGGTAAAAATAATGCAAAGGGGAAGGGTCAGTATGTAGCAGACCCTGGATGGGTCAGTAGGTGTCAAATTCTAGAAAAAAAAAACCCCAAATGACAGAAGGTGCTTATTGGTGTGCTTTAAAAAAAAGCATACAGCTGGGCAATGGTGGTGTACGCCTTTAATCCAGCATTTGAGAGGCAGAGCTCAAGGCCAGTCTGGACTACAGAGCTAGGGCTACATAAGATAAACCCTGTCTGGGAAAAAGAAAGAGGGGGGGAAGGAGGGAGGGAGGGAATAAGGGAGGGAGGGAGGGAAGGAAGAAGGGAGGGAGGGAGGGAGGAAGGAAGGAAGGAAGGAAGGAAGGAAAGAAGGAAGGAAAAAAAGAAAAGAAAAGCATATCCATGAGCCACTGCTGCCCCCTGGTGGAGAATTCTGCATTACATGCTGGGTTTCTAGCCCTGTGACTGGGAAGTGGGTAGCCCTTCCTGGAGTGTGTTCAGCTGCTGGAGGAAGGTGGAGATATCTAGTGATATGTGCAGGTAACTTAGAAACAGAAGATGTAGCTAGAGAATGCTCTGGCTTACTAGCAATCATTGAAGTGATTCAACAGTGCGATATACTGTTGTTCCTGTCACATAAGGAGGACCCTCAGAGGATTCTTATGTACCTCAGTGGACACCTAGGAATAGTCCTAAGGAAGAAGATTAAAGTCTCAGAAACACACCCTACCCTATTTTAAAGACATTCTGGATTGTGAACAGGAACACTGGGCACAAACCTAAAGGTGCAGCTTCATGAACGGAAGTAGTTGACCCACCAGCCACACAGTCAGGACACAGACCACCGTTACAGCCAGGGCTACGCATCCCTTGTAAACCTCATCCCTATAACCACTTGAACACAACCATAAACATGGCAGCTTGGCTTGGTCTGAGCAGGGTCTACACATGAACAATTGGTTTTGTGTCCTTTGCCCCTTCACTCTGTATGTAGCACAGGAGTCTGCCCCACTGTAACGGGCCTGGCAGAAGTGAAGACATTCTACATTGTGCCTCTCAGTCTGACTGTCCTTTCAGGGACAGAAACAATGGACTCCAAAGATATGGGATTTCCCCAGGTATCTCATGCCAAGGAGAAATAACAGCCTGCGTCATTGGGGGTGTGTATGGGGGACTTGTCTCTCAAAAAGAGATTTCACATGGTTCTGACAACTTGTCAGCCACCTTACAGGATGAGACTGAAGCCTGGACGATAATGGGTCAGTGATGGACAAAGTCTCACCTTGACCAGAGCTGCATTGCTGGTCCTGTCCTTGGCCCCCTATATAAAATTTAATTTTATTTCAGGATCCTGAAGACGGACTTAAGAGGGTTCCCTGGATCTCTTTGTCCTGCTTTCCAACGTGACCACATTGAATAAATCTCTTTTCTGCTCTTTTGACTTATTGAGGAGGGGTGGCTGGACCTGTCCTGGGCACAGGCTGTGACCTTGAGTTGTCTTGTCCTGTTGCTGTGGATTAGGTAGCTAGGGACCGTGGTCACACGTGTCGTACCTCCAGCAGATCATGGGCGCTAACACAGGGCTCCTTCCTTCCTCTGTCTCATGGCTCCCTCAGAATCCTCCCTGCTCAATGCACATTCTGTCACCTCCTTTCCTGCTCTCAAGCACCCCTGTCACCAGCCCACAGCCCCCATTCCGATCTGTGGGAACGTAAAGGTAGAGCCCAGTCTTAGCGTATTATTCTCTCTTTGCCCTGCCCATGAGGTCCACCTAGGAATCCCTTCCCTGAACAAGAACAAGGCAACCATGCTGACCATATCTACCACCCCCCATTTCTTACTGAGGCCCCATTGCAAGGTATTGATGCTTCCATGTCTATTCTTCATGTATCTCTCCATCCTCCCTGTGGGCATCATGGAGTTTGAAGAAATAGTCCAATCTTTCATAATTCTTCACTCTGTATTTTTGGATGTTTCATGCATGTATATAATTTTGCAATCTGATTGTTCTCACCCCCACCTTCTCTTCTGTTCCTTCCCGTTGTGGAATATTAGTTTGAAATGTGTCACATTTGTCTATGCTGTGGAACATCTGTTTAATGATGCAAAGATATGCTGCATTCTTTATGTTGCATTTGTTAACTGTGAAGCTGTTATTTTGCCAGCCTAAATCACCTGATTGGTCTAATAAAGAGCTGAACAGCCAATAGCAAGGCGGGAGAAGAAAGAATAGGTGGGGCTGGCAGGCAGAGAGAATAAGTGATAGGAGAAATCTAGGCTTGAGAGAAGAGCAGAAGAAGAGAGAGGAATAAGAAAAGGAGAGGAGGACTCCAGGGGCCAGCCAGCCAGCCACACAGCCACCCAGCCACACAGCCACCCAGCCACACAACCACACAGCCACACAGCCACCCAGCTACACACCACACAGCCACCCAGCCACGCAGCCACACACCACCCAGCCACCCAGCCACACACCACACAGCCACACAGTCACCCAGCCACACACCACACAGCCACACAGCCACCCAGCCACCCAGCCACACACCATACAGCCACCCAGCCACCCAGCTACACACCACACAGCCACACAGCCATCCAGCCACCCAGCCACACACCACACAGCCACACAGCCACACAGCCACACAGCCACACACCATACAGCCACCCAGCCACCCAGCTACACACCACACAGCCATCCAGTCACATAGCCACACAGCCACCCAGCCACACACCACACAGCCACACAGCCACACAGCCACACAGCCACTCAGCCACCCAGCCACCCAGCCACCCAGCCACCCAGCCACACACCACACACCACACAGCCACACACCATACAGCCACCCAGCCACCCAGCTACACACCACACAGCTACACAGCCACCCAGCCACACACCACACAGCCATCCAGTCACATAGCCACACAGCCACCCAGCCACACACCACACAGCCACACAGCCACACAGCCACTCAGCCACCCAGCCACCCAGCCACCCAGCCACACACCACACAGCCACACAGCCACACACCATACAGCCACCCAGCCACCCAGCTACACACCACACAGCTACACAGCCACCCAGCCACACACCACACAGCCATCCAGTCACATAGCCACACAGCCACCCAGCCACACACCACACAGCCACACACCACACAGCCACACAGCCACACAGCCACCCAGCCACCCAGCCACACACCACACAGCCACACAGCCACACACCATACAGCCACCCAGCCACCCAGCTACACACCACACAGCTACACAGCCACCCAGCCACACACCACACAGCCATCCAGTCACACAGCCACTCAGCCACCCAGCCACCCAGCCACCCAGCCACACACCACACAGCCACACAGCCACCCAGCCACCCAGCCACCCAGCCACCCAGCCACACACCACACAGCCACACAGCCACACAGCCACCCAGCCACCCAGCCACCCAGCCACACACCACACAGCCACACAGCCACACAGCCACACAGCCACACAGCCACCCAGCCACCCAGCCACACAGTCACCCAGCCACCCAGCCACCCAGCCACACAGCCACTCAGCCACCCAGCCACCCAGCCACCCAGCCACACAGCCACACAGCCACACAGCCACACAGCCACACAGCCACACAGCCACACAGCCACACAGCCACACAGTAGATAGTGTTTCATAGACCTCCGCCTCTCCCAGCTCTTGTATTCTTTCTGTACCCTTCTTTGTTATACTCCCTGAACACTGGACAGGATGAGCACTTAATGGTTACTAATTCTCAGCACCTTAAGAAGGTATGGCTTTCTGCATTTGTTGTTCCTGCTAAAAGCAGCTTTTCCAATCAAGGTTTAGAGAAGCACAGGTCTATTGATGGAAACATAACTATGAGACTGTTTGATGATATGTCTATTTAGCAAAACAAAAATAGGTTCACTCTAAGACCCGAGACTTCTGTAGCCGTGGGTCTTTGACTGCCTAGTCACACAGTTCCAGGAATGAATTCCCTGGTTGGTTACTATTCCACAGTTATGCCACTATTGTACTAACAGGCAGGTCTTGCCTGGAAGGTTGGTACTATAAGATGCAGGGTCCACTGATGGGTAATACCGTTGTATTTTGCTCTTTTTAAAAATCATCTTTGTGTAACCAGTGCTGAGTGTTAGAGCCTTTCACCAATTTGCAAAATGGATCATTTTGTGATGGTCATTTTGACGTCTCAGTTCATAAGAGTTTCTGAAATTTCATGTGGGCCTAGGGCCAGGATGTAGTGGGGAGAATTCCCAGGGGATGTTGGCAAGGGGAAAGAAAGATTGTGATTCCCACGCTCCTTGTCAACCGGTAGAAAGGCAAGGCTGACTGTGAGGGATTTGCTACCTCCATGATCTGCTCCCATGTCTGTCCCTTCCCATAGGAGAAGTCTGGATAGTGAGGAGATGGGCAGATCACTGACTCCTATGTCCAAATTGGGTGTCGGCAATTTATAAAATGGGAAAGCAGTTGTCAAGCTGTAGGCATGGGGTCCTGGGCACCGGAAGGGGGTTTGTAGTCCTCTGGCTTAGAGATTAGAACTAATGAAATTGTGGGAAACTGAATGGAAGCATACTGTTCCAGCAGGAGATCAAACCCTCAATACTTGTTGGGATGTGTTTAGGGAACACAAGGCCACGTTCCAGAGTTATTTCTGTCCTGTTATTTCTAATCCTGGCTCTCAAGGAGGCCTAGGGCATGGTTGCACATGCTCACGGTGGTGATTTGGATGACAGTGCCCGTCCCCCACCATAGGCTCATATATTTGCATGCTTAGTCTTTAGTTAATGAACTGTTTGGAAAGAATTTTGAGGTAAGTCCTTGTTGGAGGAGGTGTATCTCTGAGAGAGGGTTTTGAAGTTTCAAAAGTCCCCACAGGTCCAGTCTCTCTCTCTGGTGCCTATGGGTAAGGATTTAAAGCTGTCACTTGCTACTCAAGCACCATGCCTGTCTGCTTCCTGACATTATGATCAACTAAATGCTGTCTTTTCTAAGAGTTGCCTTGGTCATGGTGTCTTTTCACAGCAACAGAGCAGTGACCAAGACACTCACTAAGTCAGGAGATGAATTTGTGGGCTCAGATTTGAGAGACGCACCAGGGCATGTGACCCATGGTCCATACCAGTTCCCACTTAGCATCTGGTTTCTCTCTGCATGCTAGACAGGAGTCAAAGGATGGGCTGTGGAGGGTGGGAGGCATTTCCCTATAAGGTTCAGAATGAGGGTTGGAATTGGAGGTCTGTGGGACGTTGGTGTCTGGCAGACCAGGCTGTAGCGTTCCAAGCAGGACAAGAACATCTGTGAAGAGACACGTGTGGAATCTTCCTGAGAAAAGAGCTGCCTGAGAGCTCAGCCCTTCACCTCCTTGTCTGGATCCCTCTTGGGAGCCTGGTCTCTAGAGGACATCTGTCTTAATTCTGTGACTTTATGGGGGGAGCTGTTTTGCTAATTCTGCTTAGTTAGTTTTAAGATTATTGCCTTGGCCGTTCTGCCCCAGCCCTCAGAAGCACTTGTCACACCCAAAGGAAGAAAGCTGTGGCTACCCGGCCTAATCAGGAGCAGAGATCTGGCCTCAAGGCCACATTTACACTCTTCCCCACAGCATGGGCTACACCTGTTCTTTGCAGTCACCTGCTACCCTCCAGGACACTTTCCTGCATCATTTCAGAATCACATGGTCTGGCCTGCTCTGTCTCCCTGTGAGTAATGCCTCCAGGGGCCTCTTTTGCACTAGAGCTCACAGCCTGCCTGGAATGGCCTTCTGCTTCTGCCTCCAACTAGCTTGAAGCTTCTCAATGCAGTGACCTTGCTTTTGTGTTTGTGTCTAGAGAGGCGGACACAAGTAGACACTTGTTATAGGTTTGTCCAGTGGTGACTCGGATGATGGAAGATGTCCTCTCATGGAATCACTACTGGTAATTCAGTTATCAGTCACCAGATAGTGGTGGTAGTGCTGCTGGTGGTGGTGGCAAAGCTTAGCATGGCTTCCCTCATTGCAGAGCAAGGATAATGTCTCCCTGTCCCTTCCAGAGTGATCCCAGGAGGACAAGAATAAGATAGGTCAGATCCTGAGAAGCTAGGAAGGGGAGGCAGATTCCACAACATAATTTCTCCTGTTATCGGAGGTCCATGGCTTCCTCCACACCCTTAAGCCTCTCAGGGAACATCTTTCTATCTCAGACAAGCTCCTAGTACTTTAAAAAAGATTTCTGGTTTCCTTAGAAGAGTGCTTTTCCTTGTATAGGCCTTTATAGTTCTTGTACCACAGTCACGAAGCCAGGGACTACCCAGTGTCCAGCATTCAAGGAGCCTGTGTATATCTCAGTCATGGAGTAGGCGGACGCTCTCAGCAGCTGCGGTCAGTACTGTGTGTTCTCAGTTCAAAAGAGCTTCCTCTTCCGGTTCACTTTTCCTCTTCCTTTATGGCCATCAGAGTCCTGCCTCGGCCCCATAGATCCTCCAGTATGTCCCCTCTCACATACAAAACGAGGCATCTCATCACAAGGAAAGCTTCCTGTCAAATTTCTCACAGAACTATGCAAAATTATTCATGGGGTCAAAACCTGGGCCCTGGTACAAGCCAGGATAGGTCACATGTCCTCAACAGGCTATCTGAAGAAACAAAGTATGGCTGGATGCCGTGACCCAGAAGATAGATGGCCCAGAGACCTAGGATAGAGCCTAACATGACCGGAGAAACAAAATGTGGATGTAATGATGCTTTACAATATTCTGCTATGTTCGTAGATTGGTACCTGTCCCAGAAATCATTAGAGAGCCTTCATCCAGCAACTGGTGGAAACAGACACAGAGACCCACAGCCAAACATTAGGCCAAGCTCAGGGAGCCCTGCCTCTTCAAGAGGGATGAAGGATTGTAGGAGCCAGAAGGATCAGGGGCACCACAAGAAAACCCACGGAATCAACTACCTTGGGCTCATAGGGGCCACCGAGATTGGATTGACAACCAGGGGGCCTGCGTGGGACTGACCCGGGCCCTCTGCATATATGTTACAGTTATATAACTTTGTCTTCTTGTGGGGCTCCTAACAGAGGGAGCAGGAGCCGTCTCTGACTCTGTTACCCGCTTTCAGGGCCCTTTTCTTCCTCCAGATCGCCTCACCCCGCCTTCGTAGAAGAGGAAGTGCCTAGTCTCCCTGTAGCTTGATATACGGTGGCTGGTTGATATCCATGTGAGACCTGCCCTTCTCTGAAGAACAATGGAAGAGGAGTGGAGGGGGGGTGGTGAAGGGGGTGATAGGGGGCGGTGGGAGACTGGGAGAAGAGGAGGGAGGGAAAACTGTGGTCCGGATATAAAGTTTTTAAAAAAATGATTACTTACTTGTGATTTAAAATCTGAAATGTGATATTTAATAATAAAGTTTACTTATATTACTTATTAGCAATAAAATCCCCCCTCCCAAGGGTGGGGGGAAAGACAAAAGGAATAGTGAAGAGCAGAAAAGAGAGGTTTATTTAATGAGGCCACACGGGAAGAGAAAACAGCTCTAGTGAGTCCCTAAGTCCGTCTTTGGGGTCCTAACATGGAGAAGACAAGGGGCATGCATAGTTTAGTAGTCCCAGTCAAGGTGTGGTCCAAGCAGCCATCTTCACTCCAGTCCCAAGAAAGGTTAACGGATGAGCTGTCAGAATTGTGGGAAACCCTCTGGTGGGCCAGAGTTCTAGCCTTTTTCTCCTTTCTTTCGTTATGAAATCTCCTGAGGGAAATTCTAATTGTTTGGATTTTTTTTTTTTTCCACTAGCCAAAGGGAGAGGCACAAAGGTGTCTTTAGAATGTCTTAATTCCTGTCAGGAAGATTATGGTAGGGACCTGGCAGTCCTTACGGGAACAATAGATGTTTAGGACTGGGAAGCTGTCTACACCTACACTGCGGCTGGTCCCCACCCTACAGTCAGAGATGAGTTAGCGCCCTTTAAGGCTCTGGTGGGGATAGCAGGCTCTAAACAGTGCTTGGACAGGTGTGTTTATATATTAGTGATGGGCCCTTAGAAGCTGCTTTTGTTGAGAAGTTCTGGCTTTACACTTGGGCCCGCAAGGTAACTAAAAGCAAGATAAAGCCTTTGGTTTACATTTTCCATCTGTTTGCTTTGGATCCCCCTCTCTCTCCCCCTCTGCATGTAGACATGTTTATCACTTAAGGGGGATCTGTCCATGAGCTGGGGAGTCTTACCCACTCTTTTTCAAGGTTCAGACACAAAGGTAAGAGGATCAGGCATCTTACTGTCTGATCTTCACAACATTCTGTTGTGGACATCCAGGAACACCTAAAAGCCTCCAGTTACTGTCCTAAACAGCCATGGATTCTAGGAACAGCAGAGCCTCACAGGGCAGACAAGCCCTTGGGTGAGGCCAGTTATCTATGATGGTGAGGCTGCTCTGATCCTCCCAGGAAGCACATATCCTCTTGAGCAACAGAGGTTTCCTAGAACATCTTACAGCAGGAACCCGAGACAGTGATAGACCAGACTGTGTGCCTTGACCGGCTCTGCTGAGTTCTTCGTGCATAGCCTCTTCCCAGTTCTTTTTCAACTTAAAGCTCACGTCATCATTCTGGTAACAGGTCTAGGGTCTCCTGACCCTCTATCCATTCCTTTCCCCAATGTGAACACTGATTAGATCTTGCCTTTACTCTTTATCACTACTCAGCTTTTTTATTTTGGTACATGTGGTTGGGTGGCCAAGCCTAATTCTTTGGGACTAGGACTCCAGGGACTGGGTCTTTTGCCCAGAAACTATTTACATTTCTAACATATAGGGCAGACAGACAGCTAATTTCCATAATATAGCATGAGCTTTTGCAATAAAGAAAAAACATGAAGTATCAGAAGAATTTAAAAATCTGCTAATGGGTATAAATTATTTTATACCTGTTCATATTTATATAGTGAAACATGATTTCCAGTGTAGACACAACTGGTCCTTTTGGGTACGAAATCACATCTGGGTGGAGGCTTCATGAGTGGGATTAATGGCTGTAATGGTATCAGCTTGACTAAATCAGCTTAGAGACAGAGCTCTGAGCGTGTCTGGGAGGGACTGTGTAAGTTCAGTTCACTGAGGTGGGTTGAACTACCCGAAGTGTGGATGGCACCATTTCATGGACCTGAGCATTCACTGCTCTCAGTGTCCTGGCCGTGAGCACAACGAGATGATGAGCTGCTTCAAGTCCTGGGCACCACGCCTTTCCTGTCGTGATGGTGCTGAAGCAGTGCGCTAAAAGCAGCCGCTCCACACTTGGCTTTTGTAAAGTATTTTGTGGCCACAAGGAAAGTCGTAAACACAGGGACTTTTCGCAAGAATCTGGGGAAAGGGTCATCCTCAGCTGTGTAGGGCATAGCAAGGAAGGAGGTTGTCCGGGAAACAGAATCCATACACTTAGTCTGCTGATGCTTTGATGTACTAACTCCTCCTAGAAATGGAGAAAGCAGTCTGTTTCTCAGAAGACATAACATGCCTGGGCTATCCTTTTCGCTCTTATGAATCAGAGGTGAGTGGCGGAGGTAGGTCCGTTCAGGAAAGGAGCTGACCATGCATGAGCTTAGTTAGAAGAGAAAGCCTGAGTCTATGGGTCTGTGATGGGCCAGGAAGTGGGAGGGCATTAGGAGAATTACCAGATCATCCTAGCGGCAGCATAAAGGGGCCATCAGCCTCCACCATCTGCACTGTTAGCTCACTATTGTCTTCCAAGCTCCCTCTAGAACGACCTGTTAAGCTCTGTCCAAACTTCCCTAGTCTTCTACATTTCTCCAAAAACCACGGTTAAGTTCTTCCCAGCAGTACCCACTCTTTTGGACAGATGACTTCTGTAGTGGATATTTTTCTGTTGATGTGATTTAAAAAAAAAAAAAAAATGCCATGACCAGAAATAACTTAGGGAAGAAAGCATTATTTTGATTTTTGATTCTTAAGGAAGAGTCCATAACGAAGGAGGCAGAGGCAGCTGGTAGCCAGAGCAGGAAGCTAAGGCAACCAAATCCTCAGCCTCAAACAGAAAGCAGAAAATGAACTTTAAGATGGGCAGAGCTACAGTTCCCTTTTTTTTTTTTTTTTTTTTACTTATTATGTATACAATGTCTGTCTGCACACCAGAAGATGGCACCAGATTTCATCACAGATGGTTGGGAGCTTCAGCTACCTGTAGTTGCTGGGAATTGAACTCAGGGCCTCTGGAAGAGCAGCCAGTGCTCTTAACCCAGAGCCATCTCTCCAGCCCAAGGTTGCACTCTTAAAGTCTCCAGGGTTGTGCTTTCTCCAGAAAAGTTCCATATCTTAAAGGTTCCATAACCTCCCCAAACAGCGCTAGCAACTGGGGGCCAGCCGTTCAAATCCATTAGCCCCTGGGAGACATTCTCATTCAAATCAGGAGGCTTTTTGATCCAGTCACACAGTTGCTGAATGGGAATCCTCTCTGACTGCTGGGGGAATCACTGTCTCACAAAAACCTGCCACTGGTTTTGAGGCTTTTGAAGGCTGTGAATTTGCTGAAGATAGGAGGGCCAGTCCACCCCCCCCCCCCCCCCAACAGGGGCAGCTTCCTTTACCTTTTGAGAAGTCTGTTTACCATTTGGAAAGTCTGTTTACCATTAGATAATGTCAAAACAAGAAAACAAATCAGTTTTACAGTGATTGTCAGGGATCAATTTCTACTTGTGATACTGTTTGGATTCTCATAAATCATAGTTTTGAATCTCATAACTCCAGACTAAACATCCCTCACACTCCACAAATAGTTTCCTTGTAGACCTCCAACGTTTGCCTTTTGGACAATTCTGAGAGAAGCCACAAGATGGCGACATTGCATGCCTCTAGCTCAGTACATCTGGTCCTGGGAGTTGAAAGTTGGGTGTTATGTTGTTGCATGTTGAGCAGCAAGTAGCTACTTTTCCCGCCTCGTTTATTTTATCTGCCTAGCAGATTGTCAAAGGAACTCTTCATTCTCCACCAATAATCTATTTAGGATTACACAGTTTAGCAGTATAAGTGGAAAATGAATCAACTTGCCTGGATCCCAAGTGCCTTGAGACTAACCTCCACAGGGGAGACAGTGGAGAGCTAACATGGGTGAATCTTGGGGTTGTGAGGGAGAGAGGAATGCATTAGAAACGTCTTTCATTGCAAGCATAGAAGCTCTAACTCTAGGCCTGGCCCGAGGGACTCTGAGTAGGTACCTAATTCTTTCCCAAGGCCACTGGAGGGAAGAGTTAAGAGTTGTGGGTAGAAAGCAATCCAGTTAAAGTTAATTCTTGTGAATTCCACAATGATGCTGTTGTACTCTCTCAGCACACATTTCCTTCTGCTTTCGAACAGATTGCCTTTTCCTTCTATAAAATAAGGGCATTTTATGGGAGGAAATTCCTATCTATACCTACAGATTAGTGCAGCTCTCAGACCATGTCAGACTGCACAAAAACAGTGGGTTAATGCAGAAACTCACAGCTGAAGAGCAGGGAATAAGTGTCTGTTGGATGCTCTTGAACCTGCCCCCAAGGTCCAAGAATCAATGTAGAAGAGGGAACAGAAAGATTATAAGAGCCAGAGGTCAGGGAGGAGCAGAGAAAAACAATGTCTTCTGGATACAACCAGACCACTGTATTCACGAATGCACAGCAGCTGTGGAGGCTGGTACAAGAACTGAACGGGGTCAAGCCAGGAAACAACTCAGCACAGAGGGAGGAGGGGTCTTGAGCCCCCATTCTTAGCTGAGGAGCTATTGATAGCTGATAGCTGCTGGGGAGGGAGGGTCAGCTGTCTTTAAGGGTATATGGACCCTGGTAATATGACCATGCCTCAGTGGATGGTATAAGGACAGCACAGTATATGGAGGCCTTGGGCAGAGGTATAGAAAAGCAGCTAATGGTACATCAAAGAAACAATTGTATCAAAGTCCTACTTGGTGAACCAGGGAATTTTTATTGGGGTTGCTGACAGCAATTTTGGTGAGGAGTTACTTGCTGTTGCATTATCCAAAATCCCGTCCCAAAGTGGGTGGTGATTCAGGAAAGCTGCACCCCTGCAGCTCTCTTACATAGCTTACAAGGTTCTCCACAGGTCCAGGGAATCTCAGGAAATCTCCATTCAGCAGCTCAGTTATCAGTCTCCTCTGCCTTCTGTGTTTATCGCTTCTATACATCTGCCCAAGGCTTCTTGTAAATCTTGGGGGTTCCAGCTATTCCCAAGATATTTTCCCAAGGCAGCACAGATAGACTAAGGCAGGGCCTTTGAAATTCCATAGACCTTTTCAGTGTATTTTTTTCTGGAAAGAAAATGATTGAATTTTGTTGGATGTTACCCAGAATTTGTGATAATTTTGATTGCACTGGCATCTAAACATCAGGTCTCTTAATCCATGTATTAGTTAGGGTTCTCTAGAGCAACAGAACTGATAGAATGAACCATCATCCATCCATCCATCCATCCATCCATCCATCCATCCATCCATCCACCCACCCACCTATCTACCTATCTATCTAGTCTGTCCATGCATCCATTCACCCATCCGTCCATCCATTCTCCTATCTATCTATAGAAAGGGGATTCATTAGAGTGATTTACAGACTGTGGTCCAGCTAGCCCAACAATGGCTGTTAACAACTGAAAGTACAGGAGTCCAGTAGCTGTTCATCCCATGATGCCGGATGCCTCAGCCGATCTTCAGTATACACCAGAATCCTGAAGAAGTGCCTCTAATGCCAATGAAGGAATGAACTTGGCAATGGGGGCAAGAGCAAGGTTTCTTCTCCCGTGTTCTCTGTACAGGCTGCCGGCCAAAGGTGTGACACAGAGTCAAGGTGGATCTTCCCACCTCAAGAGATCTGGATTAAAAGGGTGTGGGTCTTCCCATTTGAAATGACTTAATTAAGGAAAAAGAAATCCCTCATAGGCGTCCCCAGCCATTTGGATTGCAAATTCCAGATATAATCAAGTTGGCAACCAAGAATAGCCATCATAGTCCACAGTCATAAAATTTTAAAGATTTCTCCATTTATTTTCTTCTTTAATTTATTTAGTCTTTTATCCTGTCTTCTGTGTTATAGTCTTTCATTGCCTCTTATTCTTTTGTGTGCTACCGAGTTCATGGTAAATGTTGTTGTTTACTTGATTTGTTTTTCATATAAATTTTAGACTATAGAAATAACTGGGTGCCAATTAGCACAGCAGGCAGCATGTCAGTTGCATGAAAGTAACTGATTTCTGGATTCATTGATTAGCTGTAGTAGGATTTTTAAAATGCAAACACTAGCATTTTCTACACACCGGGGTGTCAGATGCAAAACCAGATGATCTCACCCTGTTCTTCTAGTTTGGATACGTATTGTCTCTTGCCTAATTGCACTGTACAATGCCCAGTGCCGTGTTTAACAGAATCAGAAAATGACAGCAACAGCAAAACAATGAGGGGCCTTGAAATTTAGATAAAGGAACAGACATTGAACCAGAAAAGGCATTAGAATCCAGATCAGACAAAAACATGACCAGAAAGAACCTCTCCATATGTGTTGTAATTAGGATGTCAAAACAACAAAATATAGAAACAATGTAAGAGAAAAATGCCAATTCCTCTACAAAGGCAAACCCATGGGAGGTTCCTAAACTGCGGGATGCTATATTTAAAGTCTTGAAAGTAAATAATCACTAAGCTAGGTTGCTACATCCAGAAAAGCTATCTTTAAAAATTGATGGTGAGGTGAGTACTTTTAAAACAAGCACAAATAAAACCACTCATGACCACCAAGAATTACTATAGACGACGTGTAAGGAATCCTAAGCATAGAGGAGAAAAGAATATAGCCTCGATCCTGAGCGACTGAAAAAAAATTCATGAAAGGACGAGATGAACGAAGGAGATCGAAGGAAGATCAGCATGCCAAGCACGATTGAGTCGATCCTTAACACTGATAATAGAGAAAGGAAGGATCAATAAAAGTATACGATCAACCAGGAAAGTCATCAATAAATGATAGGAATTAACATCTCTCAACAATAACCTTAAATGTAAACAATCTCAACTCGGCAACAAGGACATAGAGATTGGTGACTCCGTTAAACAATGGATGCGTTCTCGGTCCTCTAGAAACACCCTTGCTGTAAAGACACCAAGACCGAGAGCCAGCGGATGGAGGGCAACCTGTCCAGAGAAGGAAGGCATAAGACAAGCTGACATAGTCTTCTCACAGTCAAAAAAGTAGACCATAAATTCAACTTACCCGGAAGAAATAAAGAATGCCCCAAAATTGATGATGGGAACCGTTAATCAGGAAGCGATAGCAATCACATATGTATATATAAATTATGCGTTATACAATATATTTAAATATATGACATAATATATACTATATCATACAATTATCTATGATTACTATAGCTTCCGCGTGTATGTATATATATTAATATAAATGTTGGGCTCCCAGTTTCGTAAAAGAAACACTAATAGATGTAAAAGGTCTGTCAGTGATCATGGTGGATAGTTCCAACACCGTACTCTTATCTCTAGAAAGGCCACCCAAATGAAGAAGCTGCTCACTGAGGTCAGGAATGCCTCTAGCCTTGTAGTCACAAGAGTGTGTGCCCCAACCCTGGCCTGTATGACTTAATAAAAACTTTAAATTTACAAAGACCTCCTGGTCTCCTTCTCTTAGGTGAGAACAGTCTGGCTATAACAGCTTTAATATTTAATATCCTATTTGGGAATAGGCTACAAATCTACAGCAAGAGAAACCCACACACAAACTCACGAGACCAAACAATATAGTACTGACTGATGAATGGGCCCATGGGCAAAAAAAAAAAAAAAAAAAAAAAAGAAAGAAAGAAATTCCTAGACTCAAATGAAAATATTCTGTAAGAAGCAGAAATTAAAAATCTCCTAACTAACAGGAGTCTGAGTCCAAATGGATTCACTGGTGAATTTTATCAGGGCTTCAAGTGTTTGAAGACCACCTATCTATCTAAAATATAACTCGGTTTGACCTTAAAGACATACCTGACTATAAGTTTGATTATTGTAGATGACTACTAACCTGCATTTCTTTATTATCCTAAATAATTTGTAATAATAGTTTTCAAGGACCAGAACTACATATTACATTTTAAAATGAGCTGCATGGGTACAACATCTTAAATAAGAGTGGGAACATAGGTAGAGTATATTATAACAAAAATAACCTTAAATTTGTATCAATATAAAAATCCATACCAGTGTAAAATGTTTGAGATTAATAATTGCTTTTTAGGTTTAAAAGTAAATTTAATAATTTACCCGTTTATTCTATCATTCCTATATCCCCTTTTCCTTTTCAGAAAGAAATCGGTGAGTTCAACCTTCCTTGGTTAGTTTGCTTTCTTACCACAACCACTAACAATTTGCAACCAACCCTGCTAGACAGTGACATCCATAACCCATTGAATGACCAAAACCCACCCAGTCTGCTTCTTGAGAATGTGGGTGTCTTGTTCTTAAAAATGACTGTTGTCTAGGGGTGACGGCATCTTTAGGGGACCCTGAGAAAATTGAGATATGGTCAATCAAGTCCTGGGAGAGTTTGCTGTTTCATCTCTGTGTACTGGACAAATGCAGGGCTTATCTGAAATCCTGGCTGGAATAGTCTATGAGGCTGGACCATCTCAACTAACTGCTTTGACGTTGTCTTGGATGTAGATTTGAGAGGCTGGATCACCTGGGCTACTTGTCTCCACTGATGTCTATTGCTGTTTGTTGGCTTTGCTCTTTAGGAGGGCTGCCACTCAGCTCCCAAATAAACACAAAGGGTCTTATTCTTACTTATAGTTGTATAGCCTTAACTTGGCTTGTTTCTTGCCAGTTTTCCTTAACTTAAACTAGCCCATCTATCTTTTGTCTCCGGGCTCTTTCAGTTTTCTTCTGTAAATCTTACTCTTTCTTTGTGACTTGCTGTGTAGCTGGGTGGCCTCTGGGGTCCTCCCCCTTCTCTGGCTACTTCTTTTTTTTTCTCCCAGACTTCTCCTCCTATGTATTCTCTCTCTCTGCCAGCCATGCCTATTCTTTCTCCTGCCCTGTTATTGGCCTTTCCATTCTTTATTAGACCATCAGGTGTTTTAGAAAGACAAAGCAACACAGCTTCACAGAGTTAAACAAAATGCAACAGAAACTGGGGATTCAATAAAAGCTTCAGAAGTTTCGGAGATATCAGAGGGAATCTACCCACAGTCTATGTGGGGAGTTAATAAAAGCTCCAGAAGTTCTGGAGCTCTAACCACAGTCAGCCTAGGAGACCAGAGAGTGGCGATTCACAGCACAGGGAGTATCCTGGGAGTGGTGACCTACGCCCTTAATCCCAAATGAGTCAGGTCATTTTAGATTATAGAAGGAATTCCAGGCTCCCAAGCAGGCAGTGGTGGGGCCACGCCTTAATTTACCATAAGAGTATTTAAGGCGGGGATAGAAAGCCGAGGAGAGGAAGCCAAGGGAAGCCAGGCTGAGGAAGCTGGAAGACAGCTGGGTAAGCTCTGACTGTGGTGTTTATTCCCTCTAATATCTCCAAGTTCTTCAAAGATCTAACCCTGAGTCTCATTCATTCGTGCAACAATTGGTGCCCAACGTTATAGGTATAGTTTTTCTTAGTCATTTGAAAGGTATATTGGATATGGAACTTTAGGTTCATAAGGATAAGGTAGATGATAGAGTATTTTCTTTAATTTTGCTAAATACAAATAGACTAGATATTGTAACTGTAATTCTTGCTTGATGGCTATTTTGTTATAAGTAATTTTGCTATGTTAAAATTGAAACCTTCCTTTTAGATTAGACAGAAAGGGGGGAGTGATGTGGGAATGTCTTTCTGTATGCTGTGAATATCAATCTTTAAATAAAGGAGCTGTTTTGGCCCATGACAGGCACCATAGAAAAAGTAGGAGGGTAAATCACAGCATAGGTAGGAGAAGCAGGGTGGAGTCAGAGACAGACCAAGCGAGCTGCCAAAGAAGAAACATGTGAGGAACACAGGTGAGCCATGGGCCACGTGGCAGACAGATTAATGGAAATGGGTTGAGTTAAGATATAAGAGCTATGTGCCTGAGCCATAGGCCAAACAGCATGAACTTAATATAAGCATCTGAATCATTTCTGGGGGCTTGATCAACGGTGAGCGGCTAAGGGTCTGGGGCTGTAGGTCTATGGGTCTGAACCTCTGGCCGCCTGGGACCAAGAAACCTTATTGTTACAAGAAGCAAAACATACCTCAAAATAATACTCTACAACAGATATCTTTTGCTCTGAAAACACACAAACTTTTAAAGGTAACATACATATCTACATTAACATAGGTATGGAATGTACAATATAAACAAATTAGCTAAAGATGATTTTCTGTTCTATTTTTGAGCAGGTAAAAGACATCTGTCAACTTTACAAGTCTGTTTGGACTACATAACCAATCTGTAATATAAATCTCCATGTTGTTAGTTGGTTTTGCTCTGTTGGGGAGCCTGTCACCAGCTCCAAGATAAATCACAAATGGAGTTTTATTCTTAGTTACAATCTCAGCCTTAGCTTATCTTGTTTCTGGCTTGTTCTTCTTAATTTAAATCACCTACCTTTTGCCTCTGGGCTTTTCCTTCTCTCTTACATCTGTAAATCTTACTTCTCCTTTGTGGCTGGCTGTGTAGCTGAGTGGCTGGACCCTGGATTCCCCCCCCCCCCATCCCAGATTTCCCCTCTTACTTTTATTCTCTCTGCCTGCTATTGGCCGGTCAGCTCTCTATTAGACCATCAGGTGTTTTAGACACAGTAACACAGCTTCACAGAGTTAAACAAATGCAATATAAACAAAAGTAACCACACCCTAAAATAATATTCTACTACATCTCCATCCATGCCATATGAAAAGATGGCATATAATAGTAAGTTATGATGGCATAGTAATAATAAGTAATAATAAATCTGTAGTCAACAAGATCTATCATATTTCATCCAGTCCCAGACCTGTTCCCATGTTGAGGGATCAGTGTGTATGTCATCTGTCTTGTAGTTTTTCTTGGTTTCTTTCTTCATGTCTGTAACCAAGATTTTTAATAGGTATCCCCTAATCAAATTTTATCTATATTGATTTTGAAGGAATCTATAGCTTTTTTTTCCTGTGGAGACAAAGGCATAACCTCTCCTCCAACACAACACATTTTCTGACTTCCATTTTAAAATTAAGACATACAAAAACTATATAGGCTGGTTTAACTCAGTAATTCTTTCCATAGTCCAATATCTCTCAGTAACTGCTGGGTTTTATTCATTAGTATTTAAATAATTCAATGTCAACAAACAGCATACAGGATCCAGATGCCCTGTGTATTTCTCATCCCTCACATAGCTTATTTTTATATTACTTTTTATTTAAAGACTATGTTATTTTTAAACTATTTTTTCTATGACCGTCTATACCCATTTTCTTTTCTTTCTTTAGCACTTAAGCACATTTTCAAGGACCACTGTATCTGTTCACATGTTTTCTCAGCCTAGACCTGGCCATTTGGATAGCGAAGACTTAGGAGTGGACATTGCATACAAGTATTCAAGTAGTCCATCATTTAGGGAAGTCGAGGCAGAAACCTAGAGGCAAGAACTGAGGCAGAAGCCATGGACGAGTGCTCTTTCTGACTTGCTTCTCCTGGTTTGCTCCATTTGTGTTCTTAAACATCTTAGAATCACCTGCCCATGGGTGGCATCACCCGCAGTAGGCTAGGCTCTCCTACATCAATCATCAATCAAGAAGCTGCTTGCCTAGAGGTCACTATTCTGGAGGCATCTTTTCAACCGAAGTCCCCACATTTTTATCTTGTGTCAAGTTGAAAAAAAGCACATAAGCCAGCCATACAGACTAGTGTGCCCCAAAATAAACCCACCCAGCGATAGCCACCTAATTTTTGACGACCTGCTTTCTATCTGCAGGACAGGCTTTGAGCTGCAAAGTGCAACACAGCATGGTGATGCCTCACAACTGCCTTCACTCTTTCCTTTCCTGCTGCTCCTTCCTTCTCTTCCATCTTCTCCTCCCTCCCTTCCTCCCCTCCCTCTGTCTTCTTTAACCCTTTCAGATTCCATTTTGATTGCAAAAACACGTGATCCCCCCAAAAAGTGATCCCAAGAACACGTGATCCCCCAAACACTCTCACTGTGCTTTGAAGAAACTTCGTTTTCCCCACTGTGTTTGTTCCTCACTTTACCTCTTGAGTAGGCAAGTGTCATCATGTCCCTAAAATGATTTAGAGTCAGGTGACCTGACTCCCTGGGGGCAGGGCCAGGGCCAGTCATGCAGACCCAAGGCTGGGGTACTCTGACTGGGCAGCCACAGGGGTAGCCTTGTAAGGAGAAGAAGGGTCACTGCTCAGAGTTAAAATGGTATCCTGCTCCCCCAGGTTTGCCGTGGGATGTCCAGGTGGGAAGAGCCTGGATCTCTCTTCAGCCAAGGTGAGGAGCCTGAGTCCACCTTGCCGGTGTGACTTTCCGTCACCCTCTGGGCAGCAGGATAGAGCTGGCAGTGGTTCTCAGGGCACCGGCTGGCTCTGGGGCTACCATGGAGCCTGTCAATCTCTTTGGAGACTTGTCTTGACCCGAGTCTACACTGAATCTTAACCAAACTGAGCATGTTTAGCAACAGTGTCAAATGTTAATTAACCTAAGTACCTTTGCTGCAGATTTGAGCCTTAACACCATCTTTAAAGAGTTCTTTCCACCCACAACTTCCTCTTTGACTTCCTTCTCAGTTAATATTTTTAAAAACCAGAAAAAGAAATTGTCACGTTGAATGAAGTAGGGACAAGGAAAGTCACAAGCTCCTTAGGGTTTTGCCCGGGGGAATATGGCTCTGTGCTTAGTCACAGGCTGGTTCTGAGTAGTAGAGGTCCTGGGGGAGCGTGACTACCCAAAGGGAGCCTGGGAGGAGGGGCAGGTGCAGTTCCTAGTTGGGGGTTTGTTCCCAGAGCCAGGCTACTTGCCCATCCTCTGCAGTTGCTCTTGGCATAAGTACTGTGTACTGGACAACGGGAAAGAACAGATCTCTTCCTGCCCTCCCTTCTCCCCACCATGGCGTGTAGCTTCACCCTTGTACTGGGGGCCTTCTACTGTGGACCTTTCCTTTCTCTCTTAGATTGTCTTGGTGATGCTCCCTCTGCATCTGAACAGCAGAAGGCAGCTCTGGAGAGCACCCTCTTCCTTAGTGAGCTCCTGGTCTCCTTGGAAGGGAGAATTGGAGCCCTTCATCCTGGGAAGATTGATAGTGTTGAAGGCTTTGGGAAATCAAAAGAAAGGAAGAAAGAAGGAAAGACAGAAGGACGGAAGGAAGGAAGGAAAGAAAGAAAAGAAAAACCCCACATTCTGTTACAATTTACAAATTCAGGATGAGGGGAGAGAGACACTAGCTTATGGTGAAGAGGCTGAAGACCCAAGCCAGGGCATTCCAGGCTGCAAAAGAGACGATCCATCAATAGGCTCCTATGCTGTCTCAACAGGAAGGGACTGGGCTGAAAACTTGTCATGGAGCAAAGACGTGAGATGTGGCACCCACTCCTAGAAGACAGGAGGTCACACTGCCTCTGAAGCTATCCTGTGAAAAGGGGTCCAGCTAGACTTCTGGAGTCTGAGCTGGGGGGAGCTTCCACTGAAGAAGGAGAGTTGTTAGTGTGCGCACTCCTTTTCTGAGCTGAGCGCACTCCTTTCGAGCAAATTGCCACTAAGCAGCTGCCCCTGGAGGTCCTGAGCATGCCGCAAAACCCTGCATGGAATTTAATCACCAGTTTTTAATTAAAATATGGGAGGAATAGTGTGGGAAAAACTCTTCATCATTCATGGGCATTGCCTGAGATGCTGCCTGGCCCTGGGGACCTCAGGTGAAACCTTGTTTCATAATGGTTCTTGGCAGAGCACTAGAAGACAGAAGAGGTGACCATGGATTTGGAACCAGTTCAAGAGTGTGTGTGTGTGTGTGTGTGTGTGTGTGTGTGTGTGTGTGTGTGTGTGTGTTGTGGAGTAAGATGCAGGCTAAAAAAAAAATTGACTTTTGTATGAAAGGAGGTTTTAATTCTCAGTGAGCTAAGATTCTCATCAGCCAGAATCAGGAAACTGAACAAAACCTTTGTTTTTAAAAAGGTCAAACCATTTCTAGAACTAAAAGATTCTATGCAAAACAATGCGGTTATGTTAAGCATACGACACATTCTATATCACTGAGCTATATTCCTAGCTACATGTCACATTTAAGAGCCTGGAAGAAGATTACAGCCCTGAATAAATGGCCTAATAAAGTGATAAGAGACAGTTCTCAAAGGAAGAGATGCAAATGGCCAATAAACATATTAAAATCATCCACCTTCAGCGAGCTTTGGAGAAATGTAAATCAGGATTACACTGAGAGTCATTCTCACCCTAGAAAGGCAGTCACCAAAAAGACAAATCACAGGGCTGGAGATGATGGCTCAGCAGTAAAGAACACTTGTTACTCCCCCAAAGGACCCAGGTTCCATTATCAGCACCCACACGGTGGCTCACAACCACACGTATGTAACTCCAGTTCTAGGGACCTAACGGCCTTTGTGTGTCTGTGGGCACTGTACACACATACATGATACATCTATGTGCAGGTAAAGTACCCATATCCATTTTTTAAAAAATACGACAGTCCCATCTGGTGAGAATGTGGACAAACGGGAATCCTTATACATTGTTAGCTGGGGGTGTAAACTAGCCCAGCTGTATAAACTAAGCTAGTATGGAGGGCTCTCAAAAACAAAACAAAACAAACAAAAGAAACACAAAAAACCACCAACAAAGTTGAAAGTAGGTCTGGCAATATGGTCCAGCTACACTACTCCTAGGTATTACCAGAAGGTCCCCAGGTGAACAGATCCCGGGACTTGCTGTCAGTGTGTACTGCAGCACCTCTCACCATAGCTAAGAAACCAAACTAGGTATCCAAGGACAGATGAACAGATGATGCAAAGGCAACATATATGCATGATGGTTTTTTTTTAATTCTAGCTAGAAAGAATACAAAGTGGTGTCATTTAGTGGAAAATGGCTGAAAAGAAAGATTATCATATATAATGTAAACTACGCTTTCCTCAGACAAATTCATGCTTTTGCTCATTTGTGATCCCTGGATTTTACACAGATGCACAGATTACATATATATGTGGCGTGAAAGTGGAAGTGAAACTGTCTGGGGAATAAAGGGGACGGCTAGAGAGGGAAGCCCAGAGTCGCAGGGCGGGGGTGGGGAAAGCGCTCAACACACAGTATATGCTCATAGGAAAATTTAAAAAATCAAGGAAACAAAATAGTAAGAGCTCATGAACTGAATGGCAGTGAAGGCTTTGACTGTTATATTAAAAAAAAAAAACCCAGCCAATTATGAACTTTTCGTAAATTTCATGCAGTTTAGTAGACTGTAAAGATTAGATTTGCGAAGTAACAATTGTTGAATGAACAGTGAGCTCTTCAGTTTCCTTTTAAATAGATGGCTTTTGTGACAAAATGGAGAGCTTTCCATTTCTGGAATGTTATTTAGTTGGAGAAGTATAGTACAGGGGATCTATAGGGGTACTTAGAAATTGCTCTTGCTGGATGGCACTGTCTTGTCACTCGAAGCGGAGCGAGAGCCTGGCTTTCTTGCCTCCATTTTACATTGCTCTTTTCTCCTTGGCTCCAAACTTTGGGTCAGACTCTGAGCTTAGCTCTGCACAGAGCTGATGACCCCAGGATCAGTCTGTCTGAGCATGTGATGCAGACATGGGACACTGCGGCTGGAGAATCGCCTCTGCTGGGAGGCAGCCTTAAGTCTATCTCTAAAAACGGTGATAATTTACTTACCTCAGCCCTCTTCAAGACTGAAGCAGCAAAGCTGAGACCGATCAAATCACCTCACTGTCAACGTTTACAATGCCCTGTTCACACCCCATCAAGATCCAAAATCTGTGTACATCTTGGATTCCAGGAACAGTAGAACCTACAAGGAGATCACCCTATTGTAGGTTTTTTTTTTTGTTTTTTGTTTTTTGTTTTTGTTTTTTTGTTTTGTTTTGTTTTGTTTTTGTTTTCCCTTTGGGGGCTGCTACCCAGCTCCCAAATAAATAAACACATGGAGACTCATTCTTATGAAAGCTCAGCCTCGGCCTCCTGGCTTTTACTTTTCTTTATTCTATCATTTCTTTTCTTTCTACTCCATGGCTGGCTGGGCTGCTGGGTGGCTGGGCTGGCTGGGCTGCTGGGTGGCTGGCTGGGCTGCTGGGTAGCTGGCTGGGTGGCTGGGCTGCCTGGGCTGCTGGGTGGCTGGCTGGGCTGCTGGGTGGCTGCCTGGGCTGCTGGGTGGCTGGGTGGCTGCTGGGTGGCTGCTTGGGCTGCTGGGTGGCTGGCCCCTGGTGTCTCACCCTCCTTTTCTTTTCTCTTCTCTATTTATTTTCTCCACCTGCCAGCCCCACCTATTTCTCTCTCCTGCTTAGCTATTAGCCATTCGGCTCTTTATTAAACTGGTCAGGTGTTTTAGACAGACAAAGTAGCACAGCTTTACAGAGTTAAGCAAATGCAACATAGAAGAACGCAACCCATCTTTGCATCGTTAAACAAATGTTCCGCAGAATAAACAAATGTGACGCATCTTACCATAATATTCCACAACACCCCATAATGAGATTGCCAAATAGGGGCAATCACTTCCTGGGGAACAAAATTGTTCCCTTAAGCCGTAAGGACTGTTTTGGAACACATTGCTGTGTCAGAACTCAGAGAAGCAGCAGCTGGAGCACATGTTGGCCAAGACGGCTTACTTTGCTTGCTTCTTATCCCTTCCTCAATTCTTTCTCTATGTAAAGCTAAAACTCATGCCAACACCATGAAGGTGGCCTGCAGACTTTTGTGCCTTCTCCAAATAGCTGTTTTGCTGGCTTCCTTTGGGGTAAGTGGCTGAATCTGGTGTGCTGAACAGGGTCCAGCTTTCTGGTCTTGAGCTCTAGTAGCCAACAAAGTCATTTTCAAGGCATTGGGCTCAGAAGACTGAAAAATAAAAATGAGAGATTAGAAAGCCATGCCTGTACTATGGTCAACACCTAGGCTTCTGTCAGGACGTGATCTAACTGGAACCATGCCTATATCCATTCTGGGCTTCCTCCACAGCCCTACTAGGTACCCAGATTTCCCATGTTCTCTTCCAGGCTCTAGCCTGGGTCTCGCATCATGTGCCTTGGCCCACTCTGACCACCCCACCTGTACCACAGCCAAGCTCTAGGCTTCTGCCAGATTCTGCCCAACCTGCACCTCTTCAGTTCGTTATAGGCCAACTCTACCACCCCAACTTCATTCAAACTTCCAATGGCCTTCAAGGTCTAACTTAGTGAATATCCCTGACCTCCCCTGTTATAGGTTTTCATTGCTGTGAATAGATGCCATGACCATAGCAACTCTTATAAAGGAAAAACATTTAATTAGGGCTGGCTTATAGTTCAGAGGTTTAGTTCATTATTATCATGACAGGGAGCATGGTGGCATGGTGGCAGACATGATGCTGGAGCAGTAGCTGAGAGCTCTACATGGGGATCCACAGGTTGCAGGAAGAGAGAGTGAGCTAGTAGGCCTGGTTTGAGCTTCTAAAACCTCAATGCCCCTCCCCCTCCAGTGACACAGTTCCTCAAACAAAGTCATACCTACTCCAACAAGGCCACACCTCCAAAGATGCTGCTCCCTGTGAGTCTGTGGGGACCATTTTCATTCAATCACCACATCCCTATTCACACTTTTCCCACAATCCAGAAGATTTAGCCTTGGTTTCACAACCAGTATACCAGCCTAATCTGGTTTTCCATGCCTTCATTGCAAAGGAGTGATAGGCATGGGTCAGGATCCTCTCCCTGCCTGTCCTTCAAACCACAGGACTCTACCATGCCATATCCAACCTTCCCACCCATACAAGTTTACTCCCACACTCCATGACTGGAATAGGAAGCATGTGCTGTGTCCCTCTGACAACTTGACTTTGTTCCACAAAAGCCATTTTCAACCTTTAGACACAACCTGCCCTGCCCACCACATCTTCTCTTTTATCCCAACTTTTTTATCTGTAAGACTCAAACTAACAAAGGAAGTCCACACTCATGCACCAGGCAGGGTAGCATCCAGCACATGAAAGGCAAAGGCAAGCAGATCTCCATGAGTTCAAGGCCAATCTGGTCTATGTAGTGAATTCCAGGATATCCACAGTGAGACCCTGTCTCAAAACAAAACAACCCCTCCCAAACCAAAAAGAACACCCACACAACAAAGACAGACCAGATCTCAACATCTGGATTCACAATGGTCCTAATATTTTGTTGTTGTTGTTGTTTGAACTACAAAACTGAGAACCACAATGATGCCCTCCCACGGTCATGATGGTTGTGTGTTACACTGGCCAGACATTTGACCAAATGTTATTCTGGATGTTTCTGTGAAAGTATATCTGGATTTGGATTAAATTAAGATGTGAGTTAGCAGAATAAAATGACTATCTTCCCTACGATGAATGCGTTTCACTCTGTACAGATTATATGCATAGTGATTAACTCCAAGTAACCAATAATGCATTAGTTATCACATTAAGGAAAGGGATGGAAGCATATGCCCTTGGAGTCTTTTAATCGAGAATGAGTTCAGGGCTGAATTCTCTGCTTCGTGTCTCTTGTGTTCCACTCTCAGTCTTTCTGTTATAGGAGTCTGAATCTGTGCCTGCCTGAGGGCTGTCTTACGGATCTCTCTGCCTCTGTGTGTATTCCTGTGTCTGTCTGTTGTATGAACTGTGTGTGTCTGTGTGTAAGTGGCATCTGTCTGTCCCTGACAAACAGCTCCACTCTTTATTTATTTAATGGCACAGACAGCATCACATGGGGGAAGAACTTTATAAAACTTTTTTTTAACAGACTTTTACAAAGGATTAAGTCACAGGTTCCAAATGATCCCATCTAACTCAGATAACAAACATCACCCATTATCAATCAATCACTATCCATAAATGACTTCATTTAACCTTTACAGAAGTTACTTTCAATTTCTGTACTTGGCTTTCAGCAAATGATACACATACATTACTCTGGGTCAGGGACATGCAAGAGTACATAACTTAAGATTGCGGCTATGCATTAGCATATGTTGTAAAAGTGTATTACATGAAGAATCCAAGGCAACTAAGGTCAATGGTTCCATTGCTCTCTTGAAGGCAGGTTAAACAAACGATGTGAGGACACAGTTGTGCGGTCCAGCAAAAGTTCCAGTCTCATACAATGTTAAGAGATATTTTCAAAACATTGTATCACCACAGCCCAATTAGCTGAAAGCTTAAGTAGATAAGGCCTCCCCTCCCCTAGGCAAGGAGGAGCTCCTCTGGGTTGACTGCTCGAATTGGACACAGGTCTTCTGACTTCAAATTCACACTGAAAAGGAATGGTTCTTCTAGGGTTTATGATTTACCAACTATAGATCATGTGACTTGTCTCTCTCAATGGATCCATTTCTCTTTCTCTTCTCTACCTTTTGTAGGGAACAAACACTATCAGTTTCAGTTCCCTGTTTAGACAACATGGTGGTGATATGGATATACGGTATGAGTCAGCCAAGTAGGGCTGACATTGGACATTCTAGGAACCCCAAAAGTAAATAGTGATGTAACCTGTTATATAACTTTTCAAGTCAGAGTACCACTTTCATATAGATTCTTTACAGAATGACCCTGTGGTCAGACCTCAGAGATCTCAGTTTCCACCATATACAGTGAGCTTATATGCTTGCTGGTGAGCCTATGTGCTTACCACCATGAGACTCATGTGCCACCTGCTTGTCTATAGCCCATGTGTGTCTGTCTGTGCCTGGTGCCTGTGGGTAGCTACTCATCTAGCAGCCTTTGCATGTGTGTTTTATCTGCCGACATGTTCTCCAAGTCTATTTAGTCCTTCTCCCTTTCCTAGAATCAGAGCATGGACCTCACATCTTTCTTCCTGTCTCCCTGTCTTCTCTTCTCTCACAGACTCAGTTTTTTTGGAGTATGCTTTTTTAGATAAAAAGGAATAAAACAATGATCAACAGGGTCAGAGGTCAGGAGAAGATCTGAGGAGCGTGATGAAAAGAAACAACATTTCAGGAGTCGAGGGAGCTATCAGACTGTAGAGGGCATATTCATTCATTGTTCACAGAGTATGAGGCCTGGGGAGAAACAAAGATGGCGTCAGTCTCCTTTCCCTGTCATGGTAGTTGACAAAGCTCAAGGTATCTCTGAGTTTTCTGAGGGTGCTTGTGTTAGTCAGTGTTCTATTGCTGTGAAGAGACACCATGACCACAGCAACTCTTATGAAAGAAAGCATTTAATTGGGGCTGGATTACTAAATCAGAGCTCAGTCCTTTATCGTCATGGTGGGGAGCATGGCAGTACATAGGCAGCCATGATGCTAGAGGAAGAGCTGAGAATTCTACATGCAGAAAGAGAGACTCACCGGGCATGGCTTGAGCTTTTGCAACCCTAAAACCCACTCCTGGTAACATCCTTCTTCCAATAAGACCACGCTCAATCCTCCCAAACAGGGCCAGTCCCTGATGACCAAGCATTCAAATATATGAGCCTATGGTGGTCATTCTTATTCAAACCACCACAGTGTTTCTGGCCATCAGGGCATTGAGCATGAGTGTGATCGCCGTGAACATGTCTGTGGAGTTTGGAAGAGGGTGGCCAGATCTGCTACATTAGTCTCTGCCAAGACCTATGGTGCCTCAGCTCCCAGTATGATCCCTGGACTAAAGGATCAGCAACATCTGAAAGCTTATTAGGGATGTAGAATCTCAGCCTCCCTAGGCCCAAACAGTGAACACCTGCATGTGCAGAAGGTTCTTGGGTGATTATGAGCACTTGGAGATCTGGAGCCCTAACTCTTTGTGAACAGGATTTCCCACCCAGATTTTCTCTCCTTCCCACTTAGGGGAAAGAAAGAGCAGGGTGTATGTGAGTTTCTCGGGAGGCATGTAGAATCCAATATTGCTATTATCTTCATTGTTCATTACAATTACACAATACTTTCACAGTTGAAGATGGATTATTCAGCCCTTGGTGCTCCTGATCTTGACGTTGTGGGGTTCCTTTAGGCAGGTTAGGAAAGACCAGGGGTATGGTGTATTCACTTGACTTAGATGGTTAGCTGTTGAGCAGGAAAAGTTCCACTAATATCAAATGTGGACCTTAAGTTCTAGACAAAAGGTTGTGATACAGCTCTGCTGTAAGGAGTCCATCACGAGTCCATAGTCCTAGAAGTGGGCACTTCCCATTTGGTATAGTTGTACAGAGGGCCACCAGGCTGACTCCACGCACCTGAGAGCATGACTTCCTGCTACAGTTGAGCAGTCCTAATCCAGAGCAGCAACAGCCATCGAAATGAAGCTCACGGAGGAAGCCAGGAGATATGACTTGCCCTAGGTCAAGAGCAGCTTATCATTCGATTAAAAAAAGTACTACGGGTGGCACTTTGTCTAGTGATAGGTGGGAGCCCAGGAGGGCTCTGAGTCCTGGCCACTTGGTGTAAAAAGCTCTGTATGCACACAAGTCTCACTATAGTTTACCCACTCTCCCAAGAAGAATGCTGGGCTGTGGGAGCTGGGAGATCTGGGGACTCGTCCATGAGGGGCTGAAGAGAGCAGCTTCTGCAACACAGGAGCAAGGGTACTGCCAGCTTCACCTGAGAGGAGATAACAGGAGACTCCTGGGGGACAGCATCAGGGTAAGGGCAGAGCTGGCAGGCCCACAGGGGAAGCCATAGCTGTCAGAAGGCTCACTGTATTTGTGCAGCCCCTGAGTTCAGAGGTCACTGTAGAAGGAAAGGGAGAATTAAAATATGGGTGCCACTTGGAGGTTTCAGTGTCCTATCCAGCGAGGTTACCCTCCACCCTCCACCCTCCGTCCTCATGCTGCCAAGGAAGGGCTGTCAAGGGAAGGAAGCTTGCTTTCTATCCTGTTAGTTGGTCGATCTTAGTGCCATACATTGTGAACAGACAAAGGTTACATGCCTTGCCACTTCTGTGGCCAGGGGAACATCACCCAGCATCTCTGGCCTCTGTCTTATATGGTGGGAGCCATCTTACTATCTAGCTATAGGATTACTGTGAAGATGTGTGTATATACAATGTCTGCCATCTTTTTCATGTAGAAAGTGTCTTTATTATCTCTCACTGTCTTCATCATATTTGCTGTAGTTATTCACACAGTGTAGTTCTAAGGAAAAATGTGTATTTACTTATAGACCATGAACCTAGTACAACCAGAAAACTGCTCAGTGTGTATTACTGTTATGCTGCCTGAACATCCAGGCTTCCTAAAACTGCAGAATTTGACCCTGGAAACACCCTTTTTGGTGATTTACTAGTTGTTATATGACTTCAGGCCAGTAATTTTAGGTCTCTGTGTCTCAGTTTTACCATCTACAAAATAGGGACAATAATGCTTTCCTTAAAGGAGACTGTAAGGTCAAGTTATCTCCTATGCATTAAAGAAGTATTACAGGAGAAAAATGAGATGCAAAATTTGTTCGACTTTATACAAAAGTCAGAAACCCAGAACGAGAAGCACGGTGGATAAAACCACACAGCATTTTTTATAAAGCAGACTTAAAGGCCTGCTCATGGCCATGGTCCTGCCCTCCTTTTTCTGTTCTGGTAGAAAGCAAGCTAGGCTCCCTCGCTGCAGTCGACTGTGGGAGTTATAGAGAGATGACCATCATGCAGCCATTGCCAAAGCTGTTCAAGACTTCCCTGCTGAACAGCATTTCCACATCTATGTTCTCAGCTCACCCTCACCACAGCTCCACAAGACAGTGTGGCACCGGGAGTGATAGCCCTGGTATTCATACTTTAGTCCTGCACCTGTGAACAGGTGGTCCTAGGTGGAGAAGAAGGACCTTTAGATTGTGCATCATTCATTTGGGGAGGGAATTCTTAACAGCGGGACTATAATCATATGAATTATTACATTCACATGAGTCCTTAAGCTCAGAGCTTTTCCTTGCTGTGGTCAGAGGGAGGCCTGACTATGAAGGATGGTGAGAAGTGGTTTTGAGGATGGAGAAAGTGGGAAGCGGGAGAAGGTACCCTCCTCAAAGTATGTGACGTCTAGAAGTTAAAACAGTCAGGAGACAAGTTTGCCTCTTAGCTCCAGAGAGGCACACTGCCCTTCCAATACTTCGACTTTTGCTAAGACCCAGACAGACTTACGATCTTCAAAGCTATGAGTCTCTGTATGTATGGCTTAACTCTGCTCTCTGTGGTGGTTTGTTATAGGAATAGAAAATTAATGTGGAAGGGGCAGTCTTGTGAGCTGAAAAAGTATCCATTTCTGTTTAATAAGTATTTGTGTCTGTTTCTAGACTCATGCTTTTAAGTTCAGACTAGCAGTGTGGTGCTTTCAGACTGGGGCCCTTAGGATAAGTGGCCTGTGATGGGCTTCATGCTCTTCGGAAGGATGGGAAAGAATTTTGCTTTTGTCAAGAACAAAAGAACACATGCCTGCCTGCATGTCGGGAAGGAACCACCCTTAGAAACCAAACAGATTGGGTAAAATGCTGAACCCTTTATTCCTAGCTCTCCAGAGTCAGGGACAGGTGAAGCCAACCTTGTAAATATAGCAAGTTCTAGGCAAGCCAAGTCTAGAGAGAACCTATGGAAAAAAACAAAAACAAAAACAAAAAACAAACCCTCAACATTGTTATTGGCAATTGATGATGGCTACTTGGGAGGAAAGTCAGTTTTCTTCAGGGACATAGGCCCTGAGAGGCTAACCATTCTCCAGTAGATCGTTCCACACCCACGGACACGCAGGCAGTGCTAAGGGCACTCAGTGGGAATTTAAAAAAGGGAAGAGGGCAAATGAGGGAAGGAACTGGAGGGGAGAACAGGGTGTTCTTGATCCAAATGCATCATGCACCCGTATGAATATTTAATATGATATCTTAAAAAAGGAAATATGTTTAAATAATTTTTAAAAAATGAACAATAAAAAAAGAGAAAACCTGACTATTGTTAGGTTTCAAAGAAACCTGGGACACATGGATAAGTGGGGTGCCTACTTAACATATCATGGCAGCTGGTCTCCCTAAGTCCCTACTCTCCACTAGTACCTGTTACAGTCCTCCTGGTTGGCATAGCCCATCCTCCCCTCCCCAGCCCGGGCTTTCTTCCCTTCCCCCAACTTCTCTTTTCTCCTATATAACTCAGCCATTTGGCAATGTGTTCTCTCCCTGTTTACTCCCCTCCACAATCGCCCTCCCCCTCCCTCTCCCCTCCCCATTTCCCTCTCCCCTCTCCTGGTTCTGTCTGCTGGCCATGTTCATCCTGGACTCTTCCAGATGCCTCTGGCTGTTCTCCCTCTCATATCTGAAACAAACCCTCTCCTCAACCATACCTTGGAGCGGACATCTCCTCATTTTTCATTCAGCCATCTGGCACCTTGGTCTTGGGCTTTCAGACTTCTGAACTGTAACAAATATTTGTTATTTCAGCTGCCCAGTTTACAGTGCTCTGTTTTAGCTGTCCAAACTAGGTCAGCAGCGATGACATCCACCTTTCAGGTGCTAACACAGACGCTCAGAGGGGGCTGCATGATCTTGTCACTCAGTTATCCTGAGCTCGTCCATGGGCAATGGAGAAAGCAGTACTATATGATAGCTTTGGATTCCCTCTAAATAATGCGGGTGCAAGTTAAGAAATCCTAGCATCCTAGAGGCTCTGTGCCAGGATTGCTCAGATCTGCCAAGGAGGTGGGGGCTCAGCAAAAGTAAAGAACTGAAGCTTCCCTAGATTTTTACCTGCACGTTTACATTTCTGTTGGCTTCGCACTTCTGTGTAAATCACTCCTTCTTTAGGGTCTATTTAGGAAGAAGGTAAAGTTTCAGAGGATAAGATGCCCACTGCCTTTTATCAGTCACCTTCCCCTCCTTGGCCGGTTTGTTCTCTGGAGGGATTACAGTCCTTACAGTCCCGTGTTCGTGTGTCGTGGTCGTCGTGGTCCATGCCCCCCCCCCTCCCCCCGCTTTACCAGCTTCCTGACCTTGTTCTAATATGCATCCTGTGGTTTCTGCGAAATCAGGGCCTGGAAGGCCCTTGCCCTCACCATTGCTGTATATTGATTGCAGTTCTATACAGGCTGGTATGTTGTGATAGGTGGGCTCTTGCGGTTCTGAGTATGAAGGGTTCCTTTAAGATATAGAAACACTCATATTTCTCAGAAAGCGAGACAGGAGATGATCATCCCTTTTACGGAGTTTTCATCCAATATTATTCCTTTTTTTCTAGATTTATGACTACATGATATGTAGGAGATGCCATGCTAATGTTTAGAAATACTTAGTTCTGCTCTGTTCCCATTTTATATGTGTAAACAGAGGGCAATCTATAAAGTTCTTGACAACAGCACTAAACCAGAAAGGAGAAGAGTCAAGACTTAAAACAGGCCTGAGGCCCTTCTCAGAGATATCAGGCTCAGACAAAGAAAGATTTGTAGGCCCCAAAGAACTCTGGGAGTTTGGACACGGCCACCATGGAAGGCTAATGACAGTTTGTGAACTGTCTTTGGATGGCTCAAGGTGAGCCTTCAGGATGCAAGATGGTGACCACTACTTGTTGAGATTGACTTCTCTAGGTGGGTGAGGGTACGTGACTCATCTTCTTGGCTGTCATTGCAATGGATTTTGATTAGGCTGGCCAAGCCCAGAGATTTCTAGGCCAATTAAGCTACACCATCCCAAGATACGGATGGATTCACTATCTATGTGGTAGGAGAAAAGAAACCAACAAATCACTTGCATGATTAATGTGAAAGAAACCAAGTTTGCAGAGGAACACCCGAAGCCGTTCTTCACCTTGACATCATCTAACACAGGGAATGTGTGTGAAACAAATATTAGGACTTACAAACGGGAGGGAAGGGGTTACAAAGACTGTGTACCATTCTGTCTTTTGGGTTCTAGCTCACTAGCCTCCTTCTATTCTTATGTGATCTCTCTCTCTTTCTTTTTTATATTTCCTTCCTTCCTCCCTCCCTTCTTCCCTCCTTCCCTACTTCCCTCTCTCTCTTTCCTTCTTTCTCTCTTTCTATAGATGATTTTTATTCCATGCTGCTCGACTTAAAAGGCTTGTCTTTTTTTCCATCTTTCCTTGTTGGTATCACCAGGATTTTCACCTAGCTTGTCTATGCTTGTCTCTTAAATTCTAATAAAATTGTTACTGAGCTTCCTTATGAGCCCATTTCTAAATTCTTTTATTACTGAGAATAAGAACCCCCAAAGGGAACCTCAGTTTCCCCGTTAACTGCCAAGTGGTCATTCAGAAAGCCAAACTAACAAGGAAGTGAATTAATAAATGAGAAGCAATTACCACTTGATGTGAGGAGGCCTAACTGTGTAGCTAAGGTGGAAGTTCTGGGAATTGGCATCCCAGGGGATGCCATCCCAGGGAGGGGCAGCATTGGTTGGATACAACTCACCTCAGCAACACATGTAGAAATTGTGATAATGAGATTCAAATTATTTTTTTTCTGTCCTATGGGTGTTTCATTGCTTCCAGAAATAATGCCAAGTTCTTACCTGGAGTCATCAAAGGCAGGCTTTCCCCCTGTAAAGGAAGACAATATGTTTTAGGAAGTGGGGGAGCTTTGTGGGGACTAGGAGGCAGCTCAGATAGGGCTCACACAGAGACTACCGGGATCTTCTGTTACTGGGATCTGAATCTTTGCTGATGGAGTGCCAGAGGAATAAAACCAATTGAATGATTGATGCTGGCCTTGAGTGAAAGCAGTCCCCTCAATCAATCCATACTCTATTAATCTGGATTTTAAATGACAATGGTCTTCAATGACTCTAAATAGTTTAATAGTCTCAGACAGGAAAACAGACTTGATCATTGATAAAAACGCTATGCATTTTAAAAATCAGAAAATGACCAAATCCTATTTGGGTCTGCTTTGATTTTCATCTCTAAGAGTCTTTTTCTTCTTCTCATTTATGAACACCCGGAGCCTCTGCCCTGAGGTTAGACAAATGGGATCTCATTGAGGCATGTTGCTCTGGATGCGGCTGTTGGAATAATTTTGTGTTTCGTAAAGATGACTTCTGAAGGACCCAGAGGGATGTGAGGGATCGTGCGATGGAGGAAGAGCTCATGAGAACCTACAGCTGTGGTCAGTGTGAGCATGCAGGAACAGAGATGTCTTGGGCATGATTAGGGAGCCACCTACCTGCTTTTCTAGAGAACCGACGGTAAAACAGTACTCCAGCAGCCGCACCAGCCATGATGAGCAGTCCCCCAGTGATTCCAGCGGCCACAGAAACACTTCTGTTCTTGGTCATGTCTGGGGGGCAGAGGATATTCAAGCATAAGGCCAGGAAGAAGTGTGGCTCTGAGTCTTAAAACTAGTGTTTTGGTATGAGGAAGGAGAGGAACCTTTGTGACTAGAAGTCCTGAGGCTTAGTAGTGACTGATGTAACACAGGAGAATGACTTGTTAGTGAAGAAACTTGTCTCAATGCCTCATCTTTGTGCCCAAGGAAAGGCCCAGGGTCAAGATAGATTGTGGCTGGAGAGAAGAAGCAGCCAACTGATGAGCTCTAAATTCCAAGGTGTTCTTTAAAGCCTCTCTCTCTTACGCCAATTAAGAACCACTTCAGAGTGTAACAATTTAGAGAGCCATCAGATCAAGATACTTGTCTTTGAGAAGCATTTCCTAGTCAGCCATCGTGAGCTCTGTGGCTGACTAGGAAGTGCATAAGACATTTATCAGTGATTTAAAAAAAAAAAAAAGTTACTTTCTTACTGTCCTGGGCCCTTAAGCCATTGTCAGCCTCACAGAAGAAGTTCCCAGAATGTTCTGCAGTCAGAGAGATGTTGATAGACACCCATCTTCCAGAGGCAGTGGAGATGTTCCCCAGGGTGACATTTTGTGATAAAATTGGTATAGGATTGGAGAAGAGCCTCTCAGAGCCTCAGAGTGAAGCCCCATCACATCACTCACCACAGCCTAGGCCCCAGAGACCCTGAGTGTGAGAACAGGGTGGGCAAGTCACTGGAATTGAATTAAAATAAAGCTTCAGTAGAAGAAGCTTCTGATTCTAACATACTTGTTACCTTTTTAAGGGACAAGTGGTAATATAAGCAAATAGAATAAATAAAAACATTTGATACATTTGAAAGCTAATTACTTTGACCTACAAATAGCTTTTCATGTACAAAAATACTCAATAGAACAGTGAAAAGTGTTATACAAATCACTGAAAATATTTGTCGACAAATATATGAGGCTCATCTTCATTATTAATTAAATGTACAATTAAATTCAGGCATAAACTACTATTCCTTTCAGGATTAAAAGATAATACTGATGAAGTCATGGTCATAATATTGATGAAGTTGTCACAATGCAAACTGAAGACATGTTTTCTTGAATGACAGCTTGACAATATCAACAAAATTAAAAGCACACATAAATTTGAGCCCACAATCTGCTTGGAAGACAAAGTAGGTTTAAAAAAAAAAAAAAAAAAAAAAAAAAAAAAAAAAGGTTATTTAGTGTTTCCTGAGGAATAAAGCTACCAACCCAGCTACAAGACCTGAGATCTACAATAGTGGCCTGCCTTCACGATGTGCTGGTACAGCAGTGGCATAAACTTTGTGGGAGTAACCAGCCACTGTCTGATTGGATTAAAGGCCCACTCCACGAAATAGGGCCCACTCAGTCCTTCTGTACTGGATCTGCCCCCCTGCTCCACAGCAGGTCTGGGCATTTCCTGTCAAACCTACTCCTCCTTCTCCTGACAATCCTCTTAGTTCTCAGATGCCCAACTCTCAGTGGGTCTTTATTTTCAGAGTTGTGGTGGCACTTCAAAATATAAACAACATTACACAAACATTCTCACTTCCCAAGACTGGAATAAATTATTGGTGAGTTCTGAGGAAGCTGAGAAGGCTACTAAAAATAATATAAAGCATTTTGCAGTCAGGAATACCTTTAGTATGGCTTTTCTCCCTCAGTTCCAGGGTCCCATCATAACCTAACCTTCAGGGTCTCTGAGCCCATCCTGCTCTGGTGGCTAAGAACCGCAGACTAGACAGGCCATGAACCTAGGGGAAAAACAATACTATCGTTCTGCTAAAGTAATACAGCAATAAATTGACTCCTAATGACATTCTACTGTACCCAAAGAGTAGTGCCTCCTTCATCCACCATCAGAGAAACTTCCTCTTGCAGTAGATGGGAACAAACACCTAGCACTACAACTGGTCCATGTGAAGAGAGTGAGAGATTTTGGAGCACCCATTCCTAAGTGGGATCTGTTCATTGTACCACTTAAGGCTCAGGGAGCTATGGAGAAGAGAAGGTAGAGAATTGTAAGAGCCAGAGGAGATTGGTGATACCAAGCAAGCAATGTCTTCTGGGCACAACAGAACTCATAAACAAGACTGTGATAACATGCACAGGGCCTCCATACGTTCAGGCCAGACAGGGTCCCACATTGAGAAAGGGCAAGTGGACACAGGCTTCTATCCCTGAGCAAGATGCCAACTCCAACTGACACCTGCTTGCAAAGGAAAAATTAGTTTCCTCCAATGGAGTCTCACTAGGTATATTAACCACTGTGGTAGCTTGGGTAAAAATGGCCCCGTAGGCTCATATATTTGAATGCTTCATCAGCAGAGAATGTTACTATTAGAAAGGATTAGGAAGATTAGGAGGTTGTGTGCCACTGGAATTAGAGGAAGCATGTCACTGGAGTTAGGCCAGAGATTCAGTGAGAACTGGCACTGGAGGTTTGATCTTTATCAAACAGTGGAAAGGCATGAAGATAGACTGAGATGGCCACCAGAGCGGTTCTTAGCCACCAGAGCAGGACGGAGGTTAGGTTATGATGGGACCCTGGAGCTGAGGGAGAAAAGCCATACTAAAGTATTCCTGACTGCAAAATGCTTTATATTATTTTTAGTGGCCTTCTCAGCTTCCTCAGAACTCACCAATAATTTATTCCAGTCTTGGGAAATGAGAATGTTGGTGTAATGTTGTATGTATTTTGAAGTGCCACCACAACTCTGAAAATAAAGACCCACTGAGAGCTGGGCATCTGAGAACTAAGAGGATTGTCAGGAGAAGGAGTAGGTTTGACAGGAAATGCCCAGACCTGCTGTGGAGCAGGGGGGCAGATCCAGTACAGAAGGACTGAGTGGGCTCCATTTCGTGGAGTAGGCCTTTAATCCAATCAGAGTGGGGCGGGATGGTTGCTGACTGGCACTTCAGTAGTTGAATTAATGGTGAATTTGGCTAGAGGATGGCAGGGGAGATAGAGACGAGCTAAGGAACGCCTGGGAAGGATCACCAATAGGACTGACTGTGAGGAGGGAGAGAAAGGTCAAGGAAGATCCCTGGGACTCTTCTCTACGTATCTGGATGAAAGAAAGTGTCCCACAGGCCAGAGACACCCTGAAGAAACACAAGCCAGAGTGGAATGTCAATAGTTCCCTTCTAGAGATGCCCAGTTGAGGAGCTTTCAAGAAGTGTGGGTTCTGGGAGGAAGGGGTTTCAGGGATACAAGTTCAGGACCATCACAGACAGCCAGGCCAGCTATGGATGATGGACATATATTCATCTAAAGAAATTGTACAGATACTGAGTACACTGACCTCCATGACTTCCCTTTTTACCTAACACTGTTGACCAGAATACAGTCTGTGTTTTGGGAAGCCTTTATGTTAGAGGATATTTTGGGTCACAATGGATGAAGAGGGGTGCTATCAGGCAAGAGACAGCTCATGGATGAAAGGTGCAAATTCTTCAGTCTGTAGAATCCAAAGCTCCCTATGGAGATTGTGTAGGCAGAAGGCTTGCTATGACATCACACTCTAGCTGCTTCTAGGCAAAATGCCCCAACCTTGCCTCCACCTCCTGGGCGTAGCAGATGGATGAAGCTCCTTGTACTGATAGTATGAACTTACCTGTGACACTCAGGGCCAGTGTATCGCTGCGCTGGGGCCCCTGGCCATTGTCAGCCTCACAGAAGAAGTTTCCAGAATGTTCAGCAGTTGCAGAAAAGCTGAAGGACCCACTTCCTCCAGAAGGGGCTGAGCTGCTCCCCAAGGTGACATTTTGGTGATAAAAGTGGTACAGGATTGGAGGAGAGCCTCCCAGGGCCTCACACTGAAGCTCTACCACATCACCCACCACAACCTGGGCCGCAGGGATCCTGAGTGTGAGGACAGGGCGAGACACTGGAACTAAGGGAGAGAATGAGTTAGTTCACACCAGTGTCTTTTTTTTTTTTTTTTTTAATGAAAAACCAATATATTAAAAAATAAACTAACATTGAGAAATTTTGTCATTTATTTTCATTTTCTAGAGTTTACATCTGTTGAGTATTTCACATCATTTCCCTCTGTTCCTTTCTTCCTTCCCTCCCCCCCCCTTTTTTTTTCTGAGATAGAGTCTGATTAGATATAGCCCAGGCTGGCCTTAGCTTGTAGTCCTTCCAAGTGCTGAGATTATAGCTCTGCA
The DNA here is from genome assembly GCA_033318265.1 of Phyllotis vaccarum. Classification (NCBI taxonomy): domain Eukaryota; kingdom Metazoa; phylum Chordata; class Mammalia; order Rodentia; family Cricetidae; genus Phyllotis; species Phyllotis vaccarum. The sequence goes on along the minus strand of JARWLC010000007.1, from coordinate 99,123,760 downwards.
CTACCAAACTGATCTTTTGCATCTTTCCTCTGTATGAGTAACACCCATATCAACACACAAACACATACATGAGATCACAATATCCACACTGGGTTATAACCTGCTTTCACCCTTAATGTGAAAACCCCAACTGAAGTATTGATTGTATTGAAGTTTTGAAAGTCTGATTGTGATAATTGATGTGGAGAGCCTAGTCCATGGTAGGAGTATCATGTCTGGGTAAGTGGTACTATGCTACTTAAGAAAGTAGGCTGAGCAAGTGGTAGAGAACACTCTTGCAAGCAGCATCCCTCTGCCTTGGCTTCCCTGGAGGATGAACTTTAGACTGTAAGCTGAAGTGAACCTATTCCTCCTCAAGTTGGTTTTGGTCAATGCTTTATCACAGTGATGAGATGCAGCAGCATCCCAGGGCAGTAGATTCTTGGTACTCAGTGTCAAGGGCAGCAGAGGTAGAAAAACACAGGAAGAAGATGTAATTGGAGGACTTAGGACTAGAGTAATGGAAACTTCTAGAGGGCATCAAAACCTCCTAAAAACAACAACTCTATTGTGAGAAGTCTTCTAGTTCTTCCCTAAACTGGCTATGCTGTCTTTCTTACTCTCAAGAGAGCCATTTTTCAACAATATGCTCTACTACTTTGAAAAACAACTGGATTTTTACTTTCTCCTAAACAAAGACCCAAGTACAAATAGAAGCAAATTTGTTCCTCCAGTGACTCCTCTGTGATTATTTTTATTTAACAAGTGACCTTGATAATGGTTCAAGCAAGATCTGTATGCGGAAGGGTTTTCATTTTGTATTGTTTTTTTATCTGAGGGATAGTACAACCAGAGGCGTCTGGCAGAGTTTAGAATGGGGACCGAATATGATAGGAACAAGACAGTAGAAACCAGAAAAAGGGTCAAAAGATGAGCTAGAGAGAGAGGGGCAAATGGGCCAAGGGAGGCCAAGAGCCAGAAGGGCAAAGAGAACCAAGAGACTCCTGGCCCAAATGGCAGGGTTATATAGGAATGAGAAACTGGGGGAAGGGAAGCCCAGGGGCTGGAGAAGTTCAGGGTAGGGGCAGGGTGACAAGAGTTAAGAGAGCCAGAATTCCAGCTGGGGACTTTGGAATGCAAATAGGCACCACAGTTAGCCATTTCCTGGGTGTCTTTTGGATCTGACACATCCTTCTGCCACCTTTCAATGAAGGTCTAGAAAATACAGAACACAAGCCCATTTGCCTAAATGGGCTTCTAGAAAGAGAATCATGAAAACGCTAGAAAATTCAGGAACACATTTCCCCCAGAAAGCTATTCCCTTTTTTTTTCTTTCAAATCTAGTCCTCCACCTACCCTATGTCTAGAGCTGTAATTGCTTGGAACTCTTTGGAAAAACTAAGGTCTGGTATAATTGTTTATGCCACTGCTCTGTAGAGAAGTTAGTGAGTGACTGTAGAGAAGTGGGTGTCTCTGTTGCTGAAGAGAGTTAGCTTGGGAACTAGTCATTACAGGGCACAAGGAAACGGTGTAGGATGAACATTTATTGAAAACTTTCGAGGCTTCTGAGCCCTGGCCTAACTTAGATAAGCCCTGGGGGTCAGTCAGTGAGTTGGCTGAGAAGGGAGCCTAGAGCATGTAGAAAATAAAGGTGTGTGTGTGTGTGTGTGTGTGTGTGTGTGTGTGTGTGTGTGTGTGTGTGTGTGTGTGTGTGTGTGTATGTGTGTGTGTGTGTGTGTGGTGGTGGTAGTGGTGGGCGCACAATTCTAAAAGGTTTGGTGAGAGGGAAATCTGTGAAGCATTGGAAATCAGCGGGAACCCAGATCTTACCAATGACAGAGATCCATACAGCTTCACTGCGCTGGGCCCCCAAGCCATTGTCAGCCGTGCAGGAGTAGTTTCCAGAACGCTCTGTGGTCATAGAGAAACTGAAGGATGCTCCTCCTTCTGTAAGCGTAGAGTTGATCTCCAGGAAGACATCCTCATAATAGAACTCATACTGGATACGCGGAGAACCCCTCTGAGATTTACAGTGAAGTGTTATCAAGTCTCCCTCAAGGGCCCGGGTCTTGCCAGTGCTTAGGGTGAGGACAGGCTGAGATACGGGGACTGGAGGAGAGAAAGGGTAGGCAGTTACTTCTGTCCCGCTCCGTAGATCTAATGCCTAGTTTCCAGTCTACCAGATCTTGGGACGTGTCATCAGCAGTCTCCTGACTTCAATACTGGTCTTTTATCTGTCCGTTTCCCATCTATCCTCTGGCTTTGTCCATCCTGGCCCCTTTGTTAGATGATTCACCTCCATTTTGCAGAAATGATACCTCGGGGTGGGGGGACTTGTATTTTGCTGCCACAGGACTGACACCCTTTCCCTGATCAAATCTTTGCTCCTTTGTGATCCATTTGCTTTCCTGAATTTCATGACTGTGACAGTTTCTGTTCTCCATTTCTGTACTTAGGGGAATGTCAGAGCTTTGCTCCAGGAGTTTTCCCTTTCTGAATTCACATGCTCTGCATGGTCCTTCCTTCTCCCTGGTACCCAGAATGATTCTCTCTGTTTACAAGTGAGGAGGTGAGCAGGGAGGGATAAGGTGTCACAGTGGATAGATGTACACACACACACACACACACACACACACACACACACACACACACACACACACACACACATCTTTATTTTCTGCCATAACCATGCTGGTCCTGCTCTAGGCTCCCTTCTCAGCCAACTCACTGACTGACCCTCAGGGCTTATCTAGGTTAGGCCAGGGCTCAGAAGCCTCCAAAGTTTTCAATAAGTGTTCATCTTACACCTGTTAGGAGCACGCAACCTGATCCTGATTCTGGAGGCTGCTGCTTACTTCTCACAGACAGTAGCTTCTCCTTGCTCCGTTGCCTGGGCATGGGAATAATATTTCAAATGTTCAGTGAACAGAGAGAAGAGTTGAGGTCTGAGGACCTTAGGATTTTAGTCTAGGTAAAAACAATAGATGGAGATTGGGCCAGAGGATTGGGCTCTCTGCCTTCTGGTGAAGCTCTACCACATTCTCCACAGTATCTCACTGTAGGAGCCTGAGGGTAGGCAAAGAGCATGTCACTGGGGCTTGAAGAAGCATCAGTGTGATCAGGGTGGTCCCTGAAAATTCTTATGCTTACAGTAAGGTTTGTCAGGACGCATCTCCCAAGATGAACTGGCTTTAGCACCCCATCTGTTCTTCCTTTATAAAGAGCCATTCCTTCCAACTAAGAAGGAATTTGTAATTTACAAAGAATGTATTCCTAATCCCTGAGCATTTTCTTCATCCTGACTCTCTGAGGGTCTCTACTGCCCTCAGCTCCTTCTATCTCTAAATCTTTCCTACTAGTCTTTGAGTATTGGCTGCTAGGTTATTCAGAATGTTAGAATGTCTCCTTCCAGTCACCTGTCTTGAGTCTCCACTAAGGTTCTCTGTGTGCAGTTTGGGGGATCCATTCCTCAGATGATGATGCCTGGCAACACGCACCTTTTATGGTAACAGGGACTGCCTTGCTGACAAAGCTTTGGCGACTGTTCTTGGCTTCACAGTAATAATCCCCTGAGTCATTGCTGCTCACTGTGGGGATGGTGAACTCTGCTTCTGAGGACTTAAGAATCTTCGCTTCTTTATTCAGCTTGTCCACTTTGTACCAGGAAAATTTGATGGGCCCACGGACTCCTTTTACTGAGCAGTTGAATAACAGCAACTGTCCTTCAAACACCGATGTTGAGGCTGGGACAATGTGTACTTGTAAATCTGCCAAAGTCCCTAAATAAATAAGATTGACATGTGTGGGACATTTGGTGATTGGATGCTTGTGGATGAGGGGTGGGGAAGAAAAGCCTGTTCTATTATGTGAGAAGTGGCCTGAGAGTAGAGTTCGGCTTCTCTCTGGGAAATGGGAAGAGGGCAGAGACTGTTTTGTCCCTGATGAAAAGACCCCATATTCTTCAATGGCCTTGTCAAGTATATGGACCAGGAATATACATTATTCTGCCCAAGCTGACCTTGTGTCTACCCATCTGAAAAGGCAAGTTCAGAGATGTCACCTCATGCTCTACACTTAGGAAAAGTGATGAGGGCATGAAGGGAAGAGGGAGACTTGGCATCAATTGTCCCCAGTAGAGGGACAGCAAAGCTGATTGGAAATGAGGCAGTGACGCAGGAGTAAGTTGGCTTTGAGTCAACACTTCCTAACTTCTCAGCATATCTGTCAGATGGACAAAGAGAGTCAGTACAGGACAGACTGACAAGGAAGGATTATCTGTTCTGGGAATGGTTTAGGCATACTGGTTTAGGGTAGTGCCTTTTGAATTATTCTCTGGTCTTAAAGAACAAAATATGATATTTGAATAGAGGGTGGCGAGCATGGATGGTTCCGCAATTCTGCTGAAGGAGAGACTGTGGCAACCACTGTGATACAACTGTTGGAGAACACCTTCTCTGATTTTCCTGAATTGTCCTTAAACCGGTAACCACCAGGAACACCCATTTCCTACAACTGAAGAGCAGATTGATAGAGTTTAATCAGTGTAGGAGAAACATTATTTTCTCAGGAATGAGAACAAATTCCTGGGTAATGCTTTCTCTCTTCTTCCCGCCTCACTCAGAATCTGGGTATTCTAGACTATGTGTCCCCGACTGTGTTCAACTAGATTTCCTGTGTGATGGACCAAATTCAGTCAGGCAAAGATATTGTCTACTGATCATGCTTAGGACTTATTTTTGAGCCTTAGGAAAAAGTGATAGTGTGTGCAAACCCATCTCTGAGGGTATCAAGATGGCTTTGTTTATTCCCCAAGACTTACTTCCTCCTTTGTCTCTATCAGGCACCTAGTATTCTAGAAACCTGTCTGTGTGGTTAAACAGAACATATATCCCAGTCAGAGGGCTACCCCATAGACCACAGCTTAGGACTATATAGCGCTGGAAAGAAAACACATCAGGGAGAGATACGAAGTGGTTTTATCTAAAGAAACCAAGAGGCAAAAAATTTTTTTTCTTGGTTCTAAGCTCAACAAGGATATCTAAATGAGTTGAATATTTTTCTCTCAGACAACTTCCATAGGCACAAGAAAATACTTCCTATAGAGAGGAGTGACTCAAACTGGTGTGTGCTCCTGTGTAACTTCCAGTTCACACCTGGGAAATCTCAGGATGATACTTACTCTGCACGGAAATTTTGGTTGCCAGGCTTTGTTTTCTTACATGGGTATTTATTGCTTCTGCCGTGCACTGGTACCATGTTGAATCTTCAGTCCGTATGTCAGGGATGTGTAACTCTGAGGAGCTGCTGCAGCCTGACCCCAGAGCCTTGAAATTTCTGAAGAAACAGAACTGGAGCTGGACATTTGACCTCTGTGGCGGGAGCTGAGTCTGACAGGTCAGGGTCACTGGGCTTCCGTCTATGGGTTGAGAGGGTCTGGCTGTCAGCACAGGTCGTGGGAATAACTCTAGAAAGGATCACAGTCATCCACCAAGGAGTTAAGTACTCTGCAGAAAACCCCTACTAATCCTCAGCACCAGCGTGTGGAGTGGCATCGCTCACCAAACACCAGCAAGAGAGAGGTGCCACTTTTGGTTACCAACATCTTTCCTTCCAAAAGACTGTTTTCTCTCGGTGACTTCCAGTCCACCCTTTCTTCCTATTCTGCCTCTACAACCATAGAAAGCCCGCCTCTGACTCATCTCTTCAGAACAAAGAAAGCTGTACCTTGGACATGGACTTTGACCTTATTGGACCATTTTGTGCTGGTAAACAGCCCCTTCTTAGAGCAGCGGAATTCATCGTTGTTCCTCAGATCTGTATGATGAATAAAGAGCTTCGAAGTTGGAACAGATAATTTCTGAGGAGAACCATTCTTGTAAAACGTCAGGGTCTCTGGTGCTATAGGTGTACTTTCGTGGCACCTCAGAACTACAAAGTCTCCTTCAAATATAGCAGGTGGAGTCTGCAGCACCAGTGGACCTGTGAAGCAGACCAGACCCATTGCTTAGCTCATTCCCTGTTTCTCCAATAGGGGGACCGTAATGAGCTGTATCTACTTGCTGGCTTGCCTCTCATTTGCCCAGTGCATTCTCAAGTCACATCACCACTGAAACTGATTTCCAGGATCCATGGTTTCCCCTCCATACCAGTAATTTAATGAAGTTTCCTGTTCACTTAAAGACCTTCATTTTGGGGTGTGTAGATCTGTAAGTTTCAGCAGGTAAATGTTCAAGGGAATCATTAGACCAAAGAGCATAACCCCCCCCCCCCTTTCTTTGCTAACAGTGTCTTTTCTTGCTCACTAAACCAAAGGCAATTATCACAAGGCTGACATTACTTCAATTTCAGAACAGGAGGTTTCAAGACCGAGCCCCTCTCCCTCCCTTTGTGAATCTATAAAAACCAATCCATCAATTTCTATCTAACATCTGTAAATATGAAAGTCCTCATGGCACTTATTATTTCTAATAAGCAAAATGGATTCAAGAACCATTAAAATAAATTGCTTCTCCATGATCACTTTATAAACACTCCATATTCTTAGGGCTCAAGAATCTCAAGTTTTGAGTCTGTAAATAAAGGGTAGGTCTCCAGTCTCTGTGTAGTCACAAAGATCTTTCTGATTCGGGCCAGACTTTAAGGACCATCAGGACAGAAGTGGGTGGGTGTGTTTGGCTCATCCAGCGCTAAATTAGCTGTTAGTAACAGTTAGGACCTTTTTATGCACTAGTTGAAGTTACTGCCTACTAGGTTGAATAGATTTTATACAGATAATTTTAATTTTATTAATTTTTTGGTTTAAATTTAAGTTAATTCGGTTCTAAACCTGGTTTTACACAGAGATCAAAATCTGTGTAACCATGGCATGAAATAGAATGGATTGTTCATTTGTGGTTAGTAGTAATTAAATCTATAGGAAAATTGGACTGGAATGGTATCTGAAGCTTTATTTTTCTTCTATCTCACCTTTATGAAAGTCTAAGCGCACAGGGATGCTTAGATGTAAGTCGTTGGCTTGGCATTGGTACTCTCCGGACACACGGACCTCTAAGATGTATCCTTGGATTTCTGTTAGTGTTTCTCTATTATGGTACCATTTTGTTTTCTGAGGTAAGTTAAAGCCAAATCCAGAGCAAACCAGAGTTACTGTCTCTCCTTGGAAAAAAGAGGTCCATGGAGGACTAACAGAAATCACAGATTCAGGTGCAGTTTCTGAGGATGAGAGAAAAGGAGTCTGTAACAGAGATGTTCACAGGACCTGGCTTTGGATCATTCCCAAGAGTCCCCCCCCTCCCCCACCGCTGCCAAAGTTCACTGATGGCTGAATGTAGTATGTTCATCCAGGAGCACCCACCACCCACAGGGGAGAGTAATTACCCATTAATGACAATGGGGGCAAAGACAGCAGGATTTCTTGGGACACCAATGGTTATCTAGCCTGCTTTGGAAGTGGGTCCTACATAAAACCACCTATTCCTTTGCCATCTCATCATTTATATGCCCACAAAGAACTACAGAATCATTAAAATCACAATTTTGAATTTTCTCTAAAAGAATAAAAAAAAATTATTATCAGATTCTGACACTAGAAAAGCCTGAGAGATCAATGCACTTAACTGTCTTATCTCACAGAAGATGATTTCAATAAAACCTTTCATCATTAGCTGTTAGAATAAGAAATAGTCATCCGCTGACACCCCCAGGGGAACTAGATAATGGCATGACTGGGTGGCCAGTTGTGGAGAGAAGGGGAGACTTCTTGGTATTACGTTGGACCCTCAAATATCCAAAACCCTCTTACACAGGAGATTGGTAATGAATCAGGACCGAGAAATTGTGTGTTTTAATGTTAACTTGCCACAAATTAGAATCACTTGAGTATGGAACTTCACTTCAAGAGCTGTCTGGGTTGTCTTGATTGATGTAAGAAGGCCCACTTTGATTGTGGATGGCATTCTGGGGTAGCAGCCCAGATGGAAATGGTATTTCAGAAGGAAGATCATCTGCGTTTGGATTCTTGGCCCTCCCTCTGCTTGGATTTGTCCTGCTGCTGCTGCTTCCTTTGCTAACAGCAGAACCAACATTCTAAGCTTTTGTTGTAGACTAGGGACCACAGCCTCCAGGAACCTTCTAGACTCTGGGTACCAGATTAGGACTGCTGAGGAACCCTGCCTTATAGATTGAATAAGTGCTGATTCCCTCATCCCAGTGAGGGACAGGCATTCTGGGACTCGACTCTGTAACTTCGGAGTTCTCAGCTTCTAAGGTGTGATTTAGCTGTCGTTACTATTTTAAAGCACACTTAATAAAGTCTGAGATGTATAATTCTAGTCCTCTAGAGAACCTTAAACACTCTACATTTTCCCTTGGAAGTCTCCAACTAGCAAACACTCTTGCTTCCCATGCACTTCCTGCATGATTTTCCTCTTAACGGAGTGAGGGGATAATGCTTCAGTAGGCATGCCTGGAGAGCAATGTTTCATAGTTTTCCTAGTTGTCTGATTAGAGAGGAACCCTTCACATTTGCAGCAGAGGCAAAGATGATTTTCATTGCTAAGTGGGGTCCATTGGCAATAGAATTCAAGGTCCCCCCTTCCCCTGCATTCACCATCTCACCCAGGGATTGCAACATCAAGATGCTCTGGCGTGGAGCAGTGTTAAGGGGCCAGCCATCACTTTTAAGTCTCTATTGCCCTCAGCAGGAAAATATGAGACGTTAGGGAGAAGCTCCTTACCAAGGACTCACAGAGCAGAAGACAGAACTCACCATATCGTCCTCTGACGGAAACTGGGAACAAAACAAGCAGTAAAAACCAAGAGTTAGAGATGAAAGCTCAGAGTGGGGACCGTCCCCCCCCTCGCCTTATTTGAAAAGATAATATATTTCCATATCCATATTACTACTTCTCATTAAAAGTTCATTTATAAAGATGTCTACAATTGTTTGTCAGATGTCTATGAATATGAAGAGATTGATCATAAACTTGAAAGATACATTTTAGAACGTTACTTTCTGGCAAAAAGTATAATAATGGAGGTGGGTGCAAGGGTAGCAGTTCACATGGGATAGCCAGCTTAATGTGTGTGTGGCTGGGGGAGGGGGGAGAGAAGGAGAGAGAGAGAGAATGAGTGAGAGAGAGAGAGCACCCATGCATGCATGCTTGCTAAGGAGGTGGGAATGCCGTGGATAATACTTGAAGGAAAATATGACCAAGAACACAGGAACCTCCAAGTGGAGGTTAAAAACTGTGTCTGGCATAAGAGCACAGAGGGTGATCATGTTCAGATGTAGCCTGAGCAGCTCCGGTGGTGGCTGGAGAAAGATTGGTTAAGGAGGAATGCAGGGCCAGGTGAGCAGCTCCAGTTTTCCTGTAGAAGCCATGAGGAGCCATAGAAAGAGCTCAAGGGATGTGAAGTCAGAACTTGAAGCTCTGCTAGAGTGTTCTGGCAGAGAGAAGCCCTCCGCAGAGAAGATGGGAAACATCGTAGCCGGGTGATGTGATGTTCAGAGTGTTAATCTCAGTTGTGCGTATGCTTACTGCTCACTTGGAAGGCCCTCTCTATTGGAAGGCCTGCCCTAGAATGGAAGAGCTGTGAGCTCTTTTGAATAACGAATCAGTTAACAAACATACCAGGCTAGGAGCACCAGAAACAGATCAGGTGGAGACCCAGAAATAAGAGAAAGGTGGGAAGTCAGCAGTTTTATTAATTTATAAATTATCCAGAAAAAGAATGGATTTGATTCTTTTACTTGACTTTTCTTGAGTACCAGGCATTTACTGGGCAATGCAATGAAAATCCAGTTGTGAGTGAAAGACACACAACCCCTGTCTACCTAGAGAAGATGAAAGCATGATTTAAACCCATATGTTTTATCGAGACCAAATGATTAATCTCCATTACCCTCATATCATGGTCATTATGGCTTTGTATTCGAGGGATTTCTACTTGGGATGCAATTACACATGTCATTTCATGCAATCTTGTCAGGAATACTATAACTTAGGCACCATTTTATATATAAGAAAGCTGTATAACTTAAAGAAATGTGCAATATCTTTAGCCATTGGGGAAATGCAAGTCAAAACTACGTTGGGATTCCATCTTACACCGTCAGAATGGCTAAGATCAATAAAGCAAGTGGCAAGGACGTGGGGTAGGTGGAAGACTCCTCATTGCTAGTGGGAGGTACAAACTTGTAGAGCTGCTACTATGAAAATCAGTGTGGCAGTTCCTCAGGATGGGAGTCAATTTACCTCAATATCCCTTTATACCACTTTTGGCCATATACCCAAAGTATGCTTCAGCACACCACAGAGACACTTGCATGTTCAATGCTGATCTAGTCACAATAGTTAGAAACTCGAAACAGTTTAGACACTTCTTAGCAGAAGAATGGATAAAGAGAATGTGGTATGTTTGCACAATGAAATATTACTCAGTCATTAAAATCAAGAACAAAACCAAAACACAACAAAAAAAACACATCATGAAATTTGCAGGCAAATAGATAGAACTAGAAAAAAAAAAACCAAAACCATCCTGAGTAAGGTAACCCAGACCCAGAAAGATAAATATGGTATGTATTCACTAATATGTGGATATTAGCTGCTAAGTCAGTGATAACCAAGCTACAGTCTGTAGAACCACAGTATGTAGGTATAGAGTAAGGGACCAGAGGAGACAGATGATATCTCCGGACAGTTATAGATGGATGGAAGGGGCCTGGAGTGGGAGGATCAAGTGGGCAGGGAGAGGATGGAATACAGGGAGAGACAGCTAAAATTAAGTGGAACTTTAGGGGAAGTATGGAAACCTAATTCAGTAGAAACTTCCCAAAATATATATATGTATATGGAGGCAGTCGTAAAGAAATTACCAAATAATTTGGTAATTATTTAGCCTTTACTCCTATGTTCTAGTGTTTTTGGTACAGAAGCCTGCTTTTTTCTAATGAGAATCAGAAAGAGAGTGAATTCCCATGGTGGGGAGGAACAGGGAGGGGTAGAGGGAGGGAAACCATAATGAAGAAGATTATGTGAGAAAATAACTTGTTTTCAATAAAGAAAAAAAAAAAAAACAAACAAGCAAGCTGGCTAGTATATGGAAACACAGTTTTGAATTGAAACTCTGATCCCCCATCCTATGCATCGAATTGACATTCCCTTCCCCTGCCCTGCCCTCTCCTTCCCTCCCCTGCCCTGCCCTCCCCTCCCCTGCCTCTCTTGTGCCAGATATACTTCTATTTCTGAGATAATAGTTCAATGCAGCTATGGGGTCCTTACCCACTCACTGCTCAGTCCCCGAGTCAGGAGCTGTTTATCAGTGGTTTGTGTGTAGATACTTATCTGCCCTTGCTATCCCCTGAGACTTGGTTTAACTGGAATTGTGTTCCCCCCTGTTTCTTGTACTCTGGCTGTGTGGAGATCTCTTCTTTGTGGGCCCCAAACAGCCCATCATCCGCAGCATTGCGTACAATGTTGCACCTAAGGGCTCTAAGATTGTTTTGAATAGGTGGCCTCACATTTAATTCTAATATTTAAAATGTAATGATAAGCAAATGCTTTGTAGGTATGAACAGACAGACATGCATGCATATCTGTCAGCAGTGGCACAGCCACCTGCTGTAGGCCCCATCCCTTCCTGCTTTACCATGTGTCCACATCTGACTTCCAGTGTTCTCACTGGGCCCAGTCTGTCTGTGGCTGGCACAAATGTCCAGAAGGAGCTATCTTCCATGTGACACCCTTGTTATCTCATAAGACCAGGAATAGCCCGTCACACGAGGGATTCAAATATAGCTCTCATTTGAATAAAAGAGTGTGAACAGACATGTGTGATTCGTTTTCTGTGCTCCATAAAGTATCTTTTAAAGGGAAAAAAGGCAATTATTTAAATAATTAAATAATAATAATTATTATTTAATGATTGCTTTAACTATTGTTACCGCTTCCTTCCCTGTCGATTGAAGGGTTTTCTTTCCATCTTTCCATCAGCTCAGGAGAGGAAATCCGGAGCTGTGCAGGAAAGTTTGGGAATACAGCCTCACATGGGGAAACTCAGGAGATGACAGGGCCTGCTGTGGAGAGAGATGGATGCTGCCCCACCCACTCCAGACCCATACTGAGGCATCTACTCACTCACAACCAGTAGAATCAGCCATGAGGAGACGGAAGGAGGCATTTCCTCACAAGCAGCGTGGGCTCCTGATCGTGCTTTTTCCCAGAAGTCAGTACACAGCTCACACCAGCTCCAGTGAGAATATCTGGGAAACCGTTCTTCTGAAACAGCAAGAGTGCATTTTCAATCAAAAAAAGGAAGTAAGAACGCCTAAATTTAACTATTAACTAGTTTCCTCCCCTACAGCCGAAGTGAAAAAGTTAGTTGTTAAAAACCACGTGCTCCCAACTTCACATATCTGCTGTTGGGAAATTACCTTAAGGAAATTACAAGAAGATAGTTTTATGAAAGATGTCTATCACTCATCACTGGCTGAGCAGGGAAGCATCATACATGATTATGGGGTTGTACCATGACACCATTAATGGTGAAGTGAAGCTACCTGCATGCAAAGGGTGAGAATATCTGGTGGGAGAGAGAGCATGGGGTATGGATTGGTATTTGTAGTGTGTCCTTTATGGAGTAGAGGTAAGAAATGGAATATATGTGTTTATGAAAAACTCTAAGGATACATTTTCCTCAGAGAGTGCACAAAATCAATAGTTGTGTTTGAGAAGTTAAGGGGGAGGTAGGCATTCCATTATGTCTTTCTGTACTGTTTTTTTTTCCTTCAAAATATTATGCAAGTGGATTGCTCTTAAATTTAAATTAGATTTTTTTTCTTAAAAGTTGACCTTCCAGTCTGACAGTAGGTCAACAAAGTTCCCTGATATAAGAAGGTAGTTTTTTTTTTCCTTCTTTTTTTTACAGACGAAGTTTCTTTTAGGACTCAGATCCTGGTCTTCCCCCAGACATAATTAATGTCATATTTATCAATGTCTTAGGCATTTATGTCACATCAATCTCATCGTGCCCTGAGAAAAACATACAGGGATAAGCAGATTAATCTGCCCCAGTTCAGAAGGAGAGTCTCAAAGGAAAGAGTGTTAATACATTTTTGGGGCTGAGAACATTTTGCATGTCTCCTGTGGATATACACACCTATTTCTACTGGACGTACACTTGGAGGTGGAATTCCTGGCTTGTAGATGATGTAAAACTGTATCCAGAGAGTGCTGAAAGCTTACTTTTTGTAGCAAGCTTTCTTTTGGGCTACTAACTAGCTGCCAAATCATGACAGAGACTTACTATTAGTTATAAATTCTCGGCCTTAGCTTAAGCTTGTCCCGCTCACTCTTTTAACTTATTTTAACCGTAGGTCTTCATCTATGTTTTACCTGGGGCTTTTTATCTTTTTTTTCATCTTGTCCGTTCCACTTTCACTGCTTCCTCAGTGTTTGGCTGGCTGCTGGCCCAGGTGTCTGTCTCCCTCTCTTTCTCTCTCAAGCCTAGATTCCTCCTCCTTATTCCTCCTCTGACTTTCTGAATTGGCCACTCAACTTTTTGTTAGAACCGTCAGGTGCCTTAGGCAGGCAAAGCAGCACATCTTTACACCATTAAACCAATGTAACACATCTTTACATAGTTAAAGAAATATTCTGTAATAACTTTCTAATATGACCGAGTTAGCACTCCACCGGCAGCATACGAGAACCTCATTGCTCTACCACCTCAGCAGATATTACGCTCATTTTAGACATTTGATGAATTATGAATTCCTAACTTTTTCATATTGTATAGTTTATTATTTTTTGAGATAGAGTCTTACTATATATCTCTAGCTGACCTGAAATTTATGCTGTAGACCAGGCTGGCCTTGAACTCATAGAGATCTACCTGTCTTAGTCTCCCAAATTCTGGGATGAAATGTGTGAACCGCTATATCTAAAAGATTTTGTCATATTTAAATGTTATTTTAGATTACTTTTTAAATGTGAAGTATTTGTTCAAATCTCTCAGTCTTTCTTTTAGGACATATGTGTGAAATGTCTCTGGCTCCTCATCTTGGTCATCGGTAGTGCCTTCTTATGAATTACTGTTTCAGTGTTGGTATAGAACAGATCTGTTACAACGAGGTTTCTGGCCTGGACTAGGCTCACTTTTTGGACCTTCCCTCTACCGTTTATCTGGACTAGCAATCTCAAAGTCCCAGTGAAACACACAGACACTCATATTAACTTCATGTTGTTTGGCCTATGGCTCAGGTACATTGCTAGGTAGCTCTTTTGTCTTAACTCATTTCCATTAATCTGTCTTGCCATGTGGCCCATGGCTCACCTGTGTTTTTAATATGTTGTTTCTTTGGACATTTGGCTTGATCTCCCTCTGATGCTGCCCCCTTCCTACCTATGCTCTTGTCTCTGTCTACGGTGTTCGCCAAGGGTCAAAACAGCTCTTTTATTTAAAGATTGATATTCACAGCATACAGAAAGACATTCCCACATCACCTACCCATTTCTGTCTAATAAAAAAGGAAGGTTTCAATTTTAACATAGCAAAATTACATATAACAAAATAGCTATCAAGTCAGAATTACAGTTACAATAGCAAGTCTGTTTGTATTCAGCAAAATTAAAGAAAATACTCTTATCATCTCTTATCTTTGTGAATCTAAAGTTTTATATCCAATATACCTTTTAAAATAACTAAGAAAAACTATACCTATAACTATCTAATCTTCAACTACATCAAAGACCACAGAAGGAAATAATATTTACCCAAGTAAACAGGAAGTGCAAGCAACTTCCAAAATCTAGAAACGACAGAGATGACACCTCTCTGCCTGGACAGTCACCTTTATAGAGTTGGGGCATCCATCTTCAGCCTACAGGCCCAGAGTCTCTGGCACATCTTTCAGTGAAGCAGGAAATCTGAAGGACTGCTCTCTCTCTCTCTCTCTCTCTCTCTCTCTCTCTCTCTCTCTCTCTCTCTCTCTCTCTCTCCAGGTCCATTCTGGTATAGTTCATCAATTGCTTTTCTTTGAGTCCTGAAGAATGTCTGACAGTTTTCTCTTCAAAGCAGGAACCTGAAGGACCATCTCGGCTTGTTCTGTCAAAGTTCAGAGGTCACTTTCCTATGGAACCTGCATGTCCAGTTTAAACAGCATACTGTCAAGCAGTCAATACAAGAACAGGTTCTTGTCCAGTGGTTAACCATTGCCATAAAGAAAGTTTCTTTGATGCCCATTTTTCTCTTGAAGTAGATTGGTGCTGCTAGGAACGGATCTGTCTCACTGTCCAGAAAAGTCTTAAGTTCTTAAAATATTTTAAATACCATGTTCTGTAGGTCTTAGAAGTGTTTGAAGATAACCTATCTAGTGGAAATATGTCTTTGTCTACTTAAAAATCTAACTAACATGATTATAAGTTTGGTTATCATAGGTGACTATTAATCTGCACTTTGTAATTATACATTACAATTTTAAATGAGTTACATAAACATCATACCTTAAACAAGAGTAGAAAAGTAAATACAGCATAACAAAATTGACCTTAAATACATCTGCCTTTCTCTTTATGGCTAGAGATTTTTACAACCCTTTCATATATATGCCAAAGTCATGAGGGTACTCTCAGCTTGTCTCTAGATAGCTATAATATCATTATAAGCTAATTTTCATGTGTATCATAAATGAACATGTTTGTTCACATTTAGTGCATGGAATTTGTCCCACAGCTTTATAAAGCATTGCATAATTGGTTATATGGATTGTGAGAACTTTGGCATCAGCAAAATGTTTTTGAATGTATATTGACTCCAAATCAATTCAAAACAAACATATAATGAATACAGAGCATTTTTGGCAGTGCATGCCTGTGTTGCACGATGCAGCCTTGGTGCTGAACATACAACCCACATATTTTACATGGCGAATGCCACCGTTCCTCTAAGTACCAACATGCTCTTCCTGGAGCTCATATAGACTGTTATGTGTTATAGCTGCAGTGGCTTTACTGTACATAAGTGATGGTTTAATCGTGGCAAACAGAGACATTTTCCTACTATCCTTCTTCAGCATATGTCAGGTTTGCACTATACTATTTTGGGAAGCTTACCCATATTTAAATATGTGCGAGAAAAACAAACAAATATAAACCCAAAGCTGTTTAAAGGAGCTGGCAAGTGGCTCTGTGGAGGGAGGCACTCACACCCAATTTGAAGAGCTATTGAATCCATGAGAACCATGTAGTAGAAGGAGATACCAACCCCTGCTGGCTGCCCTGTGGCCTCCGTGTATGCTCCTTGGCCCCCAGAAGTAAATACATATTTTTAAAATGGCTGTTTGAGTTGCTGATTCATTGAATGAATATCTGCTTGGGATCAGTACAGGATTTCCAGGTTCTGAATTGGCACCAAAATACTTCTGACATTTTGAACAACATAGTTATGTGAAGCAGTGTTTTCTACATTGATGATTATGAAGTTATTAACAAGCTCTGAAAAATATTGAATGTGTGTGAATATTCAGCCAAGAGGTAATTCTTTATGTAAAAACAAACAAGCATACCCTTCTCATTGTTATTCAAATTTGCTTTAATTGTTAGTAAATGGGAAAATAAATAAATGGTATAAAATAGTATGTAAAAGAATTATTTTAAAAGTATTTTTTTAATGATTTATTACCAGTAAATGTTTGACATATATATTAGGCTTAAACACCTAATACCTGAAGTCATGAGTAAACAAAGCTTAAGAAGCCATGCTTTGGATTTGCTGAAATTTGATCCACTCTATAACCTGGGTTCTTTTAGATTTGTCAAATGCACAATCCTACTACCCGTGAATACTGACAATTTTATTTGTTATGTTTTAAATAGTTAAACTCCCTTTCTCTCTGAGTATCACCCTAAGATCAGCCTGGTGCTGAAGCAGTGCACCAGGCATCCTTTTTGCTTCATAGGGAAAGCTCTTACTAAATACGATGTTTTCTAAAAGTGTTGTTGGCAGATTCTCTTCATTAGCTTGAGTAAGTTTCCTTCTGTACTGAATTCAGTTATTGTTTTCTTCTGTAAAGGTTGTTGAGGGTATTAGTTACCCTTACACTGGGATTGATGGAGACAACTTGGAAATAAAAGCGACAGACATCTCCAGAAGCAGGATTGTCCCTTTAATCAGAACTGAAGGGCTGCAATCTCTGTGGGAGTAGAGACTGTCCAAGCGGCAGGGGGTTTTATAGTGCAGAAAAGGTCTGGGATGGAAGAGTCTGCCTGCAGGTCAGTTCCGAGATTCCCCGTGGTGGGTGTTCGCCCCTTCCAGAGGCTTCCTAACAGCCCCCAGATGCTACAGTAAGCTTTCTCATCCAGAGCACCTGAGGCTTTTAGGTCAGTAACCCTGCAGCAGCCTTTCTCCTTGCTGAGGCCAAGACCTGACAGAAGCAACTTCAAGAGTTTAAGGGGATTCACACCTTGTGGGGAAGGAGTTGGAGCGGGATGGCCTTGGTCCTGCAGTTCTGAAGAACCCATGGTTTGAGTACACAGCCTTAGTGTGTTTGGGTAGCAGTGCTTCAGCTTGGGGTTCTGGGTTACAGTCCTCAAAGATCTGCCCCACAAAGTGATGCCTCTCCCTCACTTTGTCACCTATATTGAAGATTTCCACACCCTCTCCCAATCCTGTTACCAGCTGAGGATACATGTCTGAATACCTCAGCCAGTGAGAGGCATTTCACATCCATACCACAGCATTTTGATCAACATTTTCCCACCAGATTAAGTATATTGTCATCTATTTTTAGTTCACTAAGAGTTTTTTTTATTTTCCTAACTGCTGGATACTGAGTTTTTGTTAACATCAGTTTTGCATTTATGCTATGACTACTTGATTCTTCTTTTTTCTTGCCAATATGGCAAATAACACTGAAAATTACAAATGTAAGGTCAACTCTGCACTGAGCTTGTTTGTGATAGATCTACTGAACTTGCTTCTAGGAACGATGAACCTATATTTCACCTCCTTATTAATTCTCCCATCAAAATTATAGTGGTCTCATAAAATAGGGATTTTTTTTTGGTATTCTCTATAAGAGATTATAAATATTTGGACAATTTTGCTGTTTAACCTAACTAGTCTTTTATTTCCTTGGTCTGGAGCTAGGGAGAATAATTTATTACAGATATGTAACTTAAAACTAATATGGGCTTATTTAGATACCTTATTTGTTTTTGTGTATGTTTGGTAAATTGTGTCTTTCCAGGATTTTGCTTGTTTGTGTCTCCAAATTGCAGCACAGTTTACAGTGTCCTGCTGTGTCCCCCAGTGTCTGTGAGGTTGGCAGCAGCTCACAGGACACAGCAGGACTTCCCCTTTTTACTCCTAGCTCAAAATCTGCTTTTGCCCCTAGCCAGTCTCTGTAGGGATTCTTCAATTGAATTAGCTTTCTCAAAGAAACTCTGGCATTGTGGTTTTTCTCTGCTGTGTATTCATCAGAAATTCATTCATTAATTTCTTATCTTTGTTGTTGCTTTTAATTTTTTCCTTTTAAAATTTAATTTGCTTTTTAAAGAACATCATATAGAGGCATTTACCTCTTTGTTTTTAAAATTTATTTTCTTTTCTGATATATTCACTTGTGCTATACTATATTTATTTATTTTTTTGTCTAAGTGTGATTTTGAGCTGTAGTACATCAGTTTTGAGATGTCAAATTTCTATAGTAATTTTCTTCAAAATACTTTAAATTTTATTCAGATTTCCTTTTGGTCAATGGGATAATTTGAATAACATTGTTTCACTTCTTTCTTTCATTTGAGACAGGGTTTCTCTGCGTAACTGTCCTGGCTGTCCTGGAACTCATTCTATAGACCAGACTGGTCTGGAACTCACCTGCCTCTGCCTCCCGAGTGCTGGGGAGTAAGGGTGTGAGCCACTGCCTGGCCTATTGTTTCATTTGGTAACTCTTAGGAACCTCTTCATTTTATTATTGATTTTTAGTTCAATTTCACTGTGGTCTGAGAACACATTTTACAATTTCGGTGTATGAGTTTATCCAAGTCTGCTTTATGGACTAGCACACAGTCAGAACTTCTAAATCTTCTGTATTTGCTTTAGAAGGACGTGGATTAAGAATGGGGCAAAATTTCATTTGTCAATCATCTTACCACACATATTGTGCATGACATTGTTTCAATATCCTGTACTCAGTCTGATTTCTTTTTTTTACTTTCAATCAATTACTGAGAAAATTATGTTAAAGCTTTTTAACGTAATTATGGATTTTTCTTTTGTTTTAAAATTTGAAGTTATTTAGTGAAATGTGATGTCACTTAAAATAGTTATCTCTCATGAAGGCTTGACATGTTCTTTTTGTTGTTTATTTTTGAGATTATAATTTAATCAAAATGTTTCTCCCTTCCCCTTTTCCCTCCAAACACTTGCGTCTCTCTGATGGCAGCTACCTCACCCACACCTTCCACTGTGGTCCTGTCCTCCTACACCGTTTCAAACCTACAAGACAGAGAATTCTGTAGAGAGCCGCGTGGCTGCACCTTAAAGATGGTGCTGCCTTCCGCCTTCCACCTGAGAGCTCTCTGAGATAAACAACTCATTTGGCTAAGGCTAAGCTCGTGGCTTGCTTCCAGGTGTGGCTTGCTTCCGTGCACCTGGATCTATTGGCATGGCCCACGTGGCGCCCCGTGACTAGCAGTCCAGAGGGTATATAGCTGGGAGCGGGTTTTCCCCAGTAGGAGAGGCAGTAGCAGAGGCAGAAGAAGTTTCAAGGTCCTGAATAAACCACTGAAAGAAGAGTCTGGTGTTGCGTCGTCCTTGCGGGTGAGGGTGCGCGCAACAAGTGGTGGCCTGTACGGGGAGAATGTGACAGAATTCTATGTCCTCATACATCCCCATCAATTAAACACATATCAAATCAAAGAGTAAAGAATGTTAGGATACTGTTCTAGCCTCTGAAACTACGCCCTGCCCTGAGTTCTGATGTCAAGCCCCATTTAAGAAGAATTTCTACAGCTGACAAATCTCTTGCTTTTTCCCTCCTGGGAGCTCGCTCTCTCTCTCTCTCTCTCTCTCTCTCTCTCTCTCTCTCTCTCTCTCTCTCTCTCTCTCTCTCTCTCTCTCTCTCTCTCTCCCTCTCCCTCTCCTTCTCTCTCTCCATCTCCCTCCCTCCCTTCCTCCCTCCCTCACTGTTAATAACCAAGTCCTTCTATATAAAAGCAGTCTAGGTGTCTCCTGATGTGTTGTTGCCCGTGGCCTCTCTCGCTGCGCCTCCTACCTACCGTCCAGCATCCACGGGGCATGAGGCCTCTCTACCCTCAGACATCCTCCAGCTAACTGGGTAAACTCGTTATAGTAACATACCAGATCAAACATGATCCCAACCCATGGCCTCCTTTTCCATTAATTGTTATGGCATGCAATATGTATTTGTATATACATATATATATTCCTAAATACAACCTGTTGAGTCCATATAATGTTACTTGTATGTGTGCTTTCAGGGCTGACCATTTAGCACTGGACACCAAATTGGTGTGTTCTTCCTGGGGGCACCTCCTCCTCCAGCCCTCCTTGGTTGCTCATAGTTGTTTGCATAGGGCTGAGGCCTCCTGGGCTTCTCCCATCCAATCTGGGATGTCTATTGGTGTCACCCTTGTTCAGATCATGCTTCAGTGGTCATGTTGGTGAGACTTTCTGAATGTGACTTCTCATTACTAGGAGACACAACCTCACAACCAAGTCCCTGATCACCCGGCTCTTACAATCTTTCTGCCATGTTCCCTGAGTCTTAGGTGTGGTAGTATTTTGGAGATATACTTACCGGGTATGGGCTCTTCAGTGCTGCATTTTGATTGGCTGTGGTTTGCTGTAGTGATCTCTATTGCAAAGAGAAGTTTCCTTGATGTGGAGTAAAGACTACTCTTATCAGTTGGGTATACAGGATAAATATGTAAAGATTATTCTTAGAGATTATACTGCTTTAGTGAATTAGTGGTCATAGATTCTCCTCCTATAGCCCCAATTTCACTAGCACTGAGTAGCTAGGTTTTCAGTACCGGACATCGTCTTCCTATTGTTGAGTAAGTCTCAAATCCAATGAGAGAGCTGTTGGTTACTGCCAAGGTATGTGAGTCAATACTGCACCCACAGATATTATTCCATGCTGGTCATAGCTGAGTAGGACTGTTGGTCACCTCCTTCCTTTGGAAGTTTGCATGGCGCCTTCTGGTGTTATGAAAGCTAGTCCTCAGAGGGGGTGCATTTCCAGATTAAGGACCATTAAGTCCTGTGAGCTCTGTGTCTGAAGAACATGGTTTCTTCAGCAATAGGGACTTAACTTGTACCTCTGGGGGACAACCAAGGGTAATAACAGTAGGCTGTACATTTTGGGAACCTCTTTGGCAGCCCTGGACAATAACTCATAAAGGTCTTCTCATGTCTGGTAATAGGGGTTTTGTTAGATGGTTTTTGACTCTTGGAGGGAGCAACATCTGCCAAGTGATAAGTTAATTAAAACTATATATGTATATTTATACACTGAATAACATGCACTATAGGTTAAGTAAATAGTTAGCAGTATAATTTTTTGTAGCTTTTCCAGACATATTTTTATTTACCTGCCTGACTTTTCCTGTATTTACTTCCCTTCCTTCCCATTTTCCTGATCTGGTTGCTATAACTTCTTACTCGCTATCAGGTGTCCATCAATCTTTGCTATTCTAGCAGGCGTGAGATAAAAATCTCAGAGTTGCTTTGGTTTGTATTTCACTAATTGCTAGGGATGATGGATAATTTTTGAGATATTTTTAAACCATTTTACTTCTTTTGAGAGCTCTCTATGTATGTCCCAGGTCTGTTTTTGATAGGGATATTTGTTTTGTTTATTTAATCTTTCTTTTTGAGTTACTTGTATATTTTGGGTACTAATCCTCTGTCAGATGTACAGCTGGCAAAGATTCTCTCCCATTCCGTGGGCTTCCTCCTCACCCGGCTGATTGTTTCCTTAGCTGTGCAGATCCTTTGGAGTTTTATGAAGTCCCAAATATCAATTGTTGGCATTGATCCTTGATCAAATGGAGTCCTGTTCAGGAAGTCCTTTCCAGCATCTATATATCATGTAGAGTACTGTTTATATTTTCTTCTAATAGTTTCATATTTAGGTCTTTAATCCGCTTGTCATTAGTTTTTATGCAAGGTCTAATTTTATTTTTCTACAGATCGACAAGCAGTTTTCTCAACATCGTTTGTTAAAGATTCTTTTCTTCAGCTTATGGCTTCTTTGTCAAATATTAGCTGGCTGAAGTTCTGTGTACTCATGCTTATGACTTTGATTTTGTCCCATTGCTCATATGTCTGTTTTTGGGCCAATACTATATTGTTTTGAATTACTTTGGCTTTGTCATACATCTTAATACCTGCAATGGTAATCCCTGAAGTCTTGTTATTTTTGGTCAGGATTTTTTTTTTTTTGTCTGTCTGAGGTCTTCTATTGTTTCATATGAATTTTAGGATAGTTTTTTGTTTTTTTTTTGTTTTTTTTTCCTATTGATGTGAAGAGTGAGATGAGATTTTGGATTTGGATTGCCTTGATTCTGTAAATCGCTTTTGGTCAGATGGCCATTTTCACAATGTTAATTTTTCCACTCCATGGGCATGAAATGTCTCATATCTAGTGTCTTTTTCTATGCATTTCTTAGGGAGCTTAAAGTTTTCATTGTAGAAGTCCTTCTTTCCCTTAGATATTTTATTTTCTTCGAGCTGTTGTGAACTGGAGTGTGTTCGTGAGTTGGTTTGTTGCTTCTGAGGATGGTTTGACTTCTCTCCTATTTACACCCTTTAATTTCCTTCTCTGGCCTCATCGCTCAGCCAGTCCCTCTGGCACAATGCTGGAACAGAGCGGGGAAGTGGACACTATCTCATTCCTCATGTCAGTGAGATTGCTTCAAGTTTTTCTACATTTAGGATGACATTGGCCATGAGTTTCTCATACACAGCTTTTGTTGTGCTGTATGATCCCTCAAGTCCTGCGATCCTAGACTTTTATCATGAAGGCATGCTGGATTTTTTTTCAAAAGCGTTTCCTGCATCTACTGAGATGATCATGTGATTTTTGTCTTTAAGTCCATTTATGTGGTTAGTGGTTGACTTGCCTATGAACCATCCCTGCATTTCATAGATAAAGCCAACTTGGTCATGGTGGATAACCTTTCTGAAGTATGTCTTTTTCTCTTTTCAAATATTTTATTGAGTATTTTTGCATCTATAGTTATTAGTCATATTGGCTTGTAATTCTCTCTCTTTTTCACTCCCTCCCTCCTTCCCTCTCATCCTTCCTCCCTTCTACAGTTTGAGGAAGACTAGTCTTTGAGCATCTGGTAGAATTCTGCTGACTCCATATGACCCTGTTGTTCTTTTGGCTGAAAGGCTTTTTATTACCGGTTCAATCTCTTTCCTTGTTATGGGTCTCTTCAGGTTATTGACTTCTGCTTTGGTTTAATTTTGGTGGTTTAGCTGAATCAAGAAATTCGTCTATTTTTTAAGATTTTTCCAACTTAATGGATACATTTTTTAATTTATTTTAAAATTTTAAACACAATTATCTTTTGATTCTTTAAAAATTTCACATCACACAACCCAGTTTCATATTACATACTCCCAGGCTCTTCTAATTCGCCCCTCACCCCTGCAGTATGACTCCCCAAATTAACTATAAACAAAACAAAACAAAATAAACAAAACCCCACCTTGCTTCTCCATTTTTCCAACACTTCTTCATTCACCCTGGTGGCATGGGAAGCTGCGGTGTGTCACGTAGTATATACTCCCTTTGGTCCAATCATTGCAATGAGCCATTGGTCTTAGAATACAGGTTTAAAAAAAATATTCCCTTGTAATATTCTGAATTTCTTTGGTGTCTTTTGTACTGTTTCCCTGTTCATTCTTGACTCTGTTCTTTAGGTTCCTTTTCTCTTTCTTTTGGTTAGTTGGGCCAGGGCTCTGTCAACTTTATTTAACTGCTCAAAAGAACTTTTTACGTTTGCTGATTCTTTGCATTGTTTTTTTTTCTTGTTTCTATTTTGTTGATTTTTTTTTTTTTATCATTCCTTGATATTGACAGCGTTTGGATTTGTTTTATTCTTATCTTTTCAAAGTATTCAGTTTCATCATGAAGGCATTTATATTTATGCTTCCTGATGTTTTAGTTTAGAACTATACATTTTCTCGTAGGAAGTTTGGTTGTGTTGTGTTTTCATTTTTATGCAGTTTCAGGATTGGTGTCTTATTTTTGTCTTGATTTCTTCTTTGACTAACACATCATATGTAATAGTTTAGTTATTTAATCTCTACCAGTTTGCATATTTTCTCGAGGTATATTTTTGTTGTCAATTTTAGATTTTATTGCGTTGTCAGATAGGAACAAGCAGTGATTTCAATCTTTTTGAATATGTAAAGATTTGTTTCGAGTCTTAACATATGGTCTGTTTTTGAAAAGCTTCCATGTTCTGCTGAGTAAACTGTGCTGGGTATAATATTCTGTAAATATTGATTAAGTCTTTTGATGTATGATGTCAATTAATTCTGATATTTATTTATTTATTTATTTCCAGATGACCTGTTATTGGAGAAAGTGTGGTGTTGAAATCACCTATTAATTGGTTGATGCTAATCTGTGGCTTTAAATCCTATAGTAGATTTTTTTTAAAATTAAATTATGTGCCCCTGAATTTGGCGTATTCATATTTAGAATAGTAACATCTTCTGAAATAACTGTTCACTTGAATAAAGTGTTATCCTTTGTCTCTTTGTGTTAGATTTAATTCAAAGTCTATTTATATTAGGACAGTGATGCCTGCTTACTCCCTGGTCCCATTTGATTGAAAACTTTTATCCATCTTTTTTCTCTCAGCTGGTATCTCTTTAAAATCAAAATGTATTTTATATGGACAACAATTAGATAGATTTTGCTTCTTAATCCATCTGTCAGTGCGTGTTTTTTGGTTGGAGAATTGGAGCCATTGATATGTGAAATTATTACTGAAATGTGTGCATTGATTTTGAGCATTATGTTATTTACTTTTTGGTATTTTTGTTTGTATTCTCAATAGTATTTTATATTTTAATTATTATGCCCTTGTATTTCTTTCCACCATCTC
This sequence comes from Phyllotis vaccarum, assembly GCA_033318265.1. NCBI lineage: Eukaryota > Metazoa > Chordata > Mammalia > Rodentia > Cricetidae > Phyllotis > Phyllotis vaccarum. Next base: position 99,098,624 of record JARWLC010000007.1, on the reverse strand, counting down.
TCTGCTATGCTCATTCTTTACTTTACCCTGAAATAATGATTCCTGTATTTTCCTTAGGTTTGGTTTGTAGGATACAGTTTATAAAAAAAGATTTATTTGTTCATGTATTTTATGTATATGTGTGCTCTATCTCCATTCATACAAGAAGAAGGAATCTGATTCCCTTACAAGTAATTGTGAGCTACTATGTGGTTGCTGGGAATTGAACTCAGGACCTCTGGAAGAAGAGCCAAGTGCTCTTAACCAGTGAGCCGTCTCTCTAGTCCCATAGATGTAATTTTTTGCAGGCTATTTATACTGTGGAAAAAATTCTTTTTCCTTCAATCATGCAGATAGTTTTGCTGGGTATATTATTTAGGCTGCTGCCATTGTCTTTTAGTACTTGAAATGCATTGCTCCAGTCTTCTGGCCTCCAAATTTTCTGCTGAGTTTTCTCAAAGCCTTTAATATAATATTCCCTCTTTGTTGTATGTGGCTAGTGTTTTGATTATTATGTGTCATGGCGGAATTTCTCTCCTGGTCCTATCTATTAGATGTTCTGTATGCTTCTTGTGTTCTGATAGTCATTGTTCTTTAAGTTGGGTAAATTTTCTTGTATGGTTTTGATGGAAATATTTTCTGTTCCTTTGACCTGGGTTTTTTTTTTTAATCCTTTCTCTGTTTATATTGTTCATAGATTTTTGTATACTTGCATAGATTTTCTTGATATTTAGTACCTGGACTCTTTTATTTGTAACATTTTTTTTTGACTGAGATTTCTCTCTTCTACTGTGTCTTCTGAGCCTGGGAGTCTCTGTTCATGTCTTGTACTCTCTTGGTGGAACTTATCTCTGAGGTTTTTGTTTAATTTTCTACATTTTTCATTTACAGTCTTATTTAAGCTTAGGTTTTCTTCACTGACTCTGTTTCTCTGTCAATTCTATGGCCATGATATGCACTATTTTCTTCATCTCATCCCACTGTTTTCACAGACTTCATTAAGAGATTTATTGACATCTTCTTCAGGGCCCTTGAACGTATTCATAATTGATTTTTGTCTTATGCTTTAGTTATATTCCATTTTCAGGGCCTACTGTAGTAGTGCTCTGCATTCTGGTAGAAGCATAGCATCTAGAATGTTAAAGCTTGTGTCTCTGGCTGGTGTACAGTCATCTGGAGTTGGATGTGGACGTGATTCTGAATATTAACATTTGGTCTTCCCACTTGTTACCTGGGTGTTCTTTTGGTTTTTGTTTTTGTTTTTGTTTTTTTTTTTTTTTTCTGCCTGTTTTCTTTGTTTGGGACAGGGCCTCACTATGTAGCTCTGGATGCCCTGGAATTTACTATGTAGACCAGATTGACCTTGATCACAGAGATATGCCTGCCTTTGCCGCCTGAGTGCTGGGATGTTACCCTGGCCATGTAGGGGTGTTCTGTTCCTTTGTTTCTGTTGCCCTCTCTGAATCTTAGGGATGTGTGGTGTTATGTGGAATCCCCGGTACAGAGAGCTTCTGCAGGTCAGTGGATGGTAGAAAGAACTGATGATGGCCTAGGAGAAAATACTGAGACGGGCTTGAGAAGAATCTAAGGGGGGTCCTGTTCACATGTAGAGGCAGGGTCCCTCAGGAGTGTAGGTGTAGTAGAGAAGGGGTTCCTGTAAGCAGGCCACAGTAACCTAGAGAGAAAATGAGAGCACTGGGGACTCTGGGCCGGAAGCAAGAGCTAGAGTCTGCAGTGAATGAGTTGGGGTAGCAAGAGGGACACCTGTAAGCATGTTGTTCCAGGGTTGAAGGTGGGAACGGGATAGGTTGTAATGGAGACAGGAAGGATAGTATGAACCATCTATCTTCATTTCAGCCCAGGTGGCCACTGGGAGGGCCATGGAGAATGTGTTTCTAGGTGCCGGAAGTTGACACAAAGAAATGGAAATGGGCTAGAAGGAGACAAAGAGAATTTGAGGGAAGGAGAAAAGCTGGGTCTGTACCGAGATTTGGTGGAGTCCCGGGGAATGGAGGTAGGGTTGGAGGAGAGGCACCCGTAAGCAGATGCTGTAGGGCTGGGAATGAGACCGGTGAGATTGTAATGGAGGACAGGAAGGAGGAGGGGACCCGGCTACCTGATTCCGAGTTTGGTGTGGCCCCTAGAGACCCTAGGTAGAAAGTGTTTCTGGGTATGGGTGACTGACACAAAGAAATGGGAATGGTCTATGGGAATGGTCTGGAAGGGAGGTCTGAGAGGGTCCATGTGAAGAAGGAAAACTAGGTTAGCCCCAATGCTTGGTAAAATGGAGGTAGGGCAGGAGGAGAGACACTGATAAGGAGGCTGTTACTGGGCAGGAGAGAGACTTTGCTGGAATCTTCTTTGAGCAACACGAGAAGATTTATCAACACCTACTGGATAAACTGGGTGTAGTGACACAAACTTTAATCCCAGCATTCTGGAGGCAGAGGCAGGCAGGTCTCTGAGCTGAGAGCTCCTCTCATTGCCCAACCTTCCAGGCCACCATGAACTGTATCCCCTGAAATCAAGAACAAAGATATATAGGGTCCTCACCCCTTAGGAGGTTCCTTTCCCAGTATGTCATCGCTGCAGTGAGAAAAACATAATAGACATATCCTCTGAATACAGATGTCCAGATAGACCTGCCTTATATAGAAAGTCGGGGGATTCTGGACAAGCTGGAAGTTGGTAGATAATAGAGATGACTGACAGCCTCAAGAAGCTGCACTTTCCTCTGGAAACAGAACTTGCTTTCTTTGCATAAAGAAGACAGTATTATTCTGAGAAGTACTGCCATAAAGAGATGCCTCATTCCTAAACAGTCACTGAGTATTCGGGAGGAAAGGGAATTTTCCCATCAGCCCTTTCTTATTCACTGATAAGTATTTGTAGGACGTATATAGTGTTAACAAATGAAATACATAATTTTTAAAAAATGTAGCATTTTCATCGTTCGAATAAGAAAAACGTGTATGTGTTTATAAGCTACAATATAAGAATCGTCTCATTACGCTGATTCCATGCTCTTGCACTGAGAGGTCACATCAGCACAGGAAAGTAGACAGGTGAGCTGCAATTTTCACACTCGTATTTAAAAATTGTATTTTTTTGAAAATGACATTAAAGAGCAAATTAAAGATGTCAGAGAAGAGTGCACAGAGGGAAGACGCTTCTGCCTTCTGCTTGTCTGTCTTGAGTTTTGAACAGGGAGCATGTCCTTTTATCTTGCACTAGCCAGTTTTGCAGGTAATTTTAGTCTCTCTTTTGAGGTTCTTGGGCAGATTTCTGGCTTTTTGAATAGCTGTGCTATTAGAGAAGGACCCTTTGCAGACGAGCTGACGTTTGTTTCTAATGGAAATCCTAATATTTAAGCCAGAAAAAGAAAATAACCCAGAAGCCACTGGCTCGAGGCTTTCTTCTTCCCCACAGCTCATGTAAATATTTGGGGTGTTACTTTTCCATGCCTCTGGGAAGTCTGATGACCCAATGTACTTTTGCATAAACATGGATGCTATATTTATCTTGGGGTTCCTCTTTCTGTGGCTTTTGAACTAACATTTGGGTCGGGGCTATCTTTACATCTTAGCACTGTGTGCTTTGTTGTTTAGCAAGAATCTGGGATGGAGTTGTTGCGAGCTAAAGGAGGTTGATATGGGAGAGGAGGGCCATGAAATATACAGGCTGCACAGATTGTGGAGATCACACAAGGAAACCATGGCTTGATTCGAAAGTGACACCAAAAAGTTGCAAAAGTAAACCAAAAAGTAATGACCCTTTTAAAAGGAAAAGATTAGATCACAAAGTGACGGTCTCCAGGGAAAGAAAGTTGGAGAGAACCTCAGAGTTCTTAGAAATTGTCTTGGGAGCGTATTTAGAACATGAGACTTCGGTGAATAAAATGCACAATGGAGACCGGTTGTAGAGGACTGTGAAGTGGCCCCTTTGCTCTACCCATCTGGGGTATCATTGTTCCCCAGCTGCCCTAGACTGGGAGGCATCTGGACTTCCTCTTTTACCTCACATCACCAGCGGTTTTCTCTAAGCTTTCTTTGAGTTGAATATCACACCCTCTCATCTAGCACACCCGTGGCTCTGGTGTCTTGTCCCCCTAACCTAGATGGCAGTGACAGCAGTCTACTCTCTCTATCCCACTTACCTGGTGTCATCACTCTACAGGCCCAGACAGGCCTTCTGGACAGCAAACTGAGCATTTAGCTTTAAGAAAATGGTGACTCCTGTATTTTTAAGATACAGCTCCCGAGCACAGCCCCAGAGTTTCCATGTTTCTGATCTTTCTGGACTGAGTGGTTTCCAGGAAAACTTATTTTCTTACACAAATACACGACTAAAATTCTTCTGATTTCCTGAACACATGTGCTTTCTAGCCAACTTGCATTGTGTCTACGTTTACAGCTTCGTTTCTTCCCCCTTCTGCTCCTTTTTGCCTTCTCTCCCCACTACTTCCTAATTATTATATTTGTTAAATGTTTCTATGTTCTGTGTATTGCATGTAAGATTGCATACATTCTGTACACGTTTCTGAATTCAAGCTAATTGAATTCTTTAGCCATCCCAATTTGTCATAGCTGGAATGTAGATCAAAGAGCGCAAATAACCGCTAAGGTCACATAGTTTAGTGTGAGCTGAATTTGAGTGTAGATTTTCCTGGTTCCACATGTGAACACTGTTTCTGTGAGAGATACACTCCTGGAAAAATATCCCTGAAACGTCATAGTGGCTGGAAAGGATGCTGCCCAGACCTGCAGCCTTTGCTTCATGGGCCATAACTAGATCATCTCCTACCCCGGGACTAGAGGGGAAGTGTGATGGAGTGCTGGCTGATGGAATATAAAGGAATGAATGCATACCACGTTCAGGGCTGGCTCCACAGCCTCTTCTGACTCTGCTCTTCCAGAGAACTTGGGAGCCTGAAGATGGTGGCATTGTGGTATAGAAGAAGGCTGGTGCCTCTCTAACCCTGGAACAACAGATGGTAGTTTGGGAAGCCCCAAGATCTCTGGGATCATCTGTTAGACCTGTAACAATACACAGGCTAATGCTGCTTCCACAGTACATGGACGTTATCTCTTCTACCATGTGACTTTGGAAAGTTCTGAGAATAGACCCCTATTTTGTGTTTAATATACTAAGTATTCAATAAACATTATCTTACAAAATATGAATGGGGCAATACTAATATTAGAGTATATATAAAAGAGTCACCTTATCGGTTACAGTCACTGCCTGCACATGCTGCTTAACTCACTATTGTTGGTTTAGTGGCTGACATGTATTCGCCTCTGGAAGACATGCTGGAGACATAATCGTGCACAAGGCAGGTTCAAGCCCCTGTCCTCACAGAGATTAATTTCAGGTAGCATAATCAACATAAAATCGTCAGAGGGCGAGACCTGCTCAGAGAAATATGGAAACCCCGAAGGATGGCACACACGATGAACAAAAATTGGTGGAAACAGAAACACTCACAGCAAAAGCAGCATTGGAATAGTGACGGGAACTAGAAAAGCGCCATCGATAGGTGTTAGGGGTGAGAATTACTAACAACAGAAGAATAAATACAGAATCCAGATTCCACTTTGATACATTTCCCCTCTCTTCAGTTTTTACTAGTTACACCAAAGGTGTGCATACACACATGCATGCACACACACACCCACTCACTGAAATACATACTTTAAAAGAATTCTGTAGCCAATACTGAAAAGTGTCTACTTAAAAACATAATCCAACTTCCTTTTTAGAGGGATTTCTTGCTGAGGAAGGCGAGGTCTTTCCACGTAGCCTCTCCTCCACCGAAAAGACCACCTTCATGACTGAGCTGCAGGCTTGTGTAATAAGTTGTGGCCTCATGAGTCTCCGGGAAGCTGGGCGATAGAGCTGCACCGATTTAATCTTCTGAGTTTTAGTCTTGGTCCATCAGCTCCTAGGTTGATGACAGCCACAGCAGCCTTTTGATCTGAGAGCATTAAGATGGAGCTGTAAGGCTCTGGAACCAGCTTGCCAGCTCCATTTGTTTCTCGGAGTTGCACTTGGAGACCAGTTTGGTGCTGAACTCTCTAGTCTCCCTCCTGATACCCTGCACTAAATCTTTTCACAAATGAGCTAGAGTGAACTCAGTTGTCTACAATGAAGCCTGATGAACAGCGTGTTAATGGGTGTCCACCAGAGAAAACTACCCAGAAACAGATTTAAGCCAATAGAAAGTCTTTATTACGTGGCTAGAGATTACACTGGGTGTTTGGGATCCTGAAGCCCTAATCTTTTCCGAAGATGAGCTTTTGAGCAAAATCCACACCCTGGGTTAACATATGTCAGTTAATAAAAACAGTTAGCCAGAAGCAGAACCTATAAAAGCCAAAAATCAAGGTTAGTACATTTAGAGACTTTCCCGGAACTATGGACTTTGATGGATTGGTGCTATCTGTGTGCTGAATTTTATGGCCTAAATGGTACTTTCATCATGGAGTCAGTTGTGCTAAGGTCTGGGGGCCTATTAAAGTCTGGGAGTCAGTTACATTCCCCACTGCTCTTAATGAATCAAATCATGGCCTCTTGCTGGTAACTGGCCATATAGTTTAAGGTTCAGGGCCCTTCTGCTAATTCAATAAAAATAAGGATTAAAGGCCCAACCATTATTGATAGCTGAGTAGTTAGGGGAACAAGAGAACAGAGATCAGTACCAATTATTTGACTTACGTTTTCTCTCTCTACTTTTGAGGTTTTCCCCAACCATGGCTAGATTTAAAAAAAATTATTCCTAATTAGTGATCATAGAAGCAACATGTTTCCCCAGAGCCATATATAGTCTCCCTGCCTCATGACAAGTCTAAACCTCTGCAAGGGAATCTAACTGTTGTTTTAATTATGAAAAAGATTTTTTTAATTCTATAGGACCCGATCAACTTTTCTACCTAGTTTTATTATATATATATATATATATATTTAAAGGTTTGATCTTCCGTGATAAAGGCTGATGTGATGTGCCTACGGCTGTTGAGCCAAATATGCCTGCTCTGATCAGTAGGATGAAGATGGGTAGCGCTCCATTTTTCTTTGCAGTCTACGGTCCACATTAAAATGCGTTTTCCCTTCTTCCCCCTTATATAGATACACCTGGGGCAGAATGTGTACTAAGGGGCAGAAGAGGGATTTTCCAGTTTGGGAAACACCAGAAGAGGCACATTTATTCAAGCTGTTAGTACACGCCCACTAATAGTCTCAGGGGCCTGGTAATGCTGCTGTTGTCGGGATGAGTTAAGCCACGAGGCAGGAATGCAGGCATCAGAATAAGGGCAGGTGCCTAGGTTAAAGGTTTTGGATATTAAACAACTTTTACTCCCTTTTAACGTTAATTCACTCCTAGCTGCAATGAGTTTTGTTAGTCATTCAGCAGTCTGGTTAGTTCCTATCCCTATGTAGTACAGGGCTGAGAGTCCAAGCACAACCGCCAATCCTGCCTGATTTCAGGCTGGGAGTGGTTAATAAGCAGTAGACTTGTCAAGAGTGGAAAATAGCGATGGGGGTCCCTCAGCTTTCTGGACGTCGGGAGATTCGACTCTGGCCATGTTAAGTGCTTTAGAGGGGAGAGCTGGTTGATGCCTTGGCACGGGGTAGAAGATTGTTAGGACCCTAGGCTCCGGGGTCCTGTGGAGGTGGTTTCTTCTGGATAGTAAATCTATCCCCAGGGTCCCTTCTTGTGGCATGGAGTCTGATCCCCCAAGTTCTCTCTGTTTTTCAAAGGCAAGACTTTCAGAGAAGGGCAGGTCTCACATGGATATCAACCATCCACGGCATGTCAAGCTACAGTGAGACTGGTCGCTTCCTCTTCTATGAAGGCGGGGTGAGGCGATCTGGAGGGAGGAAAGGGCCCTGAAAGCGGGTAACAGAGTCACGGACAGCACCTGCTCCCTCTGTTAGGAGCCCCACAAGAAGACCAAGTTATATAACTGTAACATATATGCAGAGGGCCCGGGTCAGTCCCACGCAGGCCCCCTGGTTGTCAGTCCAATCTCTGTGAGCCTGTATGAGCCCAGGTTAGTTGATTCTGTGGGTTTTCCTGTGGTGTCTTTGACCCCTCTGGCTTCTACAATCCTTTCTCTGCAGACCTCCCCAAGCACTGCCTAATGTTTGGCTATTGGTTATTTGTATCTGTTTCTATCAGTTGCTGGGTGAAGCCTCTCTGATGGCAGTTGTGCTAGGCATAAATCTACCAGTATAGCAGAATATTATTAGGAATTATTTCATTGGCCCCAGTCATGCTTGGTTCTGTTTTAGGTCTCTGGATATCCAGCCTCTGGGTCTTGGCTTCCATGCAATGTCAAGGGTGAGCTCCCTTTCATGACATAAGTCTCAAGATGGACCAGTCATCGCTGGCCAGAATCCTTTTAAAGAAATTTTAGACGTACCATTTTATGACCATTTGATTACATTTTACAATTGCATATTCCTTGGGAGGGGGCTTTGTTTCTACATGTTTGTGTTCCTCTGTGTATTACCAGAAAGCCTCTGTTTTACAACCCCAGTTTTTGCAATGGAAACTTCCTTGTTCTTGGTAACTAGAGGGCCCAGCTTCAGGGCATGTACAAAACTGTAAACTCTATATTTTCTATCAGAATATAAAAGTCCCACATCTTTCCATTTTCTGATACAACCAAACACCTAAACTGAGTATCACCGAGCAAAGGTCAAGATGGAATATGGGTTGCTGGTTGATAATCATGCTGGCCACCATCTCCTCCGTAACTATCTTTCTCCCTTCCAAGGTCCAGGCCCAAGAGTGGAAGGGCCTGGAGCCTGATAAAAAACCTTAATTTTAGTGTATCTATAGTCCAGAGATGGTCCATTTGGCACTACTGTTTATGGCTTTTACTCTCTTGATCTGGGTGTGGTGGATCCATGGCATAATGCCAGCTATGTTCATGGCTGTGGGTGTAGCCAGAAGTCTCTCTGTCCTGCCCAGCCATTTGCACAGCTGTTTAGTCCCAAATAATCTCACAAAGGCTGGGATTAATTATAAAACGTTGGGCTTATCACTTGCTAACTCTTAAACTAGCCCATGATTCTCAGCTTGTTTAACCACTTGGGCTTGTACCTTTTCCCAGAGCAGCGTTCTCATCCTCTCTCCTCTACATCTGCTCTTCTTCTTCCCAGAATTCTCCTCATCTTGTTGCCCTGTATCTACTGCCTGTCTAGCTATTTGACTAATCAGCATCTTATTAAACCTATAGGAGTGACGAATATTTGACGATGTACAAGAGCATAGTCCCACAGCATGTAGGAGTGGAGAGATCCAGGTTGGATCCAGTGCCCTTCAGCTATGACCCATAATGTATTACTGGTCTCAAAAGGAGAAACTGGTGGTGGTGGTCAGCTGGGTCTCTGATAGTCCAACGAACGGCCTTTATGGAGGATCTGCAGTGATTTGAGAAAGGGATGGTTAGAGAGTTTTGCCAACTGCTGGTCTCTGAGCTGGGAAGCAGTTGGGGAAGCCTAATCTCCTAACAGGTAAGTTCATCTCTATATGGAGTGCAGAGGGCCTAAAAGAAGGCAAAGGAAGTACTGTGCAGCTCCCACATACCTGGTCTTATCTTTCATCCTGTGGCATCATGGATGAGCACCTGCAGGTCATCATCAGGCAAGGGGGTAGCAGGACGGATGCCTGTGAGTTTCTCAAACAGGACCTGAGGGAGGTCCAGGAGTAGGGCTGGGTACTGGGTCACACAGGCATTAGACAGCCAGTGTTCTGGTGTTCCCGAGAGAAGGTCCTCAAGGGCATGAGGTGCTGTGACTATAAGATCCTGACCCAGAGTTAACTTTTAAAAAATATTATTAGACTGACTGTAGCTGTCATAGTTCTTAGACAGATAGGCTATCTTATAGCTATGGGATCTAAATGATGGGTATGTTACAGGACTTTTCCATGGCCCCAAAGTTCGAGTTAAAACTCCTTGTTAATTTTTTTTTTTTTTTTTTTTTTTGTGGACAGATGAAACATCTTGAGATATCTGGAGCCCAAGTCAGAGCTCTTTTTAAAGCTTCAAATGCCTTTTGTTATTCCCAGTCCTGATTAGGGGCTCAGCGCTCCCTTTGTGTTGGTGTATAGAGGCCTTGCTATTTCTGAAAACGTTGGTATCAAGAGGCAGCAATACACAGCTGGATGTAGAAACTCTCAAACCTGTCTCTTCGTCTTTGGAGCTGGGGTCTGAGGGATGGCAGCAATCTTATGCTGAGACAGTCTCCTTTGACCTCATAGTCAAGACAGGAAGCTTCTGATAAACAAAGTCTGGCTTCTCTAGCTGACATTCTGTATGAAGCCTAAGGTCATAGTTTCTTTCATAGTTTAGTTTTAGAGGCTAAGAAGAGGTCACCTGCATATTGTAAGAGTCCAGGGAAAGCTCTGACAAAGGGCGGGAGGTTAAATCCTTGGGCAACCTTAATGTGGGAATGCCTTTCTGTATGCTGTGAATCTCAATCTTTAAATAAAGGAGCTGTTTTGGGCCATGACAGGCACCATAGAAGTAGGAGGAGAAGTCAGAGCATAGGTAGGAAAGGAAGGGCAGAGTCAGAGGCAGATGGAGCAAGCCGCCCAAGGAGCAACATGTAAGGAACACAGGTGAGCCATGGGCCACGTGGCAGACAGATTAATAGAAATGGGTTGATTTAAGATTTAAGAGCAAGCTAACAATGTGCCTGAACCATAGGCCAAACAGCATAAAGTTATTATAATCATCAGAGTCATTTCTAAGGGCCTGAGTGGCAGGTGGCTAGGTGGCTAAGGGGTCTGGTGTGACAGGTCTGTGGGTCTGGGCCTCTGGCCACCCGGGACCAAGAAACCACATTGCAACACAACCTGGTCCAGTTAAGTTGCCCACTTTAAGCTCCCTCGGGATCTGATCATTTAAAAGCAAAGATGGGTTGACTCACCTCTGACAAAAGGCTAAAAGAATGCATCTTTCAACTCCAAGAGACTGTACACCTTTTCTCTGCAAGAACCAGATTCATGAGAACCAGAGGTCCCAATTTTTTTCATAGGCAGGAGAGGTATATTATAGAGTGATTGGCAGGTCACTAGGATGCCTTTCTTATCAGTATTCTATTTCTGTGAAGAGACATCATGGCCACAGCAACTAAAGAATGCATTTAATTGAGGCTGGCTTGCAGTTTCAGAGTTTGGTCCATTTTCATCATGTCAGGGAACATGGTGGCATGCAGGCAGAGGTACTTGAGAGGCTTTTATGCGAATCCACGGGCATCAGGAATAGAAAGTTCCTAGGTCTGGCTTGGGTTTTTGAGAATGCCAAAGCTCACTCCAAGTGATAGCTTCTTCTAACAAGGCCATACCTTCTAATCCTGCTACTTCCTGATGATGAAGCATTCGAATGCTTGAGTCTATTGGGGCCATTCTTAGTCAAACTGCTCCATGGCTGTCTCTCCAGGACATGCAATATGGATTGCAATTTTACTTTTTGTTTCCAGGACTGATGAATATTGATGGGGTTATCTGAACTGGTTAGTTGAAACATTACAGAACTAGATGTTGAGTTAGTACTGGGGGTGTTGGTTTTGTCCATATCCCCGGGAATCCTTATTGTAAATCTAAGAATTAGTCTAATTGGATCTTTTGATTGGGGGCAGGATTTTCATCTAGGAGATATTCTTCAGACAAAGGGTAAGACAAACACCAAAATCTTTCTGGGTATCTGTAAGTCTAACCGCGTCTCATCATCAGAGAAGGCTTCCAGTTATGCAAAATGTCTTGTCTCAATCAGCTTTCTGTGGTTAAATATCTTTCGAGCTACCTCTAGAAACTGAAATCTGTTTATATCTTTAATTTTTAAAAACTTTTATAGATTAAAAAAATATCTGGAGCTAATTGGGCAACAAAGAACATCTTTTTAGCCCCTGTTTTTAATTCTTCTGAAAAGGACCTAGCAAAAATTATTTAAAGTCTTCTAGGTTAGTGTTTGACAGAAGGAACAAATCCATTCTATGCAGGTTGCAATTCCTGCCGACTTTCTGGGCTCCAGGCATGATTTTTCTACTTTTTTCAGAGAATGATGGGTTTTGAGTTTTTCAATGCTATGGGTCACTGGTTGAAAAGGTGACCTAAATCACGAGAGAGGGCAGAGTGGAATTTTCTCCTTCTCCCTTCTCTGGGTCTGCTTAGAGCAAGTGGAGAGCAGAGGGAATGAAGGGGCAAGCGCTCCAGGACTGGGGGGAGGTGGAGAGGTTTTCGTTGTTGTTTCTCTAGACAAGCTGGCAGAACCAAAAGTATTAAGGTCCCTAACAAGAAGGCACAGGTCTTAAATCTGTCTCATTCCAGAGAAGGCCATTGGTCAATACAGAGAAAGAGATCCAACAGAAACACACGGACAGATACACAGTGAAGACGACCAGGGTTGGATCACCACACGTTCATACACCTGAACAAGTGTGTGTGTGTGTAATCCAGGGACCTCTCACACAGATCCTTGACACTGCACCCATCATCACCCATGTCTGACTTCTATGTGTCCAGAAGGTGGCCTTAGCCAGACTTACCTCTGAAGATGACAGATCAGGCAACTTTCTAATTTGTCCCCGTTTGAGGTGAAATTGTCACACTCCTTTAAAATGTTAGGAAGCAATTGTTTATAGGGAGTTCTGGAACCCTGGAACATCTGAGGTTGTATGCCCACCAGGAGTTCCTGACAACTGTACTCTTCCTTGCTCCAAGACGCCCTAAGACTCTTGGTGTCTCAAGGTCTGGTCTCTGAGACCTCAGCAGGACTTCCAGAAATATTGTTTGTGGGGGTATCCACCAGGAAAGACTACCCATACATAGCTTTAAGTCAATAGGAAGTCATTATTAGCCAGCACGACCTACACTGAGCATTCAGGATCCCAGTGTAAGCCTTTTCTCAGGGTGAGCTTTTAAGCACAAAACCACATCCTGAGTTGACATACTTCAGTTAACAAGAACAGTTAGTCAGAAGCCAAAGTACAGAAGCCAAAAAAAGCAAAGTTAGTAAATTTAGAGACTTTCCAAGAACTATGGACTTAGATATATTAGGTCTTTTATTTTGTCTTGGCAGGTGATGCTGTCTATGCGCTGAATTTTATGTCCTGAATGGTACTTCCATTTTGGAATCAGTTGTATTTAGATGTAAAAGCCTATTAAGGGCCGGGGGCCTGTTACAATTACAATTGGCACTAAAGAAAATGGAGGAGCCAGGAATCTGCTTAAAGATGTAAGCCAGACCTTGAGTTTGTTCAAATTCATAAAGATAGGTCCTTATCATGTGGCTCATATGATCCAAGTTTGTTGTCAGTTACTGTTCCCTGAGTATCACCTTACTTGGCACTGCTTCATTTCAGCAGTAGATTCTTTGCTACGCTGTGGCCCTATTTCTGTTTTTCAAATACTGGCACAATATATTTTCACTAATAAATTTTGTTATTAAGATGCTGTGTGGAAAGGAATGCCCTGTTATGAAATAGGACATATATGAACTGGTCATGCGTAATAAACTACTTTGACAATTTCATCTGTCAGTCTTTGAATCCTTTCTCCATATTATGCGAAGGAAAATCATTATCTGTTTTAATTAGGGCTTCTATCATTGTGATGGAACACTATGACAAAAAAGCAAATGGGGGAGGAAAGGTTTCATGCCACTGTTTACCATTGAGGAGGGTCAGGACAGGAACCTGGAGTCAGGAGCTGATGCAGAGGCCATGGAGGGACACTGCGTACTGCCTTACTACTCGTGGCTTGCTCAGCCCACTTTCTTATAAGACTCAAGACCACCAGCCCAGGGATGTCCCCACCCACAATAGACCGAGGTCTCCCTTCATTGGATCACTAATTAAGAAAGCATCCTATTGACCTGTCTATAGCCCAATTGTGAGGAGGCATTTTCTCAGTTGAGGTCCCCTCCTCTCTGACGACTCTAGCTTGGGTCAAGCTGACATACAACTAGCCAGTACGCTATTTCAGCTACCTCTGCCTCAGTTCATTGTTAAGTTTTCAGTCTATCAAGGAAGCAATTAGTGAAGCTGCCACCCACATGTTTATGCTTGTACCTTGACCTAGAGCGTACTGTTACCAATTTATTTAGCCCAAGATAGAATTATATTCACTCATTGTTTCTCTAGCCTCAGAAAACTATCCATTTTCCTTATTTTCCGAGTTTCTTTTGTGGAGTAGTGAGCAAATACCTGAGAAACAAGTTGGAGGAGAAAATATCTGTTTAGGCTCAATTTCAGAGAGCCAAGTCTCCACTTGCCTACTTGGGTGCCATATTATGGAAACAGGAACATGTGGTAGGGATGTTAGCTTTTGAAAGATGGAAAGCAGAGTGAAGAAGGCCAGGGCGAGACACAGCCCTCAGGGACAGGCGCCTAGTGGCAAACTGCTATCAGCAGGAAGGAAGATCCCAAACCTCCAGTAATCTTCCAGTTTTGAATTTATAAACTTGTCACAGCAGAACTGCCAAGATCTCCTGGATACATCCTTGAAGACATGGCATGCTTTACTAGCCTTCCAGCTGTTTATTAACTCAATCAAATTAATAATCAAGACTAGCTCTCATAACGTGAACTGGTACTTTGTAACATATATTGGGATAATGCTGTTAAGAATAAGTCAATGTTTTTGTTCTAACAAGAACGAAACTCAACACGTGCCGGATTACAGATGTTAAAAACATCCGTATCTTCTTGGTTTCTCTGTCCTGACTCAGCAGCAGAGCAGTTAATGAAGTATCTACATTTGTGAACACCCTTGAGCAAGCTACAGCCGAGTTAGTGTGGTTCTTTGCTTTTAAAATTTATCTTTTTCCTTCTTTCTTTCTTTCCTTTTCCTTCCTCCCTTCCTCCATTGCTTTCTTTCTTTTATAAGAAAGCCCAAGAGCACCATGGTTAAACATATATTGTGTGAAATCTGTAGCAAGCTTTACGTGAGAAATAGAGTTGAAGTCATAAAGGCATTACACCCTTCAAATAACTATATATATCTATATTATTTATACCTAAACAGTCGTTTTTTGTTTTTGTTTTCGGAAACCAGTTACATGAACAGCATTATTATTGACTTCTATTTTTGACTTTATGAAATACATCATAATTTAAGGAACACATCGTGATTATTTTGAAAACCTTCATTGTTCCGCTTTAGACTTCCCCAAATACACCTTCCCACCCCTGCGTAACCTTATTCTAGACAAGAGTTCAGCATCTTTGCCAGAGTAACTAAATATCAAGCCATCCTGCACTATGTCATCCGGCAGCTACTTGCCGTTACAAAGCTAAAAAGTAATAGTCATGGGCACAATGCTTAAAGGACAATACCCAAACCCAGACAATTCTTTTGTGTCTGTAAATATATATTTTTATACAGTTCCCTTTTCTACAAGAAGGTCCCATGTCTCAATCTCTGTAAAAGGCAGACCTTGATAAAGCATTGTTCCCCCATCTCACTGGACCATATTTCTTCCAGCAACATAAGATCCTGTGTATAATAAAGATGGATCTATCCACCCCACATTTTACGTTTTATATTTTCCTCTTGGAGCACACCAGATCCTACCAATGATTCTATGCTTGGTGTCCAGAGATCTTACTCTCAACAGTTTACACCATATGTGTATTCCCGAGGCTTTTTCCTGTTCTGTGTATGCAGGCCCTGCTCTCCTTCCCAGAACTGTGAGACATAGTTAATGTTCCAAGTGTTGCTTTCTCATTTGTACCTAACCATCTCTGTTGAGTCAGAAAAGTTCCCAGGATTAGGAGTTTGAATTCCTAACTCCAGATAAGAGATTTGAGAAGCACTATCCTCCTGTTGAATCTTAGGGGAAAATATTCAAAAAAGGGCAGAATTTCCAGGGAAAATTACAGTTATTGCATGTGTGACTAACAGAGTAAAACTAAAAACCACCCAAAGAATCACCAATATAATGAGAGAGAAAAGAGCCTGCAAGCTGCCTGAATTTTGCAAATTCCTACGCTGTCCTGTAGACTACTGGTCCTTGCCAAGTGAGAGTCTGTTTCCACAGGTTCTGTGCACCGAGCAAACCTGTTGGGCAGGTAGTTATATGCTAATACCAAACTAGGCTGCACGGCTCCCAATATCTTAATATGTATAATTTCTTTCTTTCTTTCTTTCTTTCTTTCTTTCTTTCTTTCTTTCTTTCTTTCTTTCTTTCTTTCTTTCTTTCTTTCTTTCTTTCTTTCTTTCTTTCTTTCTTTCTTTCTTTCTTTCTTTCTTTCTTTCTTTCTTTTTCTTGAGAAAGCACTTGGCTAGAGTCAAGTTGTGACCGTCACTGAATGCTTGAGCACAGCGCATCAGAGACCTGAGCTGCTCATCATGTACTGGAAGTTTTTGCTCCCCTAATAAAAAGCCATGGGTGTCTAAGATGCCACTGCTGTCCCATGAATGTAGGGCATAGGAAGGCCTGCTCTGGAATGACCCGAAGGTAACAGTGAATTGAATAAATGATGATTGCCCCACATTCTAATGCTTTGTCATCCCCTTCCCTTCTTCCCTCCCAATAATTATGCTGATAGAAGCTCCCCCGTGACTGGGTATCCTGGCTTCCATGTGCCAGCATGCTTTGGAGATAATTATGCCACACTATAAGCACTGTAAAGCGGGGACAGTTCCACTTGGCCTGGGTGACACAGCCAATGTCCATGAACAGGGCCTAGTAGATGGAGCCACATGGAAAGACTTTGGAAGGTTAAGGAAAGGTTTGTGGACTCCTCTGAATAGACCCAGTCAGGGCACAAAAATACTTGCGTCTTAAGTGAACCCTTGCCCAAGGCTTTCCTGGGAGAAGGAGCACCATGTTTGGAGAAACATGGCATCTGTCTTGTTACAGCAAAAGAATTTCTCCAAGGGACTGGGTAAAAAGTGGGCTGGTGGGATGTGCAAAGCTTATATCTGGGTTCAGTTACAAGGCTCCCCAAGGTCTCCCTAACATTGCTAGGCTCCCTAATCTGACAGGCTAAACCTGTTATTCATACTGTGCTGGATCCCACAGGACAGTTTATGTGTGGATCGTTCACACTGGGTTCCATGCATTACAGGAAGGGCAATGATTCACCTCACTGAGATAGATCATTCTTTCAAGTACATACTAGGCATATACTACATTGCATACACAGTTCCAGACACTTGAAATGTCTTAGTAAACCACAGACCAAGGTTGCTGCCCATGAAAAACTTCCTATAGACATGCTAAGCCTTATAGACAACACACTTTCATGTGTTTGAAAGGCAAGATGGCTGTAGAAAATGGAGTAGAACGGACAATGTCTCAGATGACATCCTGCCCCCATGATTTCTTTTTGCTTCTCCGTCTCTCTCTCAAGATTTGTTCCTGCTATAGGTATGGGTATTTTGCCTGCTTGTTTATCTGTGCACCACATGCTTGCTTTGTATTTGAGGAGGTCAGACGAGGCCCGTGGTGCCTCTGGAAGTGAAATTTATAGGCGGTTCTAAGAGGCCACGTGGGCACGGGAAACTAAACCAGGGCCTCAGCCGTGCTCTAACCACTGGTATTTCCAGCCCAGGGTTTGCTCTTTTCCAACCAACTCAACCTGAACCTGCTACCATCGTCCTTCCTGTCTTCCTTCTCCCTGCCCTCCCTACCCCCTTTTCTTCTCTTCCTTCTTCCTGTCCCCATCTACTTGTTGAAGAGACAGAATCATCTGTTCTATAGTATTTCTGCAGTTTGCATTTTGCTGCCTGTACTCTTATGAGTGGGAAACAGTATTTAGAGACTATATCTGGGCATGAGGGCTTGCTCATGGCTGGTGTTGGCAATTGTTTTCAGAGGACAGACCTAGGAAAACATCATTTTAAAAGGCAGCGTTTACCATGAGTTTATATTGGTGTGTACTATTCAGATTCAGATTCGTAGAATTACTTTTAATTTTATCTCAATCTTGTCTCTCCATTGTTAAAAGGTTTATCTCTTTCTGAAATGACATTACTACGTTTATTTTTTGCTTCTGGGAGCTCAGGCTACAGCCTGCATCTCTCGCTGGTGATTTTGTGAGGTGCTGAATATTTTTTAAAAGATTTTGTTCTTGGGCAGGAAGGAGGGTCCATGCCTGCGCCGCTCTTGCAGAGGATCCGCATTTGGTTCCAACCACTCCAGTTGGGAGGCTCACAACCACCTGTAACTTTAGTTCCAGGGAGATGTTGCCCTTTCTGGGGGCACTCACAAGCGAGCACCCTGCCCCCACATAATTAAGAATAGTAAAAAAACAAATTAAAAAAATAACAACAAACCTTTCTCCAAAACCCACTTGAGGTGGATTCTTTTGTCTGTAGTGGAATTGTGTTGGTTGTAAACTGTGCCTACAGGTGTGAGGGGGCCATTCAGTGTCTGCGCAGCCACCCACACTTACAGCTGCTGGTGCAGATGGCTCTCCAGTGAAAAAATACCAAATACTACACAGACATAATCCAACTATGATTCTTGGTTGTCAGCTTCTCTGCATCGGAATTAACTAAAAACCCAAGCCATTGGACGTACATGGGGAATTTTAGTTAACTAGATTGTTTGAGGAAGGAAGACCTATCTTAAATCCAGATCACTTGAGGTTATAAGACCAACCTTAAATCTGGGCATAACTTGGTGACCCACTCTGTCATCTGCTGTCCCCACAGACACTGACCATTAGAGCTGTGGGCCTGGATGGGTCTGAGCTAGAGGCCTATGAGGGGCCAAAGTGTCCTGAGGACACCAGAGAGTGACAGGCTCTAAAGTCTCCTGCTTCCTGGTCTATGTAAGAGGTGGAGAGGGTGCCTAAAGAGGGCTTCCCCTATAGTCAAATGAATGACCACCCTAATTGTCATTATAGAACCATCATCCAGCAACTGATGAAGGCAGAAGCAGAGATGCTCTTGGTCCAGCTATAGAGAGGGAGGAGAGAGTATATGAGCGAAGGGATCAGGATCATGAGGAGGAGACCCACAGAGATGTCTGACCTGAGCTATGGGGAGCTCGCTGACTCTGAAGTGACAATTGAGGAACCTTCATGGAAAAAAACTAAACCCTCCAAATGTAGATGATAGTGGAACAGTATGGGCAGTTTGTGGAGCCTCTTACAGTCGGACCAGAGTTTATTTCTGGTGCATGAACTGGTTTCTCGGTGCACACACCCGACAGAGGAAAACCTTAGTTCACCCTTGACACTGGGGAGGAGGGACTCAGACCTACCTCAGCTGGATACACCAGACCGACTTGGAGTCTGTGCATGCAGCCAGGCTGGGTTCTGACAAGAGCCCTGTTCAGTCTGTCTGCAGATAGTAGCCAAGGAGACACCCCTTAGACGCCTTGCAAACCCTCGCTGGGAGCCCGCCAACCCGGGTGAGTTGGGCGCCCCCTGGCGACCAGGAGTGAGACTCCCCCGGACTGAGCTCTATGCGGAGCTATGAGATTTAGAGGGGGACCCTAGGACTCCATGGTCCGCAAACTTTCTTTTCTACCCGCTTCCTGATTTCCTTCCCCCTATGTGAGGAGGGTCCGCCGCCCAGCTAAGTGGCTTCCCCTCCGAGCTGCCCCTCCTCAGTTTGCCCCAGCCTCAAACCTCATCTTCCTCTGGTCTAGCAGCTCTAGTCTCAGCCTCTTACCCTCATCTCAGTCCGTGCCTGCAGCTCTCAACAGTAGCACCCCAGGAGGCTTCCCGTGACTCCACAGAGACCCCAAAGTCCCAGGGATCCTCTGCACAGCCAGGTGGGCGGGGATACTCAATCTCCTGGTTTCTTCTGGGAATCGCTGCATCAACCTGTGGCCTTCTGAGCCGGGGAGCTCCACAGTCCGGGCAAAGGCACTTCATCCAAACCTACAATTCCACTTTTAACTCAACTCCAGCCCTTCCCCATCTTAGGTTCTGGTCACATCCTAGTCTGTCTCTTGCTTTAGAGAACAATTCTCCAACAGAGTTTAAACGTGCTTGAACCGGTTTATTAAGGTGAGGGGACTTAATCTGGTTTTATAGGTCTTGGACAGGTTTGGACAGGCTTGGACCAGTTTGGACTAGCTTGACTTGGTTAAAAGGCCTGTCTGTGGGTGGCCAAGGCCAGTTTGAACTAATTTAATCCGTTTAATCTCAATTAAGATGCCCCCTTTTCCAGATATGTCTAGGTTTGTGTCAAGCTGACAAATTAACCAACACAATTACTTTACAGTCTCTTGTCATATATGGTGCAAAAGCAGTTTTTATTTTATTCTTGGTGATGTCCTTTAAGTAAATCACATTTATACTTCTTTGTAATACTATTCACATAAATTTATCATTTCTGAAAGTGGTTCTTTCAGAAAGACTCCATCTATGTGGCTTCCTAAAGTTGTATCCCTCGGGTGTCAGGTATGCTAATATTTGAAATTTGCCTAGGTCATTCAGCATCTGTGAGATAACTTCTAAGTCCTTGAAATGCCTGATAAGAATCCCCTCCGCTCTCTCTGAATTAACAACGTGATTTGTGGTACAGGCCTTGGGCCATATGGTATCACTTTAATCTTTAGGGGTGCTGAAGGTTGAAGTCAGCCTTTCAGTGGCCAATCACATCTATACGAGCAAGATAAAATTAAATTTTGCACACCAAGGCCCAGATCCATTACGTTAAGTGTCAACATGCTGTGCATATTGCCACAAATCAGGTAGGTTCTATCTGACTAACTCCATGAGGTCCAAAGAACTGGAAATCTGTGCCTGATTCTCTTGGTCTTATCCTTAGACATGTACTCTCATTCAAGTTTTATTTAATTAGTGTTCTTTCGCTATAACACACTTTAACTGCCAATACGTTGCCTTTTCCAAACTTTGGGTTTTTCTAACAACCTAATTGAATGGTGACTCTTAAGCTTTATACTTTTTGGTACATGCAACAAAGCAATCATCACTCTTCTTAACTACACTAATAAAACGTACGTGTTGCATCGAGCATTTTGGAAAGGCAAGTTGCTA